>OY757923.1:69652745-69857745 GCA_963585895.1 Sepioteuthis lessoniana | reverse complement strand
TCTTTTGGTCGGCCGTAAGCGAGTAGAATTCGCTCCATCTTTCCTCTGTGGCGAATTCAACAAATGACATTGTTGCCTCTAGGTTTTTTGCGCTTACACCCTCAAGAATTCGACGGATAGTCAAAATTCGTGACGTCGTGATAATTATATATATATATATATATATATATATATGTATCATTACTCGGTAGAATTGTATACATATATATAACCAAGCTATTCGTGGAAAAGAAAGCTGTTTGTCTCCTGAGTAAAGTGTTCGCCAGTGGTCCGTGAGACTAAGGTTCTATCACAAGTGAAGTCATGCCAAAGACTCAAAAATAGCACTCAGCATTATAAGTTAAGGATAAAGTTTAAAGTGGAGCTATCCAGGGAATGGAGTGGCGCCCTCCACTACACCACGGTTTAGTAGCTAGTGAAAAGTGAGCCTTCGGTTCACTCTCGACTAAGGTCACCAAATATATATATTTTTTTGTGGCGTTTATGGCATATGCCAAACCCTGTTTATATATATATATATATATATATATATATATATATATATATATATATATAGTAAGTGAATACTTGGTAGCCTACTTGCCCAGTCGGCTAAGGCTGTAGAATACACTGAATGCATTTCTGCAGAGAGGTATGACCCCGCCAACGAGTGTCAAGGATATAACACTAAACAATCTGATGGTGAAGTTCAAGTGATGCTGGGGCTTTGGGGAATTTGGAGCACGCCTTCGCCGTCTTCGCTCCCAGGTCTACTCTGGCCCGGTGTGGGTAACACTTAATAGGGTCTTATCGATGAGTCAAATAGAACTAAACAGCATTCTTATGCTATTCTGAATTGTTTGAATTAGAACTGTTTGTCTATACTGAATAACTTGAAATAAAAATGTTTTTGACAAACTTTGTACTTCCATTTAAACAGCATACTTTCGCTAAACTGAATTGTTTGAAATGGACCTGTTTTTGACATTAAAACTATACTTACGCTAAACTGAATTGTTTAAAATAGAATTGTTTTGACATTTAAATGCGAGTAAACAAAATCCAAACTTAAAATAAATTGAACTGGCTGAATTAGAATTGTTTGGATAAACTGAATAGCTTGAAATAGAAATGTTTTTGACAATTAAACTGTGTTCGCATGCTATACTGAATTGTTTGAAATAGAACAGATTATTTGGATAAAATGGGTTTGGCATTAAATAACATACAAAGGTTGATATGTCAAAAAACCTAAACAATCAAATATTTATAGCATTTTTTTAAAAATGAGTTAGAGCCCATTTGTTTGCACGCACTTCAATGGTTTCAAGTATGTATTTACCAAACCATCCACACGTGCAGAATGCAACACAAGGTTACTTTTTAAGCGATGTATAAAAAGGTTGAATTCAGAGTTTTCCTTCTGCTAGACTAGTGTCCATACCAAGCTAAAGAGCCCAGTCTTACCTGCATAGCAGGAGGGAGAATAATTAGGTTCATATATTTCTCGATGGTATTAGCACAATGTAAAATGCAAACTGCCTGGTTCTGGATTTGAACTCAATTTGTCGATTTCTGACGAAAATGGTTTCAAGTATTGTTATTTATCAACAGTATATCTGTCTAATTGGAACTATTTGCATACAGCCATATTGTTTCAAATGACCAATGATAAAGTGAATCTGCAGTTCTACTTCACCCGCCGATAGGACCCTGAAATGTATTACCATTCCTTTTCAGAAAAGACCTGGGGATTATGGTATTGAAGAATAATTCACATTCCCCTAAATTCCAAAGCGAGATCATCAGATGCTGTTTAAGGTCACTCGCATGATACTTGAAGTCTGTTTTTCCTCAAGACGATTGTGTCCCAGCTATGGCCTTCTTTTGCCTTCAAGAAAAAAAATGTTTTGGGCAATATAAAGCTCTTCTCGTAGGGGGAAAGGGTCTTACCCTACTGTAGAAATGCAGTCGATGTATTTGACTGCACCAGACTACAGGGCAATATATATATATATATATATATATATATATATATATATATATATATATATTTACTAATCTAATATCTATCAGGATTCACGGTCCCAGAAAAAAACCCAAAAAACCCCTGGTCCGTAACAAGAGCTAAAATTATCTCGAATCACGGTCCAGAGGAAAAAAGAAAAAAGTTTTTTGGGTAAAAAAGAAAGAAAAGACCACCTCGTCCGACTCCTTGAAAAAAATCAAGGGGTACTAGTCAGTGGCCAAAAGAAAACCAAAAAACCCTCCGCGAATTCTGCAATGCTACAATTACTAAAGTGCTCGACATAAAACAATGGAGCCAATTATAGAATTAACTTAAATCGCTAGTCGAAAATCTTCTACTAAAGTTTCACTTTAACGGATCATCAGGAAGTTTAACCTCGACTATTCTTAGGAGAAATTGCTTTGCATTTATTCACCAAAAACCTCCACCTATCCTAGAATTTGCATATTAAAAAAAACAAACAAACCCTATCACAATAGATCCACGACGTCACAAATATATATATATTTGACCACCCCTGCCTCTGATCAGACTGCAACAACGGTCAATTTCTAAGCGGAGATCTACAGGTTTGAATTCAGAATATTTCTTCTAGACTGGTTCCCATACCAAGGTTAAAGAGCCACATAGGTGCTACTATGTATCGATTGCTAAAAAACGAATAATTGTATTCATATCTTTACGAATGTTATTTGCACAATATGAAATGTGTATAGAACAATTGACAAACAGACAAGGCCAAAAGAGAGGAATTTTTTAAGCAAGAAAGTCGATGCTATAACGTTTCGGTATCAATATACCATCATCAAGACCTTATTTAAAAGGTGACATCAACTGTTAAAGGAATAAGAATGGTTATTTAATGAAATACAAGAAATAATGAAGGAAATGTGAAAACAAAGAAAGAGCATACAACTATTCAAACATTAAATCACCGTTTACATTTAAAAAATAACAGGCGACTGCACAAGGTAATAATGTTAAATGGAATCGTCATGAGATATTAACAGATTAGAAAGAGAGAAAGAAAAAATTGAAAAGTTTACCTATGGAAAGATAATTGATTAAAGCTATAGCAATTTGTAAAATCCAAACAGTCTCATCCAGGATTTGAACTTGGTTTTCTATGACTACTTCCTACGACGATAACCAATTATTCCACAAGAAATACCCTTATTAAATGCAACCGGAATTTTTTTTTTATTCAAAAATATGTTTCTTCTAAACAGATAATATATTTTATCATTATTCTCATCGAATATTATACTGTCATTATGGATTTTATTAGATATCATATATTACCCAAGATTTAAAAAAATGGTACTTGATGCTACCTTGCTTAACACTCAGCTTTATTACGTAAGCATCAAGGGTAAAGTGGAGCAATCCAAGGAAAGGAATAGCGTCCTCCCCTACATCTCAGTGTAGTTGCTATTGAAAAAGGAGCCTTCGGTCACCCTTGACTAAGTTTGCCAACTTTATTTACTTACTTATATTAACCAACTCAAAAGTAATAAACATCTGTAACCAAAGATATGAATATATTGTTATATAAGTGAATGGCTTATGTAAATTTCTATACAATTTGATATATTTTTTCCATCTATGTTGCAATTGCATTTGTGCTCATAATGTTTAATACTACGTATTTTGTTAATAAACGATAATTGACAATATCAGTTTTGATTTCATTATATCCCACTAGAAAGAGAATCCTAGCATTTTTGATTGAGAAGAGTTTTTTCATTTTATTTTTGTGTAAAATGATGGGTGATACTTCTTAAAATATATTTTAGAATCACACTTGTTTTGAGGAGATACCATATATATATATATATACAGTGTGTGTGTGTGTGTGTGTGTGTGTGTGTGTGTTGATTTTACAGATACCCTCCACTTAGTAATATCTGAGAAGTTGAACAAAGCATTGTGCACAGTTAACATTAGAAAAAAACATATACTTCGATTGTTTGAAGAAATGTTTTTATTTTTTTACTGGTTTAATCACAAAGGCGAATGTTTTTAATGAAGCTAATTATGTCAAACATAACCTTACAGCGTTGAGCAAGAATAATGATTCTTACTTTTCAAGCTAGGTAGTCATTCCAGCTTCCATAATTGGATGGCTTCTTCTTAATGACTGTTTAAAGTTCGACGCGATCACAAATAGTCAATGGTTTCTTTGATGGTTCCGTTTTTTTAATGGTATATCAAACTTTGTAGGTCATTTAATGCCAAAGCTATTCTCCTAGAAGAACAGTAGCGGTACTATTTAACCCATAGCTGGGAGGATAAGGGGTTCATACCTTTCCCAAGTGTATTTGTCCGAAAGTGAACGTAATAGCACGACTAGAGTACGAACTCGCTTATATATATATATATATATATATATATATATATATATATATATATATATATATATATATATATATATAAATTCCATTTTTCTCATTATTTTTGAATAATTCAAATAATAACCACAACTTTCATCCCGACACTATTTTAAAAATCGTAAGCTTTTTATTCAGATACGCTAAAAAGATATTTTAAATAGTTTTCCACGACACATTCTTTTCTTATCTCAGCAATTAGGCAAGATACGGAAAGTCCAAGGACTTGTTTGTTTTGTCCATATCAGGCTGAAGAACGTTTTCTCTAACTAAGCTTAGATTCGGTGCACCTCGTGAAGTGTAATGGTTTCTGTAAAATGATGAGTTTACAACGTATATGTAACCCCCCAACATAAAGTCACTGTGGAAGTGGTAATAGACAGGTTTAAGGTTATAGATCATTACCTTTTCGTGTAACAGGTTTTGTAAGGGAAATGCATTCTGATTGGGTGAGTTATATCACGTGTGTTTTTTTTTCTTTTTTTCCACTCGATTGAAAAGGTACTTAGGAAGAACCATAATGGCTTTCGGAGGAATAGATCCACGACGTCACAAATTTTGACTATCCGTTAAATTCTTTAAGTTGTACGTGCAAAAAACCTAGATGCAACAATATTATTTGTCGACTTCGTCAAGGCCTTCGACTCCATACACAGAGGAAAGATAGAGCAAATTCTACTTGCCTACGGCCTACTAAAAGAAACCGTAGCAGCCATAATGATGCTGTATAGAAACACACAAGTAAAAGCCCGCTCCCCTGATGGAGACATAGACTACTTCGACATTGTAGCAGTTGTACTGCAAGGGGACACATTAGCCCCATACCTCTTTATTATCTGTCTAGACCACGTGCTAAGAACATCTATTGATAAAATGAAAGAAAACGCTTTCACTCTAACAAAGGAAAGAAGCAGAAAGTACCCAGCACAGAAAATTACGGACACCGACTACGCCGATGACATAGCGCTTCTGGCAAATGCACCCACCCAAGCTATTGATAGGCTATTGATCATATGGAAGTCAGACCTGACCGATAAAATGAAACGCAGTTTATTCCAAGCAACAGTTATGTCGATACCGCTGTGTGGATGCACTACATGGACGCTAACTAAACGTATGGAGAAAAAGCTTGATGGCAACTATACAAGAATGCTGCGAGCAATATTGAAAAAGTCCTGGAGGTAGCACTCCACAATGCAGCAGCTGTATGGCCTCTTAACACCCATCACGAAAACTATCCAAGTTAGACGAATCAGACATTCGGGACACGGCTGCAGAAGTAGGGACGAGCTCATAAGAGATGTACTTCTATGGGCCTCTTCAGATGGACAAGCAAAGGCAGGACGACCCCCTAGAACATATTACTTCTAGGTTCACTATGGCACAGAATAAGTTAGAGTCCGATTGATAAGTAAAGGATGTCTGTTTAAAATTATTTTTATACGTGAACCATGAGCAAAAAATACATGGAAACAACTACTCAAATTGTAAATACGAACGTCGGACGGACAAGATCTATTGCCCAGTCGGCTGGTGCTGTAGAATACACCGACTGCTTCTCTGCAGAGGGTTACAATCCTCCCCCACCAAAGAGTGTCCTGTATATGACACTAAAAAATCTGATAATAAAGTACCAGTAATGCTGGATCTTTTGGGAATTCGAAGCACCCCTTCAATGCCATCGCTCCCAGGTCCACTCTGGTTCGGAATGGTAGCACCTGATAAGGCTCTATCTATAGGTTAAATAGAACTAACTGTATACTTTAAATAAAATAAATTGTTTGAATTAGAACTGTTTGACTTTATTTAGTAGCTCTCAATAGAAAGGGTTTTTTCACAATTAAACTGTCTACTTACATTTAAACTGGGTGCTTGTGCTAAAATTAATTGTTTGAAATGGAATTGTTTTTTGACATTGAAACTGTACTTACACTAAACTGAATTGTTTAATATAGAACTGTTTTGACATTTAACTGTGTGTAAACAAAATCTGTACTTATTCTAAGCTGAATAAGCTGAATTAGAACTGTTTGTGAATAGCTTGAAATTGAAATGTTTTTTCACAATTAAGTTATGTACTCATGCTAAACTGAATTATTTAGAACTGACTATTTGCACAAAAATGGATTTGACGTTAAATAACCTACAACTGTTGATATGCTATAAAACCCAAACAACCAACCAACCTACACAATCTACTATTCTTTGAGGCATAATATAACTTAATAATATAAATTAATCAATCAATCAATCAATCGATCGATCAATTCGAAACTACTTGACTGAATTTTTGAAACGAATCTTGATGACTTTTATCTTTCAGGGTTTTTGGACTATTGTCTTCATCTTTATTGTTATATTCACAACGTTTCGGCCGATGAGTCCTCCAACCATCTTCAGGTGTTTTTTGTTGAAACACATCCTTTGTTTAATCTATTGTGGTCGCTTGCTCTGATTCCGATAAGCATAACCGAGTACAAGTGACAAGTATTCCTGTATTGTTACTTGCCTGCAGTCAGGATTGAACCTGCAAACTCCAGATTATCGTCACTAAGAAGCTTAGGAAACCGACACCTATAACCCTTACGGCATGTGTCCAGCTGTAACGCTTATAGCCGTTGGTTCTCTGAATGATAAAAAAAGTTCCAAACTAGTTTTGAATTATCAAAGGATAGATAACAACAAAGAAATAATACAATTTAACTAATCACTTTTTATACATAATCCTCTCTCCTCTCTCTCTCTCTCTCTTTCTCTATCCATCTATCTATCAAGCTATTTATCTCTCAATTGCTTTGTCTTTTTTATGTTTATATATATATATATATATATATATAAGTAATGAATATCTTAGTAATGTTCCGGATGGCCCTTTAATAACCTAGCTCAGGAAAAACATTAAAACATGTCACGCATTTTTTTTTTAAATGTCACCATTAAACAGTGAAATTCCTTTCCATTTTGGCTGTTGATTATTTCTATCACCTCCTACCAGTTGCACACCATCCTGGTTGTCCGAGCAAATCCCCAAAACATCGTTCAGATTACAATCTTCATCGATCCTGGCTCCACATCTAAATACCCGACCGGCGTCACACTTGTTCGCTGTCAGTAAAAGACAGCGTTTCTAAAACCCTGAGAAAATCATATTACGGGAGATTAGATTAGAAATTTGCAGGCCGACCGCTCAAGAGAAGCAGCGATGGCTGGAAGATTTAACAAACTGACGGGTCTTGATACCGACAGCAATGATAATTTAAAGTCGTTTAATCATTCTTCTGGAGCACTTAATGTCCCATATGCCGTATATTCTATTCTAGGACGAATGAATCAAGCGAATCAAAGTGCTTTTGATCCGCCTTCTTGGGACTAGTAGTTTGTGTAATTAAGACTTTAATATACTTATATTAAGTAGAGTCGTCGTCGGTCAACGGTTATAGAACTGATATTAAGACTACTCGCTTGTATAGTGATTTTAATTCTCAACGGATTCCCAACAATTCTGATCATACGAAGAGCGATCAAAGATTATCGAGAATGGGGCTTTACTGTTTGCTTGTTTTTTATATAAAAAGTTAAAATTTAAAATTCGAACGAAGACATGTATAGGGTTGAGAAACTTATATTTATTATTATCTATTTATTAAAAGCAATCAAAGGTTTCGTAATGCTTTCGTATGTGCGAGATTGCAGTGTTTATATTATTTGATTGGCGCTCTTCAAGCCCTTGTAGGTATCCGTTATGTTTAGTAGTACTGTGGTAGACTGTGCGCTGACATGTTACGCATTGCTTAACCCCCATGTCTTAATTGAAAGCTACAAAGATGAACATACAACGTTGTCTAATTAGGGATCTTATACTTTACAAGTTTGAATTGGGCTATAACACTGCGCGAAAATTGATGGTTCAGTGGATCACGCATCAGTAACCAGATTGTTCAAGAAATTTTGCTACGATTGTAAGAATCTCGATTATCAGGCAATGCCAGGTAACCCTTAAAACTGGATCATGAGGAAGTGTACCAAACCATTGAGTCAAATTCCCTAAGTAGCACACAGAGTGTATCAGACGAGTTCAGCATCTCCCTATACAATTTTGTTCTTTACATCCCTAACCTTGGCAAAAGTATCCAGAAGGACCGAATTGTGTCTCACGTCGCCTAGATATTGCTGAACTTTTGACTATCCCATGTATATTAAAATGATGGTCAACAGTTGTGTCGACTATCGTTTAGGTAAGTTACTTCATCTTAGAGATAGACTAAAAATACACCAACATCACTCTGTGGAGAGGCAAGGCATTCACTCTAAAATGATACGTTGGGTATAAACCTAAATTGCATACAGTGGTGAGGCTCCAGTTCATGATCTCTGATTAGTATAGAATAACACTTTCATTATCCTTACTGTCAGTCTTAACTTTGTTCTCGAGTAGAAACTAATCTATTGGTCAGAAAGAGCTGTTTGAAAAATATTCGTGTACGATATGAATACTTGATACCATATAACTGTGTGTAATTTTTTTGCATTAATATTTTTTATTTGCTGCTATGATTGTTAACTAAATATTATTATTAGTAATCGTTTACTGAAACCATAATTGCTTGCAAATTATTGGTGTTAAATAGTGACCCTTGAAAGGATGAAACAATTTGCTAAGAAACGATAAATGTTAAATTGGAATACATAATTCAAGCTATAATTGCATCTTGGCATTAAACAGGGGTAATTAATCCCACATATTTTGTATAAACTATTAGATTTAGAAACGAATATTTAAATGTACGTAAATTATTTGTTTGCGACAAAATAACTGATATTGTCTGTGACTTTAAGCCAATGATAAAAAAATAAATTTACAATTTAGTCAATAAAAATACTATGCTTTATTGAAAATATATCTATGAATAAAATCAAACATTTACAAATTAAATTTCAATATTAATTAACCAATGAATACTTAATAGGCCATAAAATAAAAACCAACAAACCAAATAGGTAAGTGTTCTTTTTTTTTAATTTCTAGATCATCAGGCCCAATAGATTATTTGTGATTCTTTCAAAAGATCGCTAATCAGATGATTTTGAAGCTTCTCGAAAAACTCAAAATATGAGCTCGTCATTGCAGACACACTAATATATATATATATATATATATATATATATGTGTGTGTCTGTGTGTGTGTGTGTGTGTGTGAGCGAGTGCGGGGGTGTTTAGATATATATTATCATACAACGAGTAAAACACACGTGCCATACCATGTCCAAATAAACCACCAACCTGAAGCTATTCCACGGTGTTGGTAGCTATAGTCGTACTGCTGCCCCTGGCATCATCACCAGTTTTTGCTACCGAATAGGGTATGAAAACAAACAGAGCGAAAGTTCCATTTTGTTGCTTAAATTCATAGTGGTTTTAAAGGCTTTATTTCCAAACAATTATATGTATAAAACGGACTATTTTTGGGGAGCATGAAACTCAAATGATTTTATGTAGGAAGAGAAGGGGGGCAGTTCTATTTAAACATGGTTAATAAGGGGCCCTAGCTAGCTATATTCATTGGCCCATGCACACGATACAATATTGGCACCCAATTATCGACAAGCACGCGACATTCACCAAAGTACCACATTTCGTCTATGAGAACCTACTTAAAACCAGACTGAACGGAATGATTGATTTACAATGAAAGCGACAACGAAGGGGAGGAGAGAAAAAATTAATTGAAAAAAAAACAAGGAAAAACACCCCCTTTGATTGCCCTTCACTCCCCCAGTCTAAGATGTAGAGAGCACACTGTTTTGCGTTATCCAAGAGGGCCAAAATCAAGCCGGACAATTACAACATGGAATGAGGATGATGTAAAAGGCGTTTGCTTTGGATGTTAATGACTTTCTCGTAAAAAAATCTTTATTAACTATGATTTATATGACTTGCTCCTTTCATTTGTGCATGTTGAACCGTGGTGTCGCGCGAATTTTATATTCGTCGATTTGGTCGTTTTTTTCCTTTTGCTTTTCCGTTACTGTGCCAAACCACTCAAAGCAAACGTCATTCATAATTTAACAAAAAAAAATTTGTGTCTAATTGGACCCTTAGGATCTGTTTTAAGTATGAATAAATGCTCTTGTTCAAGATTTGTTCAAATAGTTTTCTGGTTATCTTTGAGCTACTGAATTTTTGACTTGCTTAGAATTTTTCGGGACGCTATCACTCAACACTGGGGATCTGAATATGTGTTTCTAGTCCAGATTCATAACCCCATCATTCGATTGACATTCTCCGATAGGAGAATAACGTTGTTCGTACCAGCGTGCTTAATGGATACATAAACCTTGTAAGCCGGCATTCTGTGTCTGTTATGCTGTTCAGGGTTTGATTTTGCTTTTTTCCAAGATATCACTCCAACTTTCTAGAGGGTCACTTTGTCTTTCCGAAGAGTCATCTCATGTTCTTGTAATCTTAATTAGGGAAAAAAACAAAATTGGCCATTTGTCTTTTCATTGCCATTCCTTTCTGTTAAATTGGTCCAGTCAGCTAGGATTGCAGAATAAACCGACTGCATTTCTGCAGGAGGGTAAGACTCTCCCAAAAAGTGCCCTGGATATGACGCTAAGTAATATGATGGTGAGGCACCAGTAATATTGGATCTCTGGGGGATACAAAATACCCCTTCATTGCCATGGCTCTTAGGTCAAAGTGGCCTAGAGTGGTAGCACCTGATAACGTCCTATCTATGGGTCAAATATAAGTAAACCGTGAAATTATTCTTACTGTCGAAATGTGACATACCCCAGACGGGCCGACCCCCACTATAAGAGCTTCCTTAAACCAAGCTACTCATGCCAGTGATTCATCTAGGGGTTTTTTCTCATCTCGGACCAGGGGCATTATACATTTCTTTACAGATACGCAAAACACAACCAAGAGGGTGGAGGAAAAGAACTAAAGAACAAACACGGGCTTGGGTCAGCTCCAAGCGCAAGAAGGGGGAAGTGTATATGACACTTTTGTGCAGCTCTCCGTGCATTTGCCAGCTATCGCGGGCGTGTATTTTGTGCGAAACTTCCCCAAATCCACTAGGGATGCAAACTCATCTCTTGACTGCCCGGCTTCCATCTTCTCACTGCCTCCTACTGCTGACTCTATCCTTCTTTGGACAGCTATCTCAAGCCGACTGTTCTCTTCTGCCATCCTTTGTCAGACTCTCTCTGTCTTCACTGGGACCGTCTTTCTCTCGTCGACTTCCGGTCTTTTGTGCCAAAACAGAAACGAATCCTACCATCGTGTCACAGAAATGCTTTCCATCACAAGCTCACCTTAAAGTTCTACTGACCTCTTCAATCAATGGTCATTGATATTGGTGCAATTTCATAACGAATAACTTTTTTTGGATCCACAGTTGTCTTTGGCATACGTTTAAATACCTGAGTTTTTTGAAATCCAACAAATAAAGTAAACTCATAAGGATAGATCTGGAGAACCAGTCTGATTTATCCAGCTTTTGAAAAAGAGCCATAAATCTAAATTTTCATGGTTAGTTCTATAATTGGAACACTTTTTATTCAACTTCAGTTCAATATGAGTGGACAAGAAAAGAAACGACAAAGAATCTATGATTTGCTTAACACAGCTACCAAACCAAAGTTTCTTGGTCTACCGTATACAAAGCAAATGAACCCTTTTTTTTTTACAGAAAAAGAGCTTTTTAAGGAAAAGGGAGAGTGAAGGATTGAACAAAAAACAAAAAGAAGGCTTTTTAACAGCCCTCGCTCCAATGATTAAGAAAGACCCCTACAACGTTAATAAGAAAGTACACTAATGAATTGGAAGTCCACGAGAAAACTGTGAGGACAGCAGTTAAACAAGATTTAAGCCAAGACCTGAACCAACTTAATTACGCTATATAGGGCGTTTTAGAAAACATAATAAATGCAACTTCCCATCCAAATATTGGTTTGCTTAAGACTGCTATTGATGAGCAATGGTAGGAAATATCTGAAGAATTTATGTTGAAGGCATCAAAATCGTTTCGAAGACATGTTGATATAATAATGGAAAATACGTCGTGGCTAAATCATAATTAATCTGATTTTATAATTACGTCGTTCATTTTTATACTTGAATATTCCTAATTCTACTTCCGCATCCCATATATATATATATATATATATATATATATATATATATAGATGCATATGTTCATCTGTGTATGTCTGTGTGTGTGTTTTTTGGGGGGCAAATGAAGTAAAACGACAGACAAAAGAACATTCAAAATAAAGCAATACAAACAAAATTAAGTTTTATATATCAACAAATGCATAAAAAAGGAAATATTACAAATATTTTAATATAGTTTGTTGAATATTCCTCTGTGTGTGCGTGTGTGTATGTAACTAACACGAATATTGTGGAAAAAAACTAAATATTAAGTCTCCTGTAGACTATAAAATGTATACCTCTTGCGAGGTATAGATATACAAAAATACAGCAATGTATTCAGGGAGGCATCTGTCTTCTACCATGTTGGTTGGTTGGTTGTCTCTTTCGGGGTTTGACGAAATTTCTGAGGCTGGCTTCGAGGCTGGAAAAGTCTAACCGAAAAGGCATAAGAGGAAAGAAAAAGATTGCTGAATGTATATACACCCATGTTACGCGTAGTCTATTGTTTCTTATTAACTGGCAAGGTCAAGCTGTTTCAAGAAGTTCAAATGAAGAGAAAGAGAGTGTGTGCTGTCTCTGTAGGTCACAATGGAAAGAATGAGTGTGTGTTGTCTCTGGAACTCAAAATTTAAGAGAGTGAGTGTGCTGTCTCTGTAAGTAAAAATGTGAAAGAGTGAGTTCTTGGAAGATAGGGGAATATACCGGCAATTCTTGCCGTGTGGTCGGTTCTAAATGCGCGGGACAAGATCAAAGTTGCGAACGTAGTTGTGAGCACAAATCACGTAACTTTCCTGGCCAATTGGTACCCGAGACTGATTAGTTTACCGACGTCCACCATCTTTGTTTCGGGAACAAGTGGTATCACCGCCATTTTGAAATATAGGAGTGTAAATCCTATAGTCTATTTGGATGGTCTGCGAGAAGGGTGGTAGATTGCAGTACAGCTGTTGTTTTATGGGATGTTGCTTCCAGGATTTGTTTGATATAGCTCGTAGCATCCTCGTGTAATTGCCGTCAAGCTTTTTCTCTATTCACTGAGTCAGCGTCGAAGTGGTGCATCCATAGAGTAGTATGAACACGACCGACACTTGGAAAAATTGCGTTTTATTTTATCGGATAAGTATGACTTCCATATGACCTATTCAAGCCATTATTAGAATATCCCCAGTTTTTATCCGTACTATAATTTCTATTTTTCTTGTAAAATATTCCCAAAGAAATATTGACGAATTTTAATCATCTCAGGATTCCAAGAACGTGCTGACGGGGAGTATGTGGAGACTATTTGAAGGATATCATAATATACTTCTATTAGAGAATTAACATTTTTTAGAATCACCCCGTTTATTGGAGTATGCTCTTTTCCAACGAAAACTTGAAAAATTATTGACTTAACAAAAACAAGTAATTTTTTACCTTTTAACCCTTCGGATTTTAGCGAAAACTAAAAATCAGGTTTTACTTCTTTTTCTTTTTTTTTTGGCGAATACATGTAAACAGCCTGAAAAAAGATCATCTCTTGTCATCAGTAATGCTTCCTGTATTCAACAAGAAAAAGTAGAATCTGATTTTTAGTTTTCACGAAAATCCGATCGGTTAAAGGGTAAAAATTTACCAAAAAGTATAATGAAAATAACGTACGGTTCTCTTTCTTTCTTTTCTTCCATACATTTTTTTCTTACAGCGTTAAAAAGAAACTCTCTAAGTCCTGAAGATGACAGCCACATTGCACCCAACAATGTTCAGTGTGACCCGTTAGCGCAAGAAAGCCATCTCGTGATTATTAATGATTCCATGTGTAATAGGGAGTTCGATTTCTCGAATGAGGACGTCTCTTGTCTGAACATGCTCCGGTTGTGTCGAATTGGTGTGTCGTGACTGGTCAAGACAAAGATGAGATAAAAGGAGAATGTCGACCTGGAAGAAATACCAGTCACTTTATTAGGTTGTTTCAAGTTCCCGCCAGGCTGTCCTCAACAGCTAGGAAACGTGAAGGGTTTTTTTTTTTAGTCAAGGAAAGAAATACGCTATAATTCCATAAATCGTAGCCTACCCCAATTAGTAAGTGAGAAGTTTGCTAGCCCCAAAATTTAGGCTCCTTACTTGCAGTCTGCCGATCACTAATTGACTGACAGTCTGCCGATCACTAATTGACTGACAGTCAGTCTCTTCTAAAAATCCCCAATTCTCAAGACCCTGCTTCTTAAACTTACACTGGTTTAAAATCATCTGCCCAATGTTCACCTAAAATTATAGGAGTAATACAAGTAATACAATCAAATTGACACTCCTCTGTGAACAAAAATAGAGTTGCATAAAGATAAGAATTTCAATTATTTTAAAACTGCTACATATTGATATTTTGGCTTAGTTAATGTTGTAGAGGTTGATAATACTTGATCATATTCATTTTGGTTATCATCATCTTCATCATCATCATCATCATCATCATGTCATGCCTCGAGCACAGATTTCCCTGACTCTCCCTCGCCACTCGTCCCTATTCTCCGTAGCTTTTGGCTTGTTTTCTAGGCTACATACTGTGTCTGCATAGACCAGCTGTTGATAAGTTCGAGCTGGTCGTTCAACATTAGTTCATTTAAAGGGGTCGAGAGAAGCACGTCGCTTATGAGTTCGTCCTAAATTCGCCATTATTGTCTAGCAAGTCTTGTTCGTCAGGCTTGGATGGTTTTTAGAGAAGTGATTGAGGTGGCCGTGGAGCTGCTGCTTTGTGGGACGTTGCTTCCAGGATTTGGTCATTACAGCTTGCAGCATTCTTGTGCAATTGCCGTCAAGCTTTTTCTCTATACGCTTTGTCATCGCCAATGTGGTGCATCCATAAAGTAGTAGGGGCACGACTGCTGCCTTTCCAAATGATCGATAGCCAATCTATTGGTGTCCAGGCCTTCGCTAGTCGCGTATTGATGTCCTTTTTCGGTATATGAGACGCTGCTTCTACTAGTTTCAGAGACCCACATTTTAGTGTAGAGATGTGTTCTTTTCGATAAAGCACATGAATTCCGTTTTGTCTGCATTGATATGAAGGCCTTTGGCGCCTACTGCCTTTTCCAAACTATGCAGCTGGGATTCGGCCTTGGTGGGTGTATTTGTCTGAAGCACGTCCGTAATTGTTCGTGCAGGGTATCGTCTGCTTCTTGTCTTTGCCAGAGTAAAGCCATTTTCTTTCATTAGATCTATCGACCTACGAAGTACGTTGTCTAGACATTATGAACAGGTATTGGGCTAACGTATCTCTTCGTAAGATACCTGAAACAATGTCAAAGAAGGCTGAGTCTCCATCCAGTATGCGAACCATTACTTTCGTGTTTTTAAACAGCATGTGAATGTCTGCGACGGTTTCTTTGGAAAGACCATAGGCTAGAAGTATTTATTCCATCTTCCCTCTGTGTATAGAATCAGATGCTTTAGAGAGATCTACAAAAAATAATGTTGCTTAAAGGTTACTTGCTCTGACTCTTATGATTCCTCGAATCGTCAAATTTTGTGATATATTCGGTTGGTTTCTTTAAAAACCATTTTGATTCTTCCTGAGAATTATCTTAATTTCGGGTTCGATGCAGTTGGGTAGCAGAGCGTTGTAAATCTTAGCTGCTATGGAAACAAGCATTATACCTCGGTAGGTCTTGACAATTCCGAGATCACCTATTTTGGGAAATATGAAGATGCAGCTGTTTGTCCAACTGTCTTTTATGTTCTATTTATACACGGTACTGCAGTATCAGAGCAGAAGGTCATCGAATTTGCCTGTCTTCCATAGTTCTTCATCAAGACCGGCAGCTTTCCTATTTTTGATTCTCGTTAGTACTACGTCGAATTTATCTTGCCTAAATTGTCCAAGTATGACGTCTAGTTGATTAGTTATAATTTTTGTGATCTGTTTATCCGTTACTTTAGGGGGGTTTCCAAACAAAATTTTAAAATATTCTTTTTACATGAGTATTCGGTCTTTTTGGCCGGCAGCTTTCAGTTTAGCTCCGAGCGTGCTCTTTTATTTACTGACTTCATTTACTGTCTACCATGCTATTTTCTACCGAGTTTCTAATCTTATTGATCTGACTTCGAATGTATTCCGTTTGTTCTTTTTTGGTATGCACTGGTTAGTTTACTTAGTGCCTACTTAAGTTTCTGAACGTCAGTTTTAGTTTGCTTCCGTTTATTACCTAGAGATGCCCGTTTTCTCGAGGTCACATTTTTTTTAACTGCTAACGTCTCACAGGAAACACTACGTTTCGTTTTTATTTTGGTTGGTATGCATTCAGCTACCGCTTTCATTTGGGCATTGGCGAAGTTCTCATATTCGTCATTCGGAGTAGAAGTTTCTAATATCTCCGGAAATGCATCGAAATTGTTTCTTAGTGTAATACATCTACTGTTAAGCTGGGACGAGTCATAGCGTGCGGTTTTGGTTGTTTACATCGCATTCCTACGTTACCTTAATCATAAGAATACAGTGGGAATGCTGTGGTCAGAAGGCACACCGTTAAAAGAGGAATATGCCTCACAATCCAAATCGCTATATAATCGCTTTATAACCGCTATAAATCAATTTCTTATTTATGAGGGTGTAGTCCTTATGTGTTTTAGAATTATGGGCTTAACTGTGTATTGATAGCTTTCGTTTCCTTTTCTGAAATCTAGCGTTAAGGCAGGCTGGACCATTTTCTAGTGAGAAAACAGTTAGGAATTTCCCATTTCTTTTTGACGAGTTATGTAAGCTGCATTTTTTGTTTTTATTTTTACCTTCGATGATGAGAACGTTGTGTTTGGGGATGCAACGAACAAGGGAGGACAGCTCGTTATAGAAGGCGTCGATGTTCTTTTCCTCACTAGCATGGGTAGGACTGTAGCAGGAGATCATCATTGAGCTGGGGTTGCTGTTAAACGTAGCTACCATCATTCTCGGTTGTATTTTCTCGAGGCTGTCAAGTGTTTTTAGGTTACGTGGATTTATACGCATTCCTACACTGCCTACATCGGGGTTGACAGAATTTCTCTATGCAGATGCAGAGATAAACATCTATCCATTATTAGAATCATGGTATTTTCTACTAGTTCACAAGTGCGGAATTTGCGTTCTTGTACACATGAGACTATATCAATGTTATGCACTTGCGCAGACGCTGTCATCTCTGCTGATTGGTCTATCCTATTTAATGTTCTAACGTTAAATGTCGCTATATGTATTATGCTTTTAGATTTAAGAATATTTTGTTTGTGTTTCAGTTCTTAAGATGATTTTTCAGTGCTACGACCTCAGCAGAACACAAGCCTTTTTTTTTTACCAGCGCGATAGGTGATGTTGTCTGGATATATGGTTTGAGTGTGAGTCATGAAAACATTTCGATGGCTGTATTTTTACCACATCAATAGACGCCACCCTAAATAATGAGTAGCAATACTTTCCGGACTGAACTATATGATCCTGGCCGTCGACTTGTGGGGTTCGTCCGCCCAGCATCTGGTGAAGGGTGTTGTTGACTCGACGCTGGTTTTACCCACCTTTCTTCACATCCACCGTGCTGATTCCCATGGCTTTCGAGGTTCAGCTTGTGGGTTTAGAAACATTCCACGCTTACATCAAGTAAGTTTTAACTTAGTATAAGTCTGCAGTTTGCTATTTTTAAACTACACCATGTCCCGGCTTGTTTGCTGGATCGTAGTTGATTATAGAGAGCAGGATAATTTGAACAATTTGTAACTTGGACAAGATAGAAGCTCACAAACATTACGATAGAAAAATAAATCTAATAATGATGCACAAAGCCTTACAAACAAGAGATGATTTGGAAAAAGTCGATCTGAGAAGAAAAGAATGATTATAATTTTTCGCTAGTATTGTATGTATTTTCTGTACTGCAATTCATATTCAGAAAAAATTCACAATTAAAAGCAGAGAATAATTGGAGTAGCCAACAATAACAACAATAAATGAAAAAAAAGAAAAAAGAGAAAATAGTAATTATCAAATTGAGGAAAAATGGGAAGAAAAACAAATGACCAACCCAGAAGACAAACTTAGGGAACGAGCGGGAGTTGACCTGGACGTGGCTACATAAAAAAATATAATTATAGGAATTGAATTATTGCGTTAAAATCTGTTGAACTCTTTTGAAAAAGTGACCTTGTACCACATTATATTCTTGAAGATTACCCTTTATTGTTGTCACCATTTTCTGATATTAGGTGTCGTCAAAGCCAGTGAATGGCATTATCTTTATGAAGTTCTTCATGAGAACAACTTTTTTCGGTTCTACCAGAGGCATACAATGCTCTCAAGACAATCCTGATAACCATCAAAAACAATATCTTCTGAATCAGGTTCGTTGTTTTTTACAGCATATCATATCTTGTGGGTGATTTAATACCGAATCCTGTTAATACTTGTATATTAAGTATCTATAACTTTTAAACGAATTGTTTGTAGGTAATAATCTTTACACAAGCCAGGGCTCATTTGTTTGCTCACAATCAAATGGTATAAAAATTACGAACAATGATAATTTTATAGGCGCACAGTTAAATGGTTTCAGGAATTTCTACTAAACACAAAGTTTTATTTGCCAGTGTTAAATAGTTTCAAGTTTAGTAAATGATAAAGCATCTCTAATGTAAATATATTTGGTACCCTAATTACCAATACCGACTTATGGTAGGGTGGAGCAGGAAATAATAGCAATAAATGAATACTCCATAATTACCAAAGCTCCGGGACTAGATCCCCACCATCAGATTATTTAGAGTCCAATCTTGGACACACATTGATGGGAGGAGGCTCTAATGCTTCTGCAGTGGGACAGTCATCATTATTCGACAGCCCCAAATGACTGTGATAATAGACTCAGGAGGAAAATCTTTGTTGATTGGTGTAACCAACGAACGATGATCGATACTTTCCGATGTTAGTTATTGAATCATGACCTCTAAAAGTTTTAGATTTAATATTAAATCGTATTCACAGCAGTGTAACTTATATAAAACAAAGGATAATGTTTAGGTGTGATGCCAGTATATATATTTACGTGGGAGTTATATAACAGAAAGTCTTTGGGTAATTTTTTGTCGAATATCGATTGGGAGACAACGCAATTCCTTGTGCTGAATGCCCATATGACTTGATCCGATTCAAGACATAATAAGCACAGCGATGTGTTAAGCAGTATCATTACTGTCCTTCAACAAAGATAGCTTTGACTTTATAAAACCCAAGTAGGTTGATAAGAAATCAAACCAAAATCTAAAAACCTCTGAGACGATCCACAACATCTCATTCCGTCCATGGCATCAAGTTTCACATGAGATGTGTCCGCAACATCGACTCCTGAATTTCTGTTGCCAGGTCTTTAGCTCCGTATTATAGCTCCATTTGCTTATTTTGCTAGCTACTATATAAATTTTAAAAAAATACAATTTTTAAACAATAATAATGTAATGACAATTAACAACTCGGAACGTATTCAATACATTAAAAGAATTTATTTACTCAACTCCTCTTCAATAAGCATTATATGACACAAAATCAATATTCAAACGAAATTTTCTTTCTCTCAGACTTGTTCTTCAAGTGCAAAAAAGAAAAAACAAAACAAAACAACTCTACCCTACTATTTAAAAAAGCTTCGGGGAGAACAGCTGGGAAAAGAAGGTATTGTTTTGTCACTTTCCCGATTACTATCTGTTGGTTGCATACACAGGTACCACCGTCGATGACAGTGGGTGGCAGTCACTACACTATCCTACCTTGGTGAAAATCGATTACAGGTTGTAGTTTTGAAGCACACACACACACACACACATATATATATATATATATATATATATATATATATATATATTCACACTCAAAAAATACATACATACATACAAATATTCTCACGCACATACATTCACACAGATATATACATATATTCTCACACACATTGTACATTTGCTAGTATATGCAAACAAACACATATATGCTCATATATAGAAAAGCATACACACGAATACACGCATACACACAAACGAATATATATATATATATATATATATATATATATATATATATATATATATATATATACATCTATATATATATATATATATATATATTGTCATCCACAGAAAGACTGTTTCGTTGAATCACAACTCTTCAGTGTGGCTAGACACGTAGGACGCTTGAAGCTGGAATCGAAACCCACCCAACTTTACGTGACTCTTACTCTCAGACAGCTCGGCCAACAAGCGTACCACGCCAGATAGTGAATTATAAGGTATTTTGTAGTAGCGTTCGTTTGTTCACATTTTATATCTTACCCGATACAGACGAACGTGCCTAGCATCTACACACACACACACACACACACACACACACACACACACACACACACACACACACACACACACATATATATATATATATACATTAACATTCACGTTATATATAGATGCACATATATACATACAAACAGACACACATATACCTAATATGAGTGTTCAATACAAGTGATAATATATATATATATATATATATATATATATATATATATGCACATAAATATACACTCATACATATATCCAATATGAGTGTTCAATACGAGGGTTCAATATCAATGCTTTAATTAATTAATTTGAGATTAACTCTACTCAACAAGTAGAGCTTACAAATCTTTTACATATAGACAAAAGAAAAAAAATACACTTTCTTGGTATCATTATAAATTTATTTCAGGTTTTTACAAATTCTTATTAGTTTAATTTATAAGTTTTATAAAAATAATCTTCAGATGAAATATTTAAAATTATATTACTTCCGGCGAGATAGGAGTTTGAAAAAAAATTTTTTTTTTTATTTCTTAAAAATTAAAATGATCTATTTTATTTATCAAACAAGAAAAAATAATAAACGTTGAAGATATTATATCTATTTTTTTCATATATATATATATATATATATATATATATATATATATATATATATATATATATATATTTCTAAAATAAAGAAATACCGATATGTAACGGTAACTGTCGTATGACACAGCGAGCCGAATTCTAATCTTTGATGATCCTGTTTGCATTTCAGATGACGCTAATAACTTTTGGAAATATATGAATCCATCTAATCTCCTAGCAGCTATGATTTACTTGCAGAATGTTCCAAATTAATCATTTGAGTTAGAGCTTGTAAAGAATTAATAAATTACAAGGGGAATGCAATTCAGTTCGTCTTCGTTTTAGCTTTATTGTTTTCCGCTGAGGATGGCTTAGTTTAGCTGGTATTCAATTAAAGTGTAGCTATAGCCCTGTGATTTAAAATATTGCAGGGATTCATCCAAGTTATAGTCGTGTTATTACTACTGTATTACTGCACCATATAAACTTAAGTGAAACGAGTGGAAAAAAGCCAAAAAGGTATTACACAAGGATGTTGCTTATTGTTTTGAACAAATCCTGGAAGCAACAACTTAAAAAAGCATATGTACAGCCACCTATATCTCGTTTCGCAAGTTATCCAAGTGAAACTCACAAATAATGCTGGCCAATCCTGGAGAAGCAAGAAAAATTTCATCAATGAAATTATCCGATAGATTCCTAAACATGGACACACCAGAGTCGGCCAACCAGCAAAAACCTATATCATATATCTTTGCAGACACAGGATACCGTCTAGAGAACTTACTAAGACCTATGGCTCTAGGATTGATAGCAAGAGAGATCCAAATGAATCCATGCTGTTGGTATGTTTTGATTATGTATAGCAGTGTGTGTGTGTGTGTGTGAGAGAGAGAGAGAGAGAGAGAGAGAGAGAGAGAGAGAGAGAGAGAAAAGATGCTGTTTGTGGGTATGGATTTCTGGTCATAGAAGTTTGATGTATCGTTCATCTAATCTGAAGTCACATTAGCAGCCATTTTTGATGGAAAACATCGCCGTTATTGAACTGTGATAACCGTCGTTTCTTTGTCATTCAATATTGCTAAACTTAAAAATCTAATTTACTCACCGTTAAAACTTAAATACTTTATATATTTTGCACTGAAAATGTGTTCTATTTCATGCTAGAAATAAATAAATGATCAAATCTGAACTATTAACGTATTCTCAAAGGAATAGTTTCAGAACTGCACGTCAATTAAAAATAATATCATGATTCAATGTAATTCTAGTATTCATGGTTTCGTGAGAGTTTTAAAACAAATATTCCTGAGGAGAGAGAGACGGGGAGGAAGGAAAGAGAGAGAAAGAGAGAAATGTAATGTATATATATATATATATATATATATATATATGTATCGATAAAAAGATTAAGAGATATATTTTACTACACACACACACACACATATATATATATATATATATATGTGTGTGTGTGTGTGTGTGTTTAAGATAAGGATAATGTCACTGAAGATGACACTATAGTCAAAAAGATTGAGGAATTCACCTTTTTTTCGGATCAGTGATAACGGGTATCTCATTTGAGGTAAAATAGCCTTCGATAGATTTAAGGAAAGCAAATGGAAGGGAATAGATCTTTTCAAGACTATGAATTTTCATCTATACTATGCATCAATAGTTTCATTAGCCATATACACGAGAGAAACCTTGCGTTTCAAAAAGGAGAAACAGAAAACACCGTAGATTTAAGAACGATTGCCTTTGGACTATAGAGGGAGTTCATGGCATAAATCATATAAAAACATTGGATTATATAAGGAGGAAATTGTGAATACCAAATAAAATCAGACATTATCGAAGCGGAATGGTCACGTTATATTCAAAGACAATTACAGCTATATCGACCATTCATAAAATAATTACTTTACCTAGGGGACGATCATCAAAATGATGGAATGATCAAATTATAGTTAACACAAATGTACATAAGATGAAACTGAAGAAAACTGGCCGAAATAGAGGTAATTCGTGGACAAATACGTGCGAGAAACCATTGCATTTTTCTGCTAATAATAATAATAATAATAATAAGACGCAATAAAATTTTTAATGTAGGTTATGGGGTAATAGAGTCGAAACGATCAATCACATAATAAGCGAATGCAGCAAATTAGTACAGAAAAAGTATAAGACTAGACACGACTGGGTGGGCAAGGTGATCCACTGGGAGATGTAGAAGAAATTTAAATTTGACCATACAAACAAATGCTATATGCACAACTCAGCATCTGTCATAGAGAATGACACACATAAACTCTTTTGGGTCTTTGACACACAAACGGATCACCAAATCTCGGCAAGACGACCAGACATCATAATAATGAACAAAGAAAAAACAAGATAACTTACAAAAGTGTGGACTTTGCTGTTTCGGCTGACCACATGATAAAACTGAAAGAAAGTGAAAAGAATGATAAATATTTCGACCTTTGTTAGGGATTTGAAAAAACTATGGAATATGAAAGTACAGTCAGCAAAGGGTTATTAAAGGTTCTGGAGGACTTGGTGATAAGAGGACGAGTGTAGTCCATCCAAACAACTAAATTATTGAGAACAGCCAGAATATCGAGAAGAATCCTGGAGACTTGAGGAGTCTTGCTGTCACTCAAACTCCAGGGAAAAACCATAAGCTAAAACTGGTCTGAAAAACGCTCAAGGAGTAAATAATAATAATAATAATAATAATAATAATAATAATAATTTGGAGGATGATTTAAGACAATCCAAACTGAAGCATTCTTGAAATCGGCCAGACATTGAGAAGAGTCCTAGAGGCCGGAGGAGACTTGCAGTTACTCAGATCACAGAAAAAAGACCCCGAACTAAAGCTGGAGTGAAAAACTTGCGAGAAATAATAATAATAATAATAATAATAATAATAATAATAGGGCAACTTTGAGACACAAGCAAATAAGCAAATTATAGCCAGAATATCAAATCTATTGTTTATTAATTAAAATAAAAGAATTTGTCATCTAGTGGATTTTTCTCCTCCAACAGACCACAGAGTGAAAATGAAAGAAAGCGAAAAGATAGACAAATACATGGATATTGCCAGAAAAAACAAAACGCAGAGGAAAATAAAGGCGGCGTTGATAACAATTGTTGATGTCCTTAGAAAGGTCACCAAAGGCTTTAGGGAAAAAAGAATGAAACATTCTGAAATCAGAGGTAGAATCCAGACCATACAGACCACAGAATAATCCTGGAGATAAGAAGAAATTAGCATTCTGGCGAAAGACTACCTGTTAAAAATGTTGTAAAAAATGTTGCAAGGATCGAAAAAAATGAACGAAAAGAAAACAGCAGTATGGTTATTTTGAGAGCCTAACTAAAGGAAGAGCAAACTATATAATCTGGAAATTGCTAAGAAGTAAAAATTTTAAAGAAAAAACCTAATCTCTAAATGGCAGCATAAAATAACGGTATAAGAATAAATTATGTCAAAGCAAAACTTGACAATACTTGAGTGCATAGCAAGCATAGACGATGTGATAGTGATGAAAAAGGTTAATCACATCAGTGAATTCAGCTAAATAGATACTATAGGCAATTAATAGATACACCACAATCGAAGGAGCCTGGAAACAAGAGCCTCACCACCGGATGTGATGCCCAAGGATCCCCATAATATCAGTACTGTATATTTTAATTACTACAAAAAGATTCCAAGGATGCATTGAAATAAATGATGAATACGTTTGAAATTGTAATATTACAAAGATACTTCTATTGAAACGTTGAAATGTTTTGAATATATTTGAATTCTAAGATAAGCATTTAAGATTATGGCATCTGATTTTGACACAATTGACATAAAAGAGAACGCAATTCCGCACGTAGACGCCTTATCAAGACAAGATTTTGAAAAGGTAAACTGATGTTTTGCCCCTAAATTTATTTAGGATCGAAATAAGATACTATCGAGAAAGATACTATAGAGATTAGAGAGAAATATATGAAAAAATACCCTTAAAAAAACGAGATGCAAACTAATCATAGAGAATGACATAAAATTCAATTGAGACGTTGGATATTGACTTAAAAATTCGTTTTGATCTGCCGCGTAAAATGTGTGGTTGGCATAAGAGGACATGCACCTGTTGCCTAAAGTAAAAAGGCTTCAGATACTAGGCAGAAATGCCGCATGGATTACGTGAGTAGCAGCGCATCTGCTTCCTGAAATAAACACGGAAGTGCCGGGTAAATTGCGTGGGTCACACACAAGAAGGAGGCGTGTCCATATGCAACGCGTAGCAGCAGTCCAGATGTGTGACCTCAAGAACTTGCATGAATGTCCGCAATATTGTATATCCAGCAGAAAAGAGCAGAGAAGAGGCAGCTACTAAATGTCACGCCACTCTTGATCCTGACCTTGCCCAAGACAGCACTGGGTTAGGAGGCTGGGAAGCCGCAGATAATGCCAGACTTACGAAAGTAGAGAAGCAAGGAGAAACTAAAATGATTCGAGGTCTTGAGATACCCCAGTACCAATCTTGCGAAAATAGAGACCGAAGAAGAAAGGGAGAGATATTTCACTGCAGATTTGTATCTCGACCTCCGTGAGTTTGCAAACCCAGCTGGCTTCGACTCTCTCACTCTAGCAATTCGTACATTTCGGGTAATAAAAGACAAAGAAAAGAAGCTGATAATATCTTTATTCATCAGCATTGTTGTCTTTCTCTACTCTACACAATTATAATTCTACCTCACAAATCCTAAAAATGACCTATTAAAGAAATTACATGATGTTGCTCATTGAAGCATAATATCAACACGGAAAACGGTAAATTTGCAAGTCTGGTCGCTGGGATATTCAAAAGATGCAGATAAGTATAATAATAGATACTGAAACGAAAAGAAAACAACAAAATACAACAATCTTCACTCATAGCCCGATGAAAAAGAACCGTGGATTAGAGTGCATATGGATAACGTACATGTTAAAGATATAGGCTTATTCTTTATACTTGTTGATTCATATTCGGTGTGGCCAGAAGTAATCAAAGAAACGGACAGAAAAGCAACAACCGTTAAGCCAATAATAAAAGCAGTATTCTCAAGAAATGGTGTACTCAAATCGATAGTCAAAGACAATGCGCCAGAATTTGGAGACTACAATCAGTGTTCGTACTAGACCGACATAATCTAATGGAATTGTAGAAAGAATAGTGCCAACTGAAAGTGGGGTTAAATTCATTTTCCCATTTAATTAAAGCATAGAACCCTCCCTACCTGGATTACTTCTAAGTAACCGAATCATTTTACAAACATAAAAGAATAACCAAAAATTAACAAAAAAGAAAAAAAATAGCAAAGTATTTCTACTTTAATGGGGAAACAAATCGAAAAAGCCATAATCATGTAATTTTCAACAAAAAGAAATTGTTTGGTATAAAATAGATAGGGAAACAAATCCATAAAAAGCAAAATTCCCGTTACAAAAAGGGCATAACACCGAGACGTAAAAATGGAAGAAGAGTTGGGAAAATGAGGGACAGGAGGAGACAGTGAATCTTAAAAAGGTACGGAAGAATAACCGAAAATTGTTTGGTATAAAATAGATAGGGAAACAAATCCATAAAAAGCAAAATTCCCGTTACAAAAAGGGCATAACACAGAGATGTTAGAGAAAAATGGACAGCAAGCACTCGCCCATGCGGAACAGTTTTAATTCTGAATCTAACCCCGAGACGTAAAAATGGAAGAAGAGTAGGGAAAATGAGGGACAGGAGGAGACAGTGAATCTTAAAAAGGTACGGAAGAATGTGATAATGAACCATTAGAAGGGACTAACAAAAAGAATGAACCTAGACCTAAATCACCCAAAAGAAGGAACTAAGAAATACAAAAAAATAAACATATAAAAGTTCCCGAGAATAATCAGAAGTACAAGAGCTAACAAGGAAATACGAACTCCCAGGTTCGGGGAGGTCAAGAGTCAGGTGTAAATTAGATGCACCCATAAAGCATTAACCCAATATCATCCGGCGAAGTAGATCTTATTCGTTGGAAAGATTTTTGCCCTTTCAATTTTAATTAAAACGTTTTATCTGAGCTTGCAAAATCCGGAAGAGTATGCGTTCTTATATCTCTGCACTGGACAAAAAGGCATTCGCTTTTCTGTTTTTTTTTTTCTCGAGATCTCTCACTTTTTCCCCTTGGACCCTCTTTTTGTTGTCCCCTTTTAAGACCCTCTCTTGACTCTTTTTAGGTCTCCATTTCCTCGCCCAGTTTGGACCCTAAAACGTTCAAACTTTAAGCGTTAAGATGGATCCCAGAATGAGGTTTAGTTTAGTTTCTTAGTTTAATGGTACATCAACCTTTGTAAGTTATTTAATGCCAAATCCACCCTTCTAGAAAAACAGTAATCGCATTATTTTACCTATAGCTAGGAGGATAATGGGTTTCATACTTTTCCCAAGAATATTTTCCCGAAATTAAATAAATAATCGTAGTAGCGTGACTGGAGCTCGAACTCGCTTACTACGATTCCGCAGTCTACCACTTTAACCATTACATCAAGATAATCCACCATCAGAACGAGATTATCCACTGATGAAGTCCAGCATCCAAGGCAGCAAAAAGTCAGCTCCTCATAGAGGATAAAAGCTCGGAAGAAGGGTATGAGATCACCGGTTTTACCCCAGGGTACATGTCCCTTGACAACCCCGTAACGCTGTCGTCGGTGTCTGAGAGTGAAAAGGTCACTGACCTCGACGTAACCAACTTATGTGATCTCTTCCCGAGAAGCCCAGGTGCCCTATGAAAGGAGCCGCTTCCGAGGCTCAGGGTGAAAGGGCATCTGACAGCAGGAGAAAATCCCAGGACAATCCATTGTCCCAGTCGGGTTCGTTATCTGTCCTCAGCTGATGAGATTTTCCTGTGATATCCTGCTGTCGATCAAACACCAGGGTCCCAGGGGCGGCCTCCTGAGGTCGTGACGCAACCCTGAGCCCTAACCTGTCCTGAAGTTAAACATTCTCGAGCAGACTGTGGCCCTGGTCAGGTCAGCTACAGGGTTCAGGACCCAGCCTCCGGATGTAATACTGAAGTCCTAAGTACCCCAGTAGAAACGATCAGCCCTCAGCCTTGAGTAGACCAGCAGCCCTGACCAAATCAGCAATGCAGGATCCAGACAGGCTCCCACCAAGTTTCTGAAGACGGCTTCTGGATGCATTATCTCAACCCCGAGGAGCCAGCAATCTCAAGCTGCTCTCAAGCAATCTTAAGCTACTCTGCAACTCCATACAGGCCAGCGGTCCCGAGTAGAACAGCAGCGAGAACATCCCAGCTGGCCTCTATTAAGCCAGGGTAGATCCTTGATGCCGTGCCTCGGCCCAAAGCAGTCATGTAAACACAAGCAGCCTAACAGCTACAAATTGAGAGCAGTTAGAGAATCAGCTCCACTACGGTCCTCGAATCTCCCACTGAATGTCGTACCAAACCTACAAGCAGTCCAGAAGAACAGAACGGTAAGTCAGTTAGGCCAGACTGGCCCTCATTACATTGTTAGTGGTCCGGTTGCATCTTCCTAAGACTGCTCACACATCCCTGCTGGACAAAAATAGGAACAACATGGAACCTCTCTATTTCTCAAACGACATCTGGGGAATAAGGCAAAAATATAGCAGATATATTCTGAGATCCATCAATCTAGTGATCCTGGAAATTAGAAAGGAACTTTAGCCAAATCTCTTATCGTCTTTTACCTCCATAATCAAGTCGATAACACAGGTGGGGCTAAAGAGAGAAAAATTAGAAAAGCTTCTCCGTGCAACCGATATTCTTGCCCGATAATTATGTCAGAGACGCTATGCCACATGGTACATGTTGCTCCCA
Organism: Sepioteuthis lessoniana; assembly: GCA_963585895.1. Taxonomy (NCBI): domain Eukaryota; kingdom Metazoa; phylum Mollusca; class Cephalopoda; order Myopsida; family Loliginidae; genus Sepioteuthis; species Sepioteuthis lessoniana. Next base: position 69,828,389 of record OY757923.1, on the reverse strand, counting down.
AAGGCCAAGGATACAGTTTGGCTGTCTCAGATGGGTCATCATAAACACCGATAATTTGACTGGAGACATACTTCTAGCTTATTTCAGCATCTAATGGGACATTGTGGAGTGAGCCCCCTCTACGGAAAATTAAACTTTATTTTAAAAGAAAGACTTTGCCGTCATGCCCGATACTCTGACCTTCCGCAGCCACCACTTATAAGTGATTTTGGAAGGTTAGAGGCCTCATCACATGGTTTGTCGCTAGCAGGAGCATATGGCAAGGGTTTTCCTCATGAATGTTTCTTCTGGCTCAACAGCACCGTTCTCAATAAGAGCTGCTACAACATTATCTTCAATACCAACAAGGAAAAGAACAATGCAGACAAATATACTACGGACTCTACCAACCATACAATCACGGCTCCAGATGTTGGTGGACAGAGGTTGCGAAAAATGGACGAGAAGTTCCCTCCACCTCAGCCTCTTCTTACCTTCCGAAGAAGCCTTAAGAGCAAGGACCAACATCACTAATACCACCATCACTCCCTCTAAGTAAACCAAGCCATGGAGGTTGACCACACTGCTCTTAAAAAGAGGCAAGACGAGGAGAAGAAGAAGGAAAAGTAAAAAAAAATCGAGGTCCCAGCCAAAGACCCTCCAAACATTTCTCCCCAAAAGAGTGCAATTAACACCGTTGAAAGCACAAATCAAAATTGCCAAAATCCATGCTACCTTAACCCAGCCTCTAACTCAACATTCACCTCTTCCCACCCCGAAATCATCCGGTAAAAACCTGTAAAGAAAACCTCTCCCTTTCACATCCACTTAGAGGATCTGTCTCCTCGAATATAACATTACCGGTTGAAAAGCCCGTAAAAAAGAGACTTCTCAACTGGGGAGAAAGAATTTGCAAAATCGAATCTTTTAAAGTCGGCTCTGACTAATCTCACCAAATTTGAGGGGTGGGCACGATTTTTTTTTTAAATTTGAAAGCGCTCGGGGAAAGAAAACGGAAACCCATCAAAGTTTTCGGAATGCTTCCATGTTAACCACCTTTGTCGTTTTGGCTGTCAGTAGGACCTTTAATGCGCGGCGAATGCTGTAGAAGCTAAAGAAATTGTACCGAGTGTGAGGGTGGCTGATTGGGAGCACTCGTCGCTCAAAAAGATGTCACGGCTTTATTTAAGAAGTATACTCGTATACTTACAACTCTGACATTGAAGTTTCCTCTGGATGTCGGAAGAATTACCTGAGACAACCGAGTTTCTACTGAGCCACTGGAACGTTAAGACAAGATATCAGCATTCTCATACTGAAGGATTTCAGACTTGTAGGGGACATTGAGTAAGGAATGTAAGTTTGTTTGACTCTTATCGTTGCAAGCTTAAATGGGTGTGTAATGAGGTATTAAGGCTTTGCTCTTCGAATGATTAGAGAAATCAAGGATAACGAGGTACTTGAGCCCTACTCTGTTGTGATTTTAGCATTTGGCAATCGTCTCAGATTTGGGTTATCTCTTTTAATCTCAGAAAGCTTGTACAAGGACGTTAATGATATCTTTTAAAAGGAGGCGAGCTAACTGATTGTAGATAGAGTTGCAGAGAGAAGCTGAAAGTTCCGGTGGGGTTGCAGTTTATGCTCCTAACTGCTTTCGAGAGTGATTTTGTTTGCTAGAACCGTATCTCTATGGTTAGGCACGATTACTTCTAGTGGTTGATTGGAATTCTATCCTCCACCCCAAATTAGATATTGTAGGTTAGTGTGCTTGTGGGTTGTTCAAATGTGAAAGCGGTCTGATCGACTTTATAACGAGTGCGATTTCATCTAGATTTCATAAATGGAAATGTGAACATGGGAACATAGTAATCTCTCTGGTCAAGGTAGATCCTAAGTGGACAGTGTGTTACAAGAGCTAATATGGATGTCTAATCTTGTGCTAAGTTCCAATGTGAAGGGCTTCCTGAGTGTAGACTCGTTTCGGTCAGCTTATATTTCGGGGAAAGGCATCGGCTAGCCGTATACTGGAAGTTCAATACCAGCGTCTTGGCGTTAAATGACTTATGGAACCGGCTGGCATCCCAAATTCAGACGGCGTTAGTGGAGGTATTTACCGGGAAAGGGAGGTGGGGTTCACTCAGAGATAGGATTAAGGGCTTCACAATTAAATACTGCCGGAAGCTTGCTAGCTAGGGAATTCCATAGTAGACATAGTAGACACACCCAGTTGGCAGATGGCGGATTCTTTTGGATAAACCTTGTGCACGAGGCTAGCAGGCACAGTCAAGTTTCTGTTGTTAGATCTATGCTTTATTGGCCATCCAAAGAGGCAATGAAAAAAAGCTCGCATGCGTGTCAGAAAAAGCTAAGGTTGCTATATCAAAAACTTTATTTCTTCAGAGAGGTGCATACTTTGTTCAGATCGAAAGAACCATTCGGCCTTCTGCTCACATTTCCAGCATTACTAAGCCGTTTTCCGGACTTCTTGGTAGAAGGGTTCCCCAGCTACATAGCTGACTTTCTCCGCTTTCATGTAGCTGAACCAACTAACTGTGAAGGGAGAGAGACATCAAGTTTATGATGCATTGAAGAACGTTGGCCTCAGTAAGTAACCGAACTTGATGGTTTACCGTATGAATGTATTCGATAGGGTCGCACATGTTTGTACCTATTCTGACGGATGAATTCAGTAATTGGTTTGCCCTGGGAGCCATCTCAAAACATGTAACAAAAGGAGTTTTTACATAAATGAGAAAGGTGGCAGGGAAGTTTGGAAGGTCTAAGAGGAATACAGGCCCATAACTGCTTAACCAAAAGCTAAATATTTTGGCCCAGGTCTCGGTGAATCGCTAGTGGGTTCTTCCAACCGATCTGATTCTAAGTTAGCTGAACTACACTGTGAAGGGAAAATCAATCTAAAACAATCTGCATTTGATTCAGATGACCCTAAAAGGAATAGAAGACGACACCAACGCCGTGATGATCAATTTGGATCAGTGTGAAGAATTTGATAAGATGGATCATCGGTTCCAGGTAGCGGATTTTGAAATCGCCGGATTCAAGCCGGAGTTTTGCAAATGTATAAGCATTCTGACTGTTACGGCAGTGGTGCAGGTTAATGGGAAGTGTTTGTGTCTTTAGCGATCGAATGGTTGGTTTGACAGTGATGTTCCCTGTTCCCTCTTTTCTATGTCTTTGCTTTGAGCTCCTGCTGATGGGGCAAATACGGTTGTTCGTGTTCCATCGTTAATTTTTCAGCGGAGTTTCTACGTATGCGATGACATCACCGTGTTCGTGTCATGACGACAAAGAAGTGGTGAAACAGGCGACATTAAAATTGGAAAACCCCCTGATGTGTATTTATTATAAGTAAATCCTTATAATTTTCATTTTCCATCCAACGGTTGGCGTCAGAGAAGTCAAGTTTTCCAAAACAGGTTGCTGTCTTGTGTTTAGTAAATAGGTCTTTCAGAGGTGGTTGTGGATATTAATGTGAATCCAATGCCTTGTTCAGTGCAGTTAAATAATCCGAACAAGAGCGTATTTTACCAATGGAGTTTCTTATGAGGTCGGTGGTAGTTGCACACAAGGAATAATTTACCAGTCGGATTACTCCGGCTTATTTAAGAGGATCTACTTCTATATTTACCATGGTAAGAGTAATAATTTCCTATAGCTTTAAACTAGCCTCGTCCTTGATACAGTTCAAAGCCATTTCAGAAAACTGCGATGAACGTGGTCGTGTTTTTTTTTTATTTTTATATTTTTTGTTCACTTTCTGAAACATAGGTAAACTGCAATGTAATAAACACAGAACTGATGCCGGGGGCGGGGGATTAAAATGATTAGGTCCTTTAATCCAGTCATGTCATAGAAAATTAAAATCTAAACAACATGTACGATAACGTATCCCTACATTTTGTTGTTGTTTTATTTCTATATCTTGTTGACTCATTACAGCTCAGAAGACCTACTGAATATCACTCGAAGTATTTTGAGCTTCATGGTTAGTTTTTGCTACGCCAAGTTTACCAGTAATTAATAAGGTCGAATGTGATAGCAAAGTTTTACATGAATTCATGTCAAGTTGAAAACGGACTTGAATACTTTAAATTAAAACTGTTATATATTTTCTTTGTCACTCAAAATCAACTTTGAAAATTGCAAATACAGAATTTGCATAAGATATCCCCTTTTTGTGAACTGAAATTGAGGAGGGGATTATCATTTTACGCGTTGAATGTATTAGCTCTCTGAGAATAGAAAGAGCCTTTAATGTATCCGTTCTGATTACATTTCCGAAAGGTATTACTTTGAATTGGTAAAAAACGTGACTCTTACGACAAATTCTTAAACTTTTTTAACGCATTTTGAGTATTTTCTCCGGCTCGTATGTTGTTAGTAGGAAATAACTTCACTGCTTGCTCTACTATATGAGCGTTGCATTACAGAAGGAGTATACGTTGACACACGATTATAATATCTTTCGCTGTAATGTCTTTCTGCTGCTCATGTTTTTATTGTAGAGGAGTGCAAATACTTGTGTCGTGAAAAGATTGAAGTCCAACGATAAGAATAAGGCGTTTCAAGTGATTTTCTGTAAGCCACTGCAGTTGAAACTTTTCACATTTGCTATTGACGAAATCTGCAAAATTCACTATGTCATTCACGTCATGGTTAGTTAACATGTTAACTTCATATCATGCTACAAGCATGGATTTCCCTAACTCTGTCTCTGTCTCTCTATCTGTCTCTGTCTCTCTCTCTCTCTCTCCATTCGTCTCAATCATCCATCGCTTCCGGCAGGTCATCTTGACTACATCCCGTATCCAGACAGAGCTGTTGTAGATAAGTTTTAGCTGATCGTTCAGCACTTGCTCGTCCCTGTGAAAGGGTCCATAGGATAAAGTCGCTTTTGAGTGTGACTTACTTCTCTAGTAGTGTCCCGCATGTATTGTTCGTCTAATATGGATGTAGGTGGCCGTACAGTTGCTTTTTTGTGGAATGTTGCTTCCTGGATTGGTTCACCATTACTCTGAGCCCAGTCAGGGTCCATATAATAGTATGGACACGACCGCTGCTCGGAAAAAAATTGCATTTTATTTCATCGGATAGGTCTGTCTTCCATATGACCGACAACCTACTGATAGCTGTCCATGACTTCGCTAGTGGCGTATTGATGCCATTTTCAGTAGATGGGACTCTGCTTCCGAGATAGGTAAACTTGTCCACTAGTTTCAGAGAACCATCATTTAGAATAAAGATATGATTCTCACTGACTTGACATAAAGGTTATAATTTACCAAGATTTTTGCTTAGATCTAGCACAAAGCCGTTTAAATCGGGCACTCTCTGAGACTAGAATTTGCTAGATTTGCTCGTCTAATTTGCTAACCGCTATACCAACTGAGGCGCCCGCATGAGGCAAATGTTTTGAGCAAGGAACAAAGAAATTTGAACTTAAAACATTCCACTCAGTTGCTTTACTGTCTGTGTAAAGTCTAAATCCTTAGTTTTTTTAGGAAGGATGAAATTTGTAAAAATGTTCGTATTTGACCGTGCCAAGTTTTCTGAGAAGCACAAGAATTTTCCTTGCATTATTTTTTCCAAAGGATTAATTGAAAACAGTTCCTTCCAAGCGTTTGTACCATGCCTCAAATGTATGACAAGATTCAGTTTCGTACCTGAACATCGAAATAGTAGAGGCCGTAGAATCAACGGCAACTTCCGAAATGCTCTCAGAATTTGTGGAATGTTATGAGACTGAGACTTTAATTAACGAAGTTGTTCAAATGGTTCACGTTGTCTAAGAATGTCTGCTGTAATTGCCATCGTTGAGCTCTCTCTACTGTTTGTGCTCTCACTTAATGTCCATTTTCTATTGACTTATTCATCAGGTTAAGAAAAAAGTCCACAGCTTGGTCTCCCGTTGAACAGTGCTCCAGGTCTTTTTTTCTTCTCTTTTGTTCTTGGTTGATTGTGCCATACAAAGTTTATGGTGTATGAGATGATCCCATTTACACTACACATTATTGTAAAAAACAAACAAACAAAAAAACAAAACTATAGACACGTTAGAAGGTTGTCAAAGAAAAAAAGTTCCGGGAGAAAATTTAAGATAATTATTGAGAAACTATATTTCATTATTCATTTTCAGTTTTATTTCTTTTAATAAGTGATAGTTTCGTTGGCCCCAAGAATGTTATTATCGACCTTGACATTGCTTACAAACGGGCAACGTTAACCCCTTTTGTAAATGAAGGCATACGAATGAAAATTTTGTTTTTTCTCAAAAATAAATAATAATTACCAACAAAATACAGTTATTTTTTTTTACAAAGCCAAAATTTCAATTTATTGATTCAAGATTTTGTGGTTTATTGAATTATATTTCAATTACACCAGTTGTCATTTGCTGATCAATTATTAAAAAAAGAAATCCTCAACAATTGTTATTTATAGGTAAAATTTGTGAATATTTTGCTGAGCATATATATATATATATATATATATATATATGCTATTTGCCAACGAAAATATGCATATATTATTTGTAAAGTCAGATGCTAAGATTTATAGTTAATTTGGACACCGAATTTTAAAATAAACTTGACTTGCCACCAGAAGAAATAGTATACTAGAAAAAAAGAAAATATGTATCTACATTGTGAGATAAGACCTACAAAAGCCGGTAGTAACTAAAAGTACTGCTAAGAGGCCATGATTTAAAGGTTTTGATACTTCATTTCCAAAGCCATGTCCGATATCAGAATCAACATCTGATGAAAGCTTTGTTTGGGGCACCTTTTTATTTTCGCCTTAGCCTTTATATGAACATATGACTTTCCCGGCGATATTTAGTTAAACTTGTCGATTGTTGGTCAACGAACACCGATGGTTTATTAATAGTGAGGAAGCATTGTGTGAGACTACGCATGGTTTTTACAGTAGATATTATCAGAAAAAAATGGTGCAGCGGTATGTTACAGATTTCCCGAACTGAACCCCTGAGATGTTGAATTCAAAGATTGTCCTTTAATACTGCTTTCCGTACCAAGAATAGAGAATCAGATATGCTATTCTATTTTACCCATAGCTTGGATATATATATATATATATATATATATATATATATATATATATATATATTATTGTGAATTAGCACTGGTTTGAAAAGTAATTGTTAAGTCTGGGCTGCAATTTCGAAGCACTACATATTAGGAACATACAACCCAAACTTAACGGAACTAATTTTCAAACCTGTGCTAATGTATTAACTGTCTTTAGCAACTGACACTATTTATAGAAACAAATTTAAAAGTAAATGCTACACACTGCGACGGCACAGACGCTCTTTTTACAAAGTAGTAATGTACATACAAAAGTTACATCACTTTTGTAATAGATCCTCCCCTGATGATGGCCCAAAGTCGGGCAGAAAGTACTTGGGAAATAAATAATTGTGGAAGATGCATCAACCAATTCCCGCCGAATATTATAAAATCAATATGGCAATACGAAAGGATCAACAAAAAACATGTAGGCTAAAATGTCTATTATGTTCAATGATATATATATATATATATATATATATATATAAAGGCGTTTTCTCCTTTATCATTGGTTGGTGTTAGACTCCCTGATGATCCGTTAAGGTGAAACTTTAGTAGGAGAATTCCGACTCGCGATTTAAGTTAATTTTGTAATTGGATTTTGTAATTTGTAATTTTAGCATTGCAGCTTTTACGGTGGGTTTTGTTTTTCTTTTGACTAACTGACTGCATATCTCTTGATTTTTTTCAACTGGTGTGATATGGTTAGCCTTTTCTTTCTTTTTATCCTATGATATTTTTTTTCTTATTTTCTGGTAACCGTGAATGCTGGTAGATAGTAGATTAGTAATATATATATATATATATATATATATATATATATATATATATATAAGAAAGAAAGGTACTGGTTTATTTACAAAGTGTACTTTAATTTAGTTCAATATTGTCATACCATGCCTTTGACGGGGAGGATCCAAATTTCCCTTTAACTTACGCGGTGAAATGATACTCTAACCCTACCTTAATAACTAATGATTTTGGCATAGTAGGTACTCTTGATAATATATAGCAATTTTCTATTGATCCTTGTCGAATTCCGGTCAGTCTTGTTCTGATTACACCCTAATTCTGTGTATAAATGACAAAGCCCAGAAAGTGATCTTATAGTCAGGCATTCAATCAACACATCCTTTGAACCAGTGCTTTATTGATCTCTTCTGATGGCTCACTACCCAATTGCAGTTCATCGTCCTTCAACTGCAAAAATGATTAATCATAGGTCCTCTCGTAGGTGCATTTTTAGCTGCCATGGTATCGACATCTTTATTTGATGTTCCTTTATGAGGTTGCTAAGTGCATCCAATACACCAACTCAGAATATAGTGAGGCATGTGACCAGAAAAAAGTTGATATAGTTCACGAGTATAACACGATCCTTTACCTTGTGGGTTGAAAAATCTGATAATTTCTTTCTTTTTTTTTTGTAAGGTTGGAGAATATGTACTTTTTTTCGGAGTATGAGTTTCTTTTTATTAACCAAGTCTTTAAAATAGAAATCGAAAGTGAGTTATCTCAGAATTTTCTTTCGAGTCTGAATTTGTGAAATTATAATGTCCGTATTTCAGGGACATACTCTATCTTTTGTAGTAAATAGAAATCTTTCTTGAGACTTTAAAACGATGTAAAAAAAAAGTGCAAATACTCAACCGACTTTATAAATAGCAAATGAACTGAAAATTGCGTTATATTCAAAGGTGAGATTTTCCTCGACGAAAATCATGCCATTATGTCTTAGTTTTCTATGTGCTACTATAAAAAATGTTCATACAAAATTCCATTAATTATACCCGTGTTGTACGCATAAAAAGTGACAGTATAATTTATGAATGTATCTTATATATCTTATATTTTTACTACCAATTTATTTATTGAGTTTTCTTTATTACTTATTTTAAATTTTTGGAATTCGTTGAAGCTTAAATGAATGAAAGAATGGCCTCATCAGGTTGTTCAGAAAATACTCATCGGTTTTTGAATGAATATTTATTCCTAAATTAAGTGATTTAAACAGCGTTTTAATCGCGTAAAATATGATTCGTAAGTATCTTTGCATTTCTGTCATCAAGTGAAAAAAATTATGCCTCTTCGCTAAAACTCTGAAGATTTTGATTCCAAGATCTGTTTAAATGCAGTTTTTATTCCTCCTTTAAAAGAGAAAGCTTTTGGCTCTTAAAAGCGTCCACATGCTTGATAAAATGGTTATCGTTGGGTGGTAGATACCAAAAATATGGTTGATGTAGAAAAGTATCAAACAAGCGACATCTCCGCACCAAAGGTTAGCCCTCTGGGACGAGTGGACACGTTCACCTACCTAGAAAGCAGTCTCATCAACCGAGACAGACATCAATACGTGACTAGCAAAGGCATGGGCAGCAATAGATTGGCTATCGGTCGTATAGAAGTCAGACCTGACCGATAAAATGAAACGCAGTTTCTTCCAAGCAGCGTCCGTGTCGATACTGCTATATGGATGCACTACATGGACGCTAACTAAACGTATGGAGAAAAAGCTTGAAGGCAACTACACAAGAATGTTGCAAGCAATATTGAACAAGTCCTGGAGGCAGCACCCCACAAAGCAGCAGCTGCACGGCCACCAACAACCCATCACAAAAACTATCAAAATTAGACGAACCAGACATGCAGGACACTGGTGGAGAAGTAGGGACGAGCTCATAAGTGATGTACTCTTGTGGACCCCTTCACATGGCCGAGCAAAGGCAGGGTGACCAGATCGAATATACATACAGCTGATCTGTGTAGATACGGGATGTAGCCCTGAGGACCTGATGGAAGCGATGGACCATAAGGAGGGGTCGCGAGAGAGAGAGTCAGGGATATCCGTGCTGATGGCGCGACATGATGATGGTGATGAGAAAAGCATCATATCCCAAATCAGTGAGCTTCTGCAGTTTTTCCTGGCAACATGTTACCACGAAGCAAAATTAGAGCAAAATTAGAGCCACTCTTGAAAAGAAAACGCTTGAATTATTTTTTATGTTTATGATTCGGGGTATATAACTTTCAAAATCAAATTTCGGAAGAAGTGATTAAAAATTAACAAAGAGGGTATTTTGAGCATTAGGATTATTGCCCAGTCGGCAGGGGCTGAAAAATGCACCAACTGCTTCTCAGCATAGGGTTAAGACTTCCAACGAATGTCCTGATATGACTCAAAAAATCTAATTGTAAGGTTCCAGTAATGCTGGAGCTTTGGGTAATGCGGAGTACCCCTTAACTGCTAGTGCTCCCAGGTCCACACTTAACTGGAGTAGGGGTACCTGATAGAATCAAATACGACTAAACTGTGTACTTAAGCTAAACGTAATTGTTTGAAATAGAACTGTTTTGGACTTTTAACTGCGTGTAAATAAAAATAAAAAATACTTAAAACGGTTTATTTGAATACAACTGGATTTGGCATTAAATAACCTACAAAGATTGATATGCTATAACCCCCCACTAAAAAAACAAAGAAAAAAACAGACAATTGGATTGTCAATTTTTTTTATACATCTACTATACAAGTATGTCTGTATAGAATTAAAACTTTGGCCAAATGAGTAGAGTGTTCGCCAATGGTTCGGCAGACCGGGGTTCAACCCCAGGTCGATTCATACCAATGACTTAAAAATGGTGCTTGATGTCGCCTTACTTAACACTCAGCATTGTAAGGTATGAATCAAGGGTAAAGTGTAGCAATCCAGAGAATTGAGTAAGCGCCTTTCCATACACCTCGGTGTATATGTAGTAGCTATTGAAAAAGCCAGCATTCAGGTCACCCTCGACTATGGTCGCCTACTTTATTTTTTTTTTAATTCTAAAATCGGACTGTGAAATTCTATATAAAAATAAACGTAGTCAATTCAAAATGCGTATTCATCCTTATTATATTTACCAACCCATCCGCCCGGGCAGGATATGATACAAGGTCAATTTTTAAGCGGAGTTTAACAGGTTTTGAATTCAGAGTTTTCCTTCTCCTAGACCAGTTGCCTCACCAAGGCCGAAGAACCTAATCTACCCTAGTATTTACCCATAGCTGGAGGGAGAGTAATTGGATTCATACCTTTCCCAATGGTATTAATGCTATGTGAAATGCAGCCTCGTCCAGGATTTGAACTCGAGTCGCCGTGTCCTTTCCCACGACGATAACCATTACACCACGGGCACCTCCTTACGTATTCATCCTTATGATTAAAATTTAACGTTAAAAGCTTTTTTAATCCGTAACATACGCAATCATCTAATTTCTTTAAGAATGAATGTGTGTCGAGGTCTATATTCACCATTTGATGTGTGTTCAAATTCCAGATTTGAATTAATTATTTCTCTCAGTAATTCTGTAATACTAGAAAGGTCTGTACCTTAAAACTATGAAAGACAGAGACTCAGAGTGAGTTTACCACACTTTCTTTTAACGACGTTTCTTTTATAATTGCTTTAAGTGCCATAATGAATTATTTAGGAGTTAAAGATCTGTAAAAATATTAATTTTGACTCTTATTTTCTTCAATTGCAATAATTTCGCTCGATTTTTATCACAACTATCTTGGGTTACTATTTCCGTGACAACAAAGAAAATATGTACGTATCTATTCTTGAATTATTTCTGCCTCGAGCAGAACTGGTTTTCCTTTATAGCTTATTTGCTTTCTTTGTTTAATAGTATATCAACCTCTGTCGGTTCTTTAAATGCCAAAGCCATCCTCATAGAAGAACAGCGAATCTGGGAAGTGTAATTGTTGATAATGGGACTCTTGGTAGATCTATACTGTCTACACTTCAAAAGACGTTCTTCGTTATCTAAACAGGCTGAAAAGTTGTTCAAAATGTGAAATTAAAAACAAATGGGGACAGTATTTTACCCGTTATTGGTTCTCTTCAGGATTACACATACGCATATAAAACGAAAAGAAACAAGTCATGGTGTGATCAAAAAGTATCGAGACTGCATTTCGCATATTTCAAAATTTAACACTTTAATAAAAATACGTACAAAGCAGATTGGGATTTTCAGTTTAACGTCATGTCAATTGGTCTTTGGTTATTTTATATTTAGAGTTTAGGGAATAGCGTTCATTGAACGTTCGTATTTACATTTTCTGTGTTGTTGATTCTTATGGATCCTTTTTTGCACACGGTTTTATCGAATATTAATATCTTTTAAACATACCAGTTGAACCCGTATATGGCACCTAAGAGGTATTAACTCCTGAACTTGGGAGTAATGGAAATAAAGAGGTGCTCCATACTCTCCAGATATTGAAACTGAAGTTCACCATCGGATGGAGTTTTGTGTCATATCCAGGACACTCCATTTTTTTTTGTCTTTCTCTGCTGCAGGGGATATTCAATGAACGCATACAAAGTTCTAACAACAGTTCACGTCAACAGATGGTTGGTTGGTTGGGTTTTATGGCATATCAACCTTTGTAGAATATCTAACGCCAAATCCATTTTATTATAAATAGTCAACTCTATTTCAAACAATTCAGTTTAGCAGGAGTACACAGTTTAATTGTCACCAATAGTTAGAGGGGATAAGAGAGTTCAATACCTTACTCGGGAGTATTTGTCTGAAAGTGAACGTAATAGTTCGTCTGGAGTGCGAACTCACTTACCTCGGGGGTGTAGTCTATCACTTTAGCCATTACGCCATGAGAACTCGCATCTCGATTAAAGTTGCTTTAGCAACTAAACTGCAAGAACTGATAAAAACCAAGAATACTAAATCCCCCATCCCATTCTTTTATCTATAATCTATCAGCTTATTTAGCTTGGACTGTAGAATACACCCACTTCATCTCTGTAGTAGTGTAAGATACCTACTCCGATAAGTGTCCTAGATTCAACATCGAACTATGTGATGGTGAGGCTCCAGTAATACTGGAGTAATGAGAACTACGGAGTACCTCTCCATAGTCATTGCCCAGTTACCTGGGAGCAGTAAAATACAACTGCTGCTTCTCTGCAAAGGGCAAAGACTCCCCCGCAAACAAGTGTCCTGGTATGACGCTAAACACTCTGAAGGTGAGGTTCCAGTAATTGCGGAATGCAGAGTACTCTTTCATTGCCATCACTCCCAGGTCCACTGTGGCCCGGAGTGGTAGTACCTAATAGGGCCCAATCTTTGGGTTAAAGAAAATTAACCTGTGAACTTATGCTAAACTGAATTGCTTGAAATAGAACTGTTTTGGCACTGAAAACGTACTTATGCTAAACTGAATTGTTTGAATTAGAACTGAATTGCTTGAAATAGAAATGTTTTTGACAATTAAAATGTTTACTCATGCGAGACTGAATTGTTTGAAATAGAACTGAGTGTTTGTATAAAATGACTTTGGCATTAGATAACATACAAAGATTGATATGCCATTAAACCCAAACAACCACCCAACCTTCAACAGTTCCAGGTCCACCGATTGGATCCTCTCTATAGGTCAAATATTGCTGTTTGACATTTAAAATGAGGGCAAACAAATGACTTAACTAAATTGAATCGAAGAGCAATAGAACTGTCTGATCTTTAAATGTGTGTAAAAAAATGACTAATTCTAATTAAATTGTTAGTTTCACATAGCAATACTTGGATCCATTTAACTTTGTTGACTTATACTAAAATAATTTGTTTAAATTGAACTGTTTAATCATTTAACGGCATGTGTATACAAAATGTGCTAACAAATGATATATCTAATATCCGAGGGGCATACGATAAGTTTCCAGACTTTTTTCGTATGGGCACTTTTATTGATAGTACACACATGAAACTCTAGTCCCCTTCCAAGTAATCTCCTCCGGCTGCCATGCAATTGTTGTACTGTTCTAACAACTTTCGGAAGGCCTCAAGGAAGTCCTCTTATGTGAACGTGTCAATGACCTTCGTCACAGCCTCTTTCATCTCCTCAGTTGTCTCATAACGACAGCCTGTGAGCTTAGGGAATAACCAAAAGTCGCAGGGAGCAAGGTCTGGACTATAGGGAGGGTGAGGAACTGTCTTGATGACCATCTTGGTCAAATAGTCGGTGAAAAGGATGGAATTGTGGACTGGTGTATTATCCTGGTGGAAATGCCAGTGACCCGATTTGAAGAGTGCTGGCCTCTTCCGACGGAATCTCTTCCTGAACTCCCTTAAAACCTCAACATAGTAACCGTAACCCTTTGGCCAATCAACTCGGTGTATTGACTTCCTTACTCCTCCCACACCTCTCATCACCCCTCACAGACTCCCTACCTTCCTTGAATCTCTTATGCCACTCACAAACTGATGCTTGATTCATGCAGGATGGTCCAAAGGCAGTCTGAAGCATTCCATGCGTTTCTGTGGCGTTTTTTCCCAAGTTTAAAACAAAATGTTATTGCATATCGTTCTTCTAAAGCGTCAGACTGAATTTTTGAAATTCACCAGCTGTGACAATCAGGATTTAGTAGGGTGTATTCAAATTCCTACTGTAGCTGTTCATTTGAACCTGAAATCATAAAAATTGGTTAGTCATCTCATAAAATGTATAGCATTAACATACTGAACTTTCAAGAGTTTTCGATAATTTTAAATGCCTGTACGAAAAAGTCTTCGTATGCCCCTCGTATATGTAAAATCAAGGTTTAGTATTAAATAACCAACAATACTTTAAAAATAAATAAAAACAAGCCAAACTATAATCAGTCCAAGTCGTGTTTATTGTAATTATTAAAATAAAAAAAAATGAAAATTCTCAATATCAAACGATCAAGATATCTACTCACTACTTATATAAACGATTCAAATCGCTACTCATAGAATTACACCGCAAAATGGTTGCTACGCCAGTAATTCATATATATATATATATATATATATATATATATATATATATATATATATAATTATGAATGGAGGAAGTGATATATTAAGTTAAAAAAAACCATGACAAGAAAATCCCGAACACACCGACCCGTGATATATGGGGCACTGAACAGTTGTTTCCACCTTATAACGTCTCATCAGTAGTGTACACCGTGATCTCCACCACTAGAGATCGAACCAACATCCACAGTATGCAAAAACTACCACCGGGCCACTGGTTCATAGCACGTATAAGAAATACCGAATTAACAAGTCATGGTAATTGCGCGACCAGTTGACTGTCGATGAGGCTTATGTTACGAGGACTCGTAACTCCGACTTGGGAAGACTTAGCCCCGTAGGTGGCCGTTTCCGCTGTAGGGAATACATGCATATAAAAAGATACATTAGGTCAAGTGGTCGCGTAATTTACCATGACTTTCAGTTTTCAAAATTGTAGCAAGTGTTTTCCTCATGCTTATGTACTTTAAGAAGGCGAAAACTGATGATTTTTTTCATAGCTATAATAGTAGGGTAGGCTGTGATCTCAAGCCTAGGGACGGAGAAGAATTATAAAACCTGAGAAGTTTTTTGGGTGGTGTATTCGCTAGTCGGATGAAAATTTCATTGACAAAAAATGTCATATAAGTAAATTAATAGCGTCAAATCTGCTTTTATTGTGATTTTTCCGAATCCAAACACCGCAACACTGATGGAAAAGTGTGTGCAAAACACAAATTGGAATTACATTGAAAAATAACCTTCGTTTTGTTTCATTCAGTGAAACAAATTGTTCATCCACTGAATGTTTCAGACAACCCCCGTACGGTGTAACATAATCAACACTTCCAAAAAATGTGGCTGAGTCAGCATCATTCCTTCACCAAAATAAACAAATCACCGATATAGACATTTGATAAGACTGGGTTGAATAATGGTTATCATCGATTTCGATAGATGAATTTTATATAAAAATAAACGATGCTTAATATCAGTGGTAAAACATATTCATCTAAGTCAGGATTTGTAGACACAGAATCTCACGGTGTTTGGTAACTGGCAATCTCTCTCCAATATTTATAATTCATCCATTGTACCCATGTATTTCATATTAATTCACTTCTCCTTCACGTTCATATTGTGAGTGAATTCAGATTTTACATAAGGGAATTTTGTCTTCGTTACTGGAAAGATGTAAATAAGTAGAAATGGTTCAAAAGCGTCGAAATCAAACTTGACTCCAAGAACCATTGTCTGTTGACATTGTTATTCAACACAGCTTTTGTTCTGGCTTTGGTTTCTTTGGCATATCAACGTTCATGGGTTACTTAATGCCAATGGTTTCCTTATAGAAGAAAAACAGATACATAGCTGGAGGATAAGGGAGTTTATACTTTTTTGTGTATAATGGCATATCATCCTTCGGGGGTTATTTAAAGCCAATGCCTTCCATATAAAAAGAAAACAGTGTTACTATTTAACCCATAGTTGGATGATAAGGGAGTTTATACTTTTCTTTGTTTAATGGCATATCAACCTTTAGGGTCATTTAATGCCAATGGCCTCCTTACAGAAGAGCAACAGTGATCCTATTTAATCCTGAGCGGGAGGATAATGGGTTCTTAACTTTCCATAAACTTTTCTTAAAATCAGAATTCGGTAATGTTTTTATTTCTCCTTATATGCACATGCTGCTGCTGCTGAAAAAAAAATAACAGTCCAATAATTTTCAGACTACAAGTCTGAAAGTTAATTCTGATTTTAAGAAATGAAAAACAGAATTATCTGCGTAAACTTTTCTTTGATTCTATTTAGAATTTATACTCAGTGATAAATTAAAAGTGGAATCCATTCCGATCTGTTGTCAATGTCAGAACCGCTCAATGATGGTACCTGTTTGACTCAAACAAAACGTACAGAGAAAAAAAAAACTAGCTGAGAATTACACGTGGATTCAGCGAGCAGTTTTGATCAAATAATTGAAGCAGTACGGTACAATAAAGCTGCGATTCGGCCACTTCCCTCCCATCAAAAAAATTCAAGGACATACTGTTAGAAAATTTTTAAAAAATCATAATCGACACTCTTCTATGAACGACCTGAGAACAATTATATTCATCTGCTGGATGCCGTTTGTCGGACTTACCAAAAGTGATGGCTGATAATGACGTATGGCGAAAGAGAGTCAAAGAAATCTGTTTTTCTTACGTCTTTATTAAGATGAGTAGGAATACTAAATTTGTTAAATATAGCACATCGTTTAGTTATCTATAAAGGAGGAGTGTCCGTGGTGTACCGCAAACGTGGTAGACAGTGACACCATAATATGCAAGGTCGAGCTCCAGTCGCGCTATTACGTTCACTTTTGCCTTGGAAAATCTATGAATTCCTTATCTTTTCTGGTGTTGGTTAAATAGTATCACAACAATCTCTCAACAAGAATTGCTTTGTCATTAAATAACCCGAAAAAGATTGATATGCCATTAAAAAAAACGAATTTGAACCAAAGGACAGACAAATAAACTATTCCCATTTAGTAATATAGATCCTATCTATCGCTTAATAGATAATGCAGAGAGGAATATAGTGAAGAAGAAATATGCAAATATACAGAAAGGAACGAAGAGAGAAACAAGAAATCTTATGCTTGAGATAATTCAGCTCCTGTTCTAAAAATGGTAGATGAGCCAAAACGTTTTTTATAAGCCGGTAAGTGCTGCCATTAAAGACGAATATGATGAGCCTCTTTTCTGTTATTTACGTAAGCCACTCATTGGCGATGGATGGATGGATGGATGGTCTATTTTTGGACAGGAAAGTAAGTCTCTTTGAAGAACGACGTTGAGGCAAAACCAGATATACTTTGTGCACTTTGCTTCCTGCAACGTACATTCAATGAGCGTCTATTAAAACATTTTTTTAAAATTCTAGATGATTCGTTTAAAGAATCGAAGAATTATACATTATTTTATTTTAGTCTATTTATGTTTCTTCTGTAAAGGCTTTTCTTTCTGTCTTTTTTCCTCTTTCTTATTAATTTATTAAGGACTCGAGTAAAGGCCAGCAAAAGTTGCCGTTAGCGTCGAAGTCAAAGACATTTCTTATTTTTAGTGCTCCATCAAATTGACTGGAAACAGAGAGTAGTATATATGAGCTCTGTTGGGAATCAAAGACTTTTCGTCCGGCATGACTATTTAGAATCACGCCGTTGCTCTTCGGGCTTAGTCGGTATCTAATTTATATGCTCTGATTTGGTTTATTTGTATAATGCTGTATTTGATTATTTTGGTAAATGTCTGTTTATATTATAACTATTTCCAACTGATACGTTATTTCAAGTACTTTTTATATTAATAACTTTTAACCGAATCTATTAAACCCATAAACAAAACCTTAATGAGGACTACCACAGTGGATTTGTTTGTTTCTTTAGGTTTATGGCATATCAACCTTTGCTGGTTATTTAATGCCAAATACATTTTTATACAAATAAACATATCTGTTTCAAACAATTCAGTTTAGCAAAAGTACACAATCTAATTATAAAAATAAGTTCTATTTAAAGCTATTCAGTTTAGTCAAACTGTTCTAATTCAAACAATTTATTTTAGTATAAGTATAATTCTTGTTTACACACAGTTAAATGTCAAAAAAGTTCTATTCCAAACAATTCAGTTGGCAAAAGTACGCGATTTACATGTCAAAACAGTTCTATTTCAAGATGTTCAGTTTAGTATAAGTATGCAGTTTAGTTCTATTTGACCCATAGATATGGCTCTGTCAGATGCTACCACTCCGAGCCAGAGTGGAGCTGGAAACAATGACAATGAAGGGGTGCTCTGCAATCCCCAAAACTCCAGCATTACTGGAACCTCACCATCAGAGTGTTCAGTTTCATATCGATGACACTCGTCTTACACCTCTTGGTGTATTCTACTGCCCCAACCAACTGGGCAATATCACAGTGAGGCAAACGGAGCATGGGAGTAATTGTAGCGAAGGTGTTTCTTCATACTCAACAGATCTCGAAAGCTTTCATAGAAAGACAACGCTTTTTTCGGTGGGGTAGGGTCTTGCGTTTCACAAGATATTCAGGCAGCATATTCTGAGCCCCACTGATAGGACGATTTAGTTAATATATATATATATATATATATATATATATATATAGAGAGAGAGAGAGAGAGAGAGATGATAAAACACAAAATCTTCACAGGTTGATTGTATTTCTTATAGTATTTGTCAACTTTAAACTTTTCAACTTTAAGACCTCTATTAGGTTGCGAAAGTTACTGAACGATGAGAAAATGTTAAAACTTACTATTTCCGTTGGTGGCGATAATTTTCAAATGTGTGTGATGTAATTAGAGTTACAAAACTTGCTTAAAATAAATTTAAAAAAATGTAAATAAGCATATCTATCTATCTATCTATCTATTAGTATTTATATTATTTATTTATTTATTATAAATATTCCGTGTTTTACCTATTTGTCTATATCATTGTTAACCTTCCTCATTTCATTTATGTTTTGTTTCACTATTTATTTTTATATCCTTTTAAAAATATATGAACAATGAAGCTAAATTATTTTAAATAACGTGTTTCATGACTTTTCAGCATAATCTGACCCATTAAGGAGAGAAATTGAATAGAAAATTAATCTCTGAGAATAATAAAGTTTGTAATTATGCTAGATCCAAATATTTTCCGTCGTTTTTCATTATGTATGCTCTTTTTAGATCCCTTTTGTGCTTGCTAATTCGTTTATTTAGACGACGGCAAGTTTTACCCACATATTTCTTATCACTGTCCAGACATGAAATTTCATATACCTCTGCTCTTGGTTCGATGTGCGTATTGTTATTTTTATGACTAATTAAAATCTTAAGTTCTTTTAAGAGTTACTGACTGTTTTAATGCTCAGGTTTAATTTTTTTTATGATGTTTATTGTTGAATTATTGGGTAAAATCATATACCTGTGTAATGTATTATCACTTGAAGAATTATTGGTTTGAATTTCCGGAGATAGTCTGTCAACGTCGTCTCTGGGATGTAATGTCTTATGCAGGATCATTAGTTTTCATGTTCTTTGATCCATTTGTTTAAGTTCATCTCTGGTCCACTTGAGAAAGGGTCCTGAATATCTAACGAGGGCCACAGCCCAAGTGTTTATTCCTCTATTATTATTATTATTATTATTATTTGGAATCCGAAGAAATATACAAACTTTCGTTCTGAAAGATGCCAAGATATGTTTTTTCAAATGTACTCAGGGTTTTCCGAAAAAATCTTCAAAAGATAACTTCTGCGGCCAAAGGTATATAAAGATTTTTTCCTTCTCTAAGACTGGTGGCCTTATCAATGCTAGAGAGCTTAGTTTGCGCTACTAATTACTCGTATCTGGGTGGTGAGAAGTTGCTTTCATTCCTTTCCTATGAGCGAAATGAAACACAAATAACAACATCCAGAATCTGAAAAATACATGGCTACAAAGGGTAAATCTAAAGAATTGATAATAATAACCGAATGCAGGAAACAAATACAAAATGAAGGCAAAAGCAGTCATGACTGGGTAGGAAAAATGATCCCCAAGGAATTATGCAAGATATTAAAGTTTGATGATACTGACAAATGGTATATGCACCAACCTAAATCTATTCTCTCAAAGGAAACGCATATCATTCTCCAAAACTTAGCGATCCAAACAGCTTGGTTTCTTACTATGATGTCCAGCAAGTTTGGAATAATAAAAAGGGGACCTCTGATACAAAAAGATTAATCAACCCCATCAAGAACACCATAATTAATGTTAGTTTACAAAAAGAAAGAAAATTGTAAATTAGAGTGTGTTATTCCAGCAAACCACAAAGAGAAACTGAAGGGAAGTTAAGTACTTTTCAAATGTCTGGACGTAACTATAGAACTGAAAATATTGAGGAGCATGAAGTTAAGGTTGATAACAATCATGGAGCTCTTGGAAGTGTCCCCAAGGACTTGGAAAAGAGACTGTGAGAACTGGAGATGAGAGGAAGAATCGACACCATCCAGAAGACAATATTCAAAAAATCACTTTGGCTATTTAGAAGAGTCATGGAGATTTAAGGAGATTTACAGTAACTCAAACTTAAAAAAAAAAAAAAACACGAGTTCGAGTTGGTGTAAAGAATAAAAAACAAGTGATATATGCTAAAACTCAGAATTCATCCTGGAAAAAGACATGCACAAAATTTTCTGGTATTTTGAGACACAAACAGATAACTGAATCTTGGTCAGATGACTAGACCTTGTGATAGTCAATAAAAAAGAGAACCTGCCAAATAGAGGACTATTGTATAGAGGCTCATACAACATTACTTCCGGTATCATGGAAGTATAAAAGACGCCATGTCTCTTAAGCTTGAGAGACAGAAGCAGAGATATAGATATGAAGTACGTCGGTCATTATTACGACCAACTTCGGACGTTACAAATACAGCAAGAGATTTAGTATACTAAGAATTAATTTTTTATTTATTGCGGACTTTTTGTCCTCATCTTGGTAGTCTTTTGTGTTGTTTCTTCTTTCACTACGTTTCGGCCAAATTTCACCTCTGGCCTTCTTCAGGTGATTTTTTACCGCGACCTCGGATAGGAATGATGAGTCTTGTAACCGTATCCCCAGTAATCACTTCCTTCCATAGTTGTTGTCTATCGCACCACGTTTTTGACCAAGTAAACCTCTGGCCGGCTTGGGTAGGATTTGAAACCGCTATCTTCTGACAATGTTCCCCTGGAACCATAGAGACTCAACGACTCTATCCGCTGCGCCGAAGGGCGATCAAGGATGGATTTTTTGTCTTATAAATCCTTATCTGGTCTTCCGTAGTCGTAGTCGGGTCCGTACCGAATTTTTGTAATTGTCTTTAATTAATTCTCAGATTAAGAAGCCTCATCTCAAAATGATTCTAATTAAAGACAATTACATTTAGTATACTAGTCAGACTGTACCACTTGAGTTAATAAATAATTAACTCTGTTTCACTGTGTATCGTTTCGTTACCACGATACAATGACATAGTCATCCCAGCAGACCCCAGAGTATAATGAAAAGGCATCGAAAAGTGAGATTAATACAAAGACCTTGCTAGAGAACTAAAACAAACTATGAAACATGAATGTGATGATGACACAAGTTGTAATTTTTACACACTGAACAATTTCTAAAGGATTGATAAAAAGACGAGTAGACATAGAAATCAAAGGATAAGAAGTGACCATCAAAACGACAACGATCTTGTCACCAAGTGGATTTTGCGGTTCCATCGATGGAAAATTAAAAAAAAAAAAAAGAAAAGATAGACAAATATTTAACTTTATCAGAGAGCTGAAAAATAAGTGACACATGAGGTTGACGGAGATACCAAGTGTAGTTTATGCGTTTGGAAAAGCTCACAAAAGCTTCGAAAAACCGGGAGGAAAATATAGTATAGTATGGATTGGTTGCAAAAAAGTCTTACATGGTCTTGCAAACTTGTATATCAAAAAATGCACAAAATATCCAACGAAGCCTTAAGGTTCATTAAGAAAGCCATAACAAACGGGAAAGTGGAATTAGCAACGGGAGGACAAACCCGAGAATAGGTGAAAATCCAATGACTCTGATGTAGAAATTCGACTGAGAATCGAGATCACCCTGACCATAGCATTGATAACGACAGATAGAATACTCAGAAGAGTCCTCTGGTCACGCGAAGAGACATGCTGCCATCTATACTCCAGTAAAAGACGATAAGTTAACAATAGTGTGTCTCTGAATATTAAAAAAAGTTAGTTAATGTAAATTTAATTTAAAAGTAGAATAGTTTGAAATGACAATTAAGAGGAGCCGAAAAGGACATACGTTTGGAATAGTTAACATAGTGGAAAGATAAAATAATCTTTGTAGTCACGTGACAATTTTTTAACCTTAAAAACGGAGAGGATATCCATTTTTCAGAAGACAGACGTAAAAATGTTAGGAAGGAAAGAAAGAAAAAGCCAAAGAATTTATTTATTATATGTGGTAATTTTTCAAAAGAGAAATGATGGGGAAAATATCCATTTAAAACCCTCTTGCTGTCCTATGGAAAATAATTGGATGTTTGTCTTAAAATCTGTTTTATTTTATTTCTCTTTGAATATAAGGAGAAAGTTAATGTCCATTGAATTTAATACAAATTAATTGTTTGAATTGGTAATAAGGTGGGGGCCACAAAAGACGGAGGTGCGGATTAGTTATTATAGAAGAAAGATAGAATATTTTTAGTCACTTGAGAAAACTTGTAATTGAAACCACTTATCAGTAACATGGAGACACAAATGATATTTTGCCCAGTCGGCTTGGGCTTGTAGAATACACCGACTGCTTCTCTGCAGAGTGGTAATACCCCCCCCGCCAACCAGTGTCCTGGATATGACACTAAACAACCTGATGGTGAGGTTCTAGCAATGCTGGTGCTTTGGGGAATGCGGAGTACCCCTTTATTGCCATCGCTCCCTGGTTGACTCTGGCCCTGGAGTGGTAGCACCTGATAGGGCCCTATCTATGGGTTAAATAGAACTAACAGCATTCTTATGTTAAACTGAATTGTTTGAGTAAACTGAATAGCTTGAAATAGAAATGTTTTTGGCAATTAAACCGTACTTACACTTAAACTGCGTGCTTTTGCTTAACTGAATTATTTCAAATAGAACTGTTTTTCGACATCAAAATTGTATTTACACTTAACTGAATTGTTACATATAACTTCTTGAATAGTTTGAAATAAATGTTTTTGACAATTAAACTGTGTACTTATGCTAAACTGAATTGTTTCAAATAGAACAGATTATTTACATAAAAATGGATTTGGCGTTAAATAACCTACAAATGTTGATATGCCATAAAACCTACCAAACCAAACCAAACAAATGATATTACCTTCTTAATACCAAAAGCACAGTACAAGAATGTTACTAAATGACTCAGTTTAAAGTACAAAATATCAGTTATATAAATATAACTGGTAGAGAAAAAATAAAGAGTCCACTCTGAGCTTTAACTAAGTTAAATGTTAACAAATCCACGTCAAAACATGTTTGTGACCCGTTTTAGAGTTCTCATTTTTTAGGCTACTTGGTCATATCTGGTACAGGTGTGTAGATAATAAATAACCTTTATGTCTGGTTTAGCCACAACATGAGAAAATTGTTTATGTCGTCTATGTACATTGGGCGAAACCACAGCATAACTCAACATGGAATTCAGACCACAGGTTCGGGTGTCATAAATGGCAGGTGTTCCCTTAATAATTAACATAGAGGACTCGATTGTCATCAAGCGAATGATGGCGGGCTGTTTTGTTTTTTTTAGGTACGGAAACAACGAATAAAGTAACCACTAAAATCAGAGACAGTGACGGAGAAAATAAACTAGAGAAGACAACAAGCTTGCACTGCAACCTAATACAAAGATGGCATTGAAAAAGTAAGATCGAACTCTGAGAAGATTGTGCTAGATTTACGTCAACAATTCAAATACTTGGTGACCAAGCTAGGACGATGATAAAGAATGCTAAGTTTTCTTAGAAAACTTAAAAATGCACCAACAAATAATTATGGTACAGTGTTAACAAGACCCTAATATAGTAACCGTGACACTAAATACTGAAAAAGAAATATTTTATAATCGAATTGTAACGCAAAGGAATAATAATCAAAACACTACACACAGAAACACCACAAACTCAACCTCATAAAGAAAATGCAAATGTGATTACAAAGAAATGTTTGTCCGAAAATAAGGCCACTTTAACATCTTACAGAAATCAAGACTGAAAGACAGTCAATGAAGAAGCTGAAACGAACCACATTAGGGTATTAACGAAAAAATCCATACAGGAGTGAAATTAGTCAGTGTTAAACCAGTGTTTTTTTAAAGAACACAAATAGAAATTCAAAACCTGGATGTAAAATTAGACTTGAAAATGCGGGAACTTGTTGGGAAGAAAAGAGACAAAACAACAGTTAAAGCAAACAAGGCAAAACAACAGTTAAAGCAAACAAGACAAAACAACAGTTAAAGCAAACAAGGAAAATTTTTAAAATACCGTGATAAGATTAAAAGAAAAAAGACATTCCAAAACAACGAAAGAAAATTCTACAAGTCGGGGAGGAATGCATGAAGACGAACCAACAACCGGATACAAACGAAGGAAAACAATTTTAGAGCCAAAATAAAGGAACAGAGAGGGCATAACAGAAAAGCCGAATGGATAAAAACATGAAAAAAGAGTTACAAGGACTTGAAAAGGCCTTTATGCGAAAATATACCTTGATTCACTCGGAGCAACACCCAAAAAAGTACTAAATTGGAATTTTCATAATAGCATACACTGATTCTGGTTTTAAAAAATCACTTCCATCCATGACAGGCTGGCTATCGAAATGATTAGATTTCTGGAAGATACATATAAACCCAAGTGGGTGGTCAAAGGAAAGAACCCTTTTAATCCAAATAGACCCCCCAAAATAAACCATCCCTAACAACTATAGAACCATAACGTGCCTACGATCGTGTGGAAAATACTAATGGTACAAATCTGTGAGAAAATTTCCTACTTACTTATAAGCCGTGTTTGTTCCCTGAAAAACTGAAAGGAACCCACAAGGAAACAAGTGAAACGGTAGATCTACAATACATTGATCAACACATCCTCAAGGATACCAAAACGAAATAAAAAAAAGGTCGCTATGCCACGGATTGACGACTAACAAACATGATGTGACAGCTTGAAGAAAAAGCTTATCCGGGGTGAAAATCCAGGTATGTTCCAGGAAGTTGCAATATTACCATTAGTGTTTTAATGGCGATTATACTATTGAATCACATCCTTAGAAAATGCATAGGCGGCTACAAATTTATTAAATAGCAAGAAAATATCAATCTCCCAATGTACATAAACGACATAAAGAAAATTGGAAACCTTTGTACAAGTAGTGAGAATATACAGTGACGAAATAGTGATGGCATCGGCATCGAAAAATGCGTCATGTTAATAATGAAAAACGGAAAATGACAAATGACGAAAGGAATAGAACTACAACATCAAGAAAAATTCAAAACGCTCGGAGAAAAGGAAACTTACAAGTACTTGGCAATATTGGAAGCGGACATCATCAAACAAGCGGAGATCAAAGAAAAAAATTAAAAGAATACCTTGGAAGAACGAGAAAACAACTCGAAACAAATTTATATAGCTGAAATATCATCAAAGGTATAAAAACCTGAGCAGTCTCCCTCGTTAGATACTCGGGACAATTTTTGAAGTGGAAATTGAAGACTTTCAGCAAATAGATCAGAGAAAAGAGAAGTAATGACGATGCAAAAAGGCCTTGTGTCCCTGAAATGGCATAGACTGACTATATGTATCAAGAAAAGAAGAAAGAAGAGGACTCGCCAGCATTCAAGATGTATCGATACGACGACTCGAAGACTACATAAAAAAAGCAAAGAAAGATCATTTACAGCGACCGGAAACAACACAAAAAACACAACAATAATCACCCGAAAACAGAAATGTGAAGAAAAATATGTTAATGAGGATTTCAAACAACAAACAAGCAAAATCTCAAATGAGACGGTGCCCGTGGTGTAATGGTTATCGTCACAGGATATGGACACGGTGATACGAGTTCAATTCCTGGACAAGACTGATTGCATTTCACATAGCACTAATAGCCTTGGGAAAGGTATGAATCCAATTATTCTCCCTCCAGCTATGGGTAAATAGTAGGGCAGACTGAGGTCTTCAGTCTTGGTGAGGCAACTAGTCTAGGAGAAGGAAAACTCAGAATTCAAACCTGTTAAACTCCGCTAAAAAAATTGACCTTGTGTCATATCCTGCCCGAGCGGAGGGGTTGGGTAAATATTAAAAAAATCACATGAGAAGAAAGGGATGTGGCTAAGAAAGAGAAAACGTAAGAGAGAAACTGAATCTATTCGAACAGCAGCTCAAAGCAAAGTCATGAATACCAACAATATCAAAGAAAAAAAACAAGATTAGACGTAACAAAATATCAAATGGAGGATATGTGGTGATAGAGATAAAACAGTCAATCAAATAATACGTGAATGCAGCAAATTAGCATAAAACGAGTATAAGACTAGACGGGACTAGGTGGGGAAGGCGATCCACAAGGAATTGTGTAAGAAATTGCAATTTGACTTTACAAACAAGTGGTATATAAATAACTCAGAATCCGTCCTGGAAAATGAGACGTAGAAAATTCTCTGGAATTTTAAGATCACCAAAACTTGGTCAGACGTCCAGACCTAGTGATGGTCAAAAAAAGGAGAGAAGCTGTCGAATAGAGGACTTTGCCGTCCCGTCAGACTACAGAGTAATTTGAAAAGAAATCGAAAAGAGAGATAAATACGAAGACCTTGGAAAAGAACTGAAAAACTATGGAACATGGAGGTGACGGTGACACCAACTGTAATTGGTGCACTCGAAACAATCCTTAACGGATTGGTAAAGAGACTGGAAGACTTGGAAATAAAAGGACAATTAAAGACTATTCAGACTACTGCGTTATTAAGATCGGCCAGAATACTGAGAGGAGTCCTGGAGATTTGAAGGACACTTGCAGTCATTCAGACTCAAGTAAAAGACCATCAGCTAATACATGGGTGAAAAACTCTCAAAAGAGTAATATAATGATAATTATAGTTATTAATGTAATTTAGACAATATGTTCTTCTCCGTGTTTTTTTTAACTCTGATATTTGATTAAGTTGAACATTGAATTTTTAGTGACTTTTCAAAACTTTCTCATTTACTTAGTTTGTACTTGATAACTTAAACTTTCTTTTCTTGCCCAGATTTTGATCAATGTTTACCGACTGCGATATATTTTTTTGTTTTCACTTTGTTGGAGGGGAACCAATAGCTATATTTTGTTACAAGAGACATGATCGATTATCACCACCACCCTACAAATATACAGAAAGAAACGATTAACAAAAGAAATAAGAGCGCTTCCAAGAATCATTTAGTAACGACGAAGTTGAAATACCATTGCACACATTTCTGTCCAATCAAAATAAACACATTGCACTTGCTTATAGTTCTGACCAACCACAATCAACTACGTAACACTTGGAAAGGAGCCGAGAAACACACTGAACTTGGATAAGTTTGAGGGGAATTCTAGGAGTGGAAAAAATACTGTTTAATATGGACGACAGTTCAATCAGTGAGCGATTACTACGTCTGTTCCGTCGGCCTGCAGACATATCATGGGCGCAGATAAAGAAAATAACCAATAAAACTAAATGCGGTTGCAATTTATGGTAGATGTTATCAAGATCTTGCGATTATGTTACTGCTGAGTAGCCAATTGTTGTCCAAGTCGGAGCTTATCCGTTGATCGTGGATGAAAACGCACGCGAATCTATAATAGATGCTTCTTTAGCAGCTAGAAAATCTCGATCCTGCTGGTTGGATTGGTCAGGCTTTCTATGTTTTAAATACATCAACAACGGTAATCACCAAAATTTGGCCACTCTCATTTTCATGTCATCCTTTTCAAAGGGATAATTTTCACTTCTCATGAAATAAGTGTTCTGTGTATGGCATGGAACTATGTCGGCTGGTGTAGATCCAGTTTAGATTTTTGAGTGTCGCCTTTGTGCCCATTAATTTGGGTGCCATTCTGATAGAAAGTTGTAATACCTGTAATGAATGCGTCTGTAATAATTGCTTCTTAGTGTCACTTAGAAATCTCAAAACCGTCTGGTAGACTGTTCAAATTTCCTGTGTTTGAAATTCATCAAGTTTCTTCAAGTTTTAGCCACCGTATTTGTGGAGGTTATTATACTTAATGCATCATTTGCAGAGAGATAAGAATTTTCCAAAAAAAAAAAAGATTGATAAACGAAAAAAAAAAGTGTTTCGTATATGGTACGAAATTATAATCCAACTCTCTCTGTTATTTTTTGTATATTCGACAAGAATTTTTGCGCCCACGCAATCTACAATGCTCCTTTTTTCTTGTCATATAGAGACTACCATTATTGTAACACTTTGTAGGTGGTCCGCCAAGCAGACGATCCCTTTGTCTATTTTGGCGCGAAACCAGACAAAGGGTTTGGACTCGAGATCTTGACGTGACCGGAAGTAGGAAGGGAACGCGAGTCACAGAGTAAGACAAAGGAACTCGAAGAAGGCAGTCGACACCGGACAGCAGAGAGACCAGTCGGATGAGATGAGGTCCAGAGCAGTGAGGGAAGACGAGTCAAGATGAGTCAGTACTCCTCATGGGTTGTAGAATTTTCGCCAGAAATCCACGCTAGCGTTAGTCTATATATGCTCACAGGAATGCAGAGTGTTACATAACTCCTTGTCTTTCACTTTGAGTTAACCCCAGGCTCGTATTGTTCGTTTTGTTCGTTTGTTCTTTTTCTCCCACTCCCTCAATTGTATTTCTTGTAGCCGTAAAGAAATGTGCGATGCCTCTATCAGGACCACTAGATGAACACCGACCAAGAATATGGAAATGGTTCGAAGAAGTTGATGTAACGTGGGGGCCGAGCCGGTAACGTCACATTATCATCGGAATCTAAGGTCTTGTGAATCGTAATCAATTTCTTTATTCTATTGCCAATAATGTTTTATTTTTATGGTCACTTTAAGAAAGATCCAGATTATCTTACAGGAGAGAGTACCAAAAATTATTATTTTACACTTGGCGAGATTTTCATATCAGCTTTAACTCATAATGTTTCATTGGAGTCTGAATAAACAAACCTTCACATGGCTTCAAGACTCATCCAAGTGTTGTAATTGAACTTAAGAGTGCTATGGTTTGAACGGCTTCCATTCTTCATCCCATCTCCTGTTCACGTAGTCTCTTTGGATTTGCACCTTTGCTTGGCTTTGTCCTACTGCTGTTAATTCTATTTTCCAGTTATCATGGTTTTCGTGATGAAATTTTTGACTTATTCAGATATTTTGTACATTTTTAGGCATTCTATTATACTATTTTGTAGGACCATATCTGAGCCTTTTCATAATCGATCCATGCTATGGCTATATTTTCTGTCATGTTTTGATACTCCTGAAGAATGTGCTGATCTATATATAGTGGTTCATTTGTTCCTATTGTTCCTTTGGGTTATCTTTTCTGATTCTTCTGAAAAAATTCACGACATTAATGCGAGTGATAGATTTTTTTTTCTGTGCGCTTACGATTTTTCATGCCATAGGTAGATATGTTGTCGGTCTACAGTTGTTGAAGATGGTTCTTTTTTGGATGACCCTTAGGGTTCTGGGTAGTTTTGCCCTTGGTCATCTATACAGATATGCTGTATTCTTCGAGGCATTTACCCTGAGATAATATTTGGTGGATAGATGTGAATTTTTAAACAAGAATCAATGCATGCCATCATGACTAGGTATTTTCTTTTTCGGTACTTTTTTGAGTGTTGCTCTTATTGAGTCAAGGTGTAAGTTTGTATTAGGCCTGTCTTCAAGTCGTTCCAATACTTTTTTCTGTCGTTTATCCATTCAGCCTTTCCGCTATGTTTCATATCTTATTTAAAAACCCTTTTCTTTCATTTGAATATGGCTGTTTATTTGTCCTAGTGAATGTTCTACAAATTTGTTGGTAGAATTATCTTCTCTTATTTTGGGAGGTTCGGTTTTTTAATTTTTAATTTTCTATTGCTTGACTCTGTCCAGGTAACGTTTGAGTTTCCGTTCTTTGGTCAAAATCTTTTGGCTAATTTTTTCTAGCTATAAAGCAAACTTGTCCGCTCTTGTCTTATTTTATCTTTCCGTTCCCTTGTATCCTTGTATATTTTTTCTTCCTCAGCAGTTTCAGCTGTTATCACAGTTTCTCTTTCCGACAATCCGAGTCGGCCGGGGCTGTATAATACACTGACTGTACCTCTACAGACGGGTAAGACCCCCAATGAGTGTCCTGGCTATGTCACTAAACAATTTGATGGTGAGGCTCCTGTGATGCTGGAGCTTTTGGGAATGTGGAGCCCCGCTTCGTTGCATTGCTCCAAGATTCACTCTGGCCCGGCGTAGTTGCATATTTATACTAAACTGAATTGTTTGAAATAGAACTGTTTGATTAAACTGAATAGTTTAAAATAGAAGTGTTTTTGGCAATTAAACACTACTTACATTTAAACTGTGTGCTAAACCAAATTGTTTTAAATGGAATTGTTCTTGAAATTGAAAGTGTACTTACAGTAAACCGAATTGTTATATATAGAACTGTTTTGACATTTGACTGTGTGTAAACAAAATATATGCTCATACTAAACTGAATTAGCTGAATTAAAATTATTTGAATAAACGGAATAGTTTGAAATAGAAATGTTTTTGACAATTAAACTGTGTACTCATGCTAAACTGAATTGTTTGAAACAGAACTAATAATTTGCATAAAAATGGATTTGGCGTTAAATAACCTACAAATGTTGATATGCCACAAAATCCAACGAACCAATCAATCCAGGCTTTTATTTTAAATTTTCTTTTTGTCAGGGTCCCTTAGGGGGATATAAATTTTGCCAATGACTTGTTTTGCTCCTGCAAATATCAACTCGGTTAATTCGGTGATGTTGTCCATTCAAATATATTTATTATATTGTTTATCTTCTTGGTTTCTACCTTGTATTTTTTCAAGTCTTGATTTCTTAGGGCTGGTAATGTACTCTTCTTTTCATCCATAGTTTGTTTTTTTTTTAAATTAATTCAACAGTTTCTGTTTTGTCGTGTTAACTTTGATAGGTTGCTGGCTTTTGTAATATTTTAGTTTTCAATGTGTTTCAAGTCATGTAGGAGACTCTATTCGAGTATATTTTCATGAATTACCTGTCAACATATTTCTTGTATCTCAAGATCAGAAAACCAGCCTCTCTTTAAAATCTTCCTCGTTTCTTCGACAAGTGTATTTTGATCAAATCTTGATCTTACTTTCAGTTGTTATATAATAGCCGAGGGATTTCGGTTCATGCCTTTGAGTTTAGTTAGGCTGAGAACCTTTCGGCTCAGCACATGGGTTAGTTAGGTGCAACATTGTGGCAGGTGTTAACGCGGGCGCGCGCAGGCGGATGGAGGTGTCACTCAGATGTCATAATAGTCCTAGACGAAACAGGGTGACAGGGTGCGGGTGACGTCACGCACCGGAAACGCGCGGAGGTTTGTGTAAGAATCTGAAGAAAGTCAGAGTTGGGTACTAGACGCCAAACGAGAAGGATCGACTTTTGGAGCTCGCAGACACGAGGCGAATTTGCGCCCTAACTTGTGCCGCAGGAGATGGGGTCCAAATGAATAAGACAACATAGAAGATTGTGTCTCTCCTCCTTACGTCGAAATTTTAACTCAAAGTTAATAAAAAGGTTTCGTACCTGAACAAGAAGTCGTTACGTGTTTTCGAATTCCGAGATTCCTATGTTCTTTATATGTTCTATCGTTATGAACACTATATGTCAATTTCGCACATGGCGTTAATTGTGAATATGGTACACAGTAGGATTGCTTTAAAAATAACAGTGGATTACATTTTTGTTATGTCTATAGTCCTTTTGTTTCTTTGGTGTCCCTCAGATGCATTGTTGCTTAGGTCTTTGTTTGTGAAGCTGAAATTTGAACGGCCAAAATTCGCAGGATGCCGAGCGGGTACCTTGAGTTGGCTATTGACTGAGAACGTACCCTCAGATCTGAGATTTGATATGGATTTGGATTTGTCATTTTCCAAGCTCTTGGTGACTGATCAAAATGGTGATTATAATTATAATTATTATTACCATGATTTATAGTAGGAGTATCATCGTAATTATCACTTTTATGACGTACGGCGGGTATTAGAATTCATTGACTGTATTACCTCCAAGAAAGGCAATCACTAGACTGAATCTGGAAGTTAAATTCGATATTCTGAGATCTGAAGATTGTATTGTCCCTATTACCTATCACTCCCGGCCAGTTTTCCAAACTGTATCTGCACAGAGCTGTTGTCGATAGGTTTGTATTAATGTAATTCTTAATCTCGGTTTAATTTTTACAGGAACATAAACTGTCACATCTCAAAGTAAAATCATTTTTTTTAAATACTGACTGACGCACATAACAAAGAATAAAACAATGATATTATTCAAAGAGAAAAGGTTTAGATTAAAAAAAAAAATGCAAACATGTCACAAACGGAGTATTTCTCTGTTATATTTAACTACGTTGTGTAATGGTTAAAAAGCTGAAATTCTGTCTCGAAGTAAGTGAGTTCAAACTCCAGTAAACGCAACAACGTTCACATTCGGAATAATACTCTTAAGAAAAACAAGAAGCCCCTTATTCTTCCAGCTATGGTTTAAATAGTACCGCTACTCTTCTACAAGGATGACGTTAGCATTAAATAACCTACGATGGTTTAAATGCCATTAAAACAAAGAAATCAAAATATACCAAGAAATGTGTAATTTCTAATAAAAAAAGAAAGTGTCAATTATTATTAGGTTGCTGGGAAAATACGGCCCGAATTTCGTATAAACTGTTTAAATTCTCTTCAAAAATATTATTTCAATTGCAGTTGTATAAAAATTTCACAGTCCTAATGTCGAAAGTATACTCTTTGTGTTTCTATTTGGTTTCATTTGATTTGATTTTATAGCATATCAACTATTGTAGGTTATTTGATGCCAAATCTTGTAGATATAGTTCTATTTTAAACAATTCAATTTAGGATAAGTACGCAATTTAAACATAATCGAATGTCAAAGAATTCCGTTTAACGTAATTTCACCGTTTAATTATATTTTACCTATAGATTGTACCCTATCAATGCTACCACTCCGGGGCAGAGTGGACGTGGGAGGGACGGCATGGAAGGAGTACTCTGTATTTCCCAAATCTCCAGCATTACTGAAGACTCTCCATCATACTGTTTAGTGTCAAATCAGAACACTCATTGGGGTAGTTGCCCAGTCAGCTGGGGCTGTAGAATACACTGACTGCACCTCTGCATAGGGGTAAGACCCCCCTAATGAGTGTCCTGGATATGACACTAAACAATCTGATGGTGAGGTTCCAGCAGTGCTGGAGCTTTGGGGAATGCGGAGTACCCCTTCATTGCCATCGCTCCCAGGTCCACTCAGGCCCGAAGTAGTAGCACCTGATAGGGCCCTATCTATGGGTTAAATAGTACTAACAGCATACTTATGCTAAAATGAATTGAGTAAACTGAATAGCTTGAAATAGAAACGTTTTTGACAATTAAACCGTACTTACACTTAAATTTGGCGTTAAATAACCTACAAAGGTTGATATGCCATAAAACCAAACAAACCAAACCAAACCAAACCAATCATTGGGGTGGGGTCTTGCTCCTCTGCAGAGATCCAATTGGTGTATTATACAGTCCCAGCCGATGGGGACAAAACTCTTCGTTAATTCATATCACTTGTTTCGGAATTTGATTTTGGAGATTATATCCTCCTACTGATGAAGGTGAAAAAAGAAATAACGCGTTTACAATTTTTTAATTTAATGTTTTTATTGTTATTGTTTACTCCTTTAGAGTTTTTCACATCTGTTAGCTGATGGTTTTTCACTGGGGTTTGAGTGACAGCAAGTCTCCTCAAGTCTCCTGCACTCGTCTCAGGATTCTGTCCGTTCTCACCAATGCTGTCATTTGGTTGGTCACGACCCGTCCGCCAACTTCCAAGTCCTCCAGGCCTTTTAATAATCCTTTAGTTATTGTGCCTAACGCACCAATCACAATTGGTACAATCGTTACTTTCATGTTCCACAGCTTTTTCAATTCTCTAGCAAGGTCGATGTACTTAGCCTTCTTTTCACATCCCTTCAGATTTATTATGTGGTCCGCCAGGACATCAAAGTCGATAATTTTGCAAATTCTCTTTTTTTCTTGATTATTATAAGGTCTGGTCTTCTGGGCAGTATTAGGTGATCCGTTTGTATGTTAAAGTCCCATAGGTATTTATGCGTGTCATTTTGTAGGACAGGTGCTGGATTGTGCAAATACCATTTGTTAGTATGGTCAAATTTAAATTTCTTGTACAATGTGATTATAATGTGATTTCTTATAATGTGATTGATCGTTTCGTCTCTGTTAACGCATCGCCTACATTTACTGTTTTGATGCGTCTTAGCTATTCACACTTTGATATGATTGGTCCTTATGGCGTTGTCTTGTGCTGCATTTAGAAGAGATTCCGTTTCTCTCTTAAGGTTTCTTTTCTTAGCCAGGTCCAGGTTTTTTGGTGTGAGATGTTGTTTATTAGTCGTTTAAAGCGGCTATAGAGTTGTTTTTCTTCCATTTTTGTCTCCTAGCAGTTGTCATTATATCGTCTATCGTGCTTTCCGTATCGTTTCTGATGGCTGTAATTAGTCCTCGTTCGGGTTTTTCTATGTAGTCTTCGAGCCGTTGTATCGATACGTCAACGCTGTGTTCGATGCTGGCAAGTCCTCTTCCTCCGCCTTTTCTAGATACATATAGTCTGTCAACATCGTCTCTAGGATGTAATGCCTTATGCATGGTCATTAGTTTTCTTGTTGTTTGATCCATTTCAGTTCATCTCTGGTCCACTTGAGGAAGGGTCCCGAATATCCAACGAGGGGCATAGCCCAAGTATTTATTCCTTTGATGAGGTTCCTGCTGGAGAGTTTTGTCTCGAGTAGTTTTCTAGTTCTCTTGAGATATTCTTTTCGGATCTTGTCTTATATAGCTTGTTTTATGGTGTCAGACTCCAAGATACCCAAAAGTTTGTAGGTTTAATTTTCTCCAAGCGTTCTAATTAGGTAGTTTGATTCCGTCAGTCATATCTTGTTTGCCACTTTTCATGACGAGCATGGGACATATTTCTATGCCAAATTCCATTTTTATGTCTTGACTGTATATTCTAACGGCGTTTATGAGAGTTTCCAGTTCTTTTTTCATTTCTTGCAAATAGTTTAATGTCATCCATGTACATTGGGTGATTGACCTTCTCTTGCGATCTGCTAAGTTTGTATCCGTCTGCGCATTTTCCGAGTATGTGGTTAAGTGCCATCATGGCTATCATGAATAGTGCATCCCCCTGGAAAATCCCTCTTTGGATCTTTGTTTCAGCTAAGCTTTTTCCTCCTGCTGTCAGCTCTACTCTCCGGGTTCGCATAGTCTTTTCAATGAAGTTATGACTTCATGTGATATTTTGTACATTTTGAGACTGTGTAGTATCCAATGCCTTTTTGTAGTCAAACCATATCATATGCCTTTTTTTCAGTCAAACCAGTCATATCTAGATTTTTCCGTCTTGTCTTGCTCTCATTAAGGATGTGCTGATCTATGTAGGGTAATTCTGCTGTGTTTCTGGATCCTTTGCGGCATCCTTTCTGTTCGTCAGGGAACAATCCCCGGCTTGTTTGCGAGCTGTAAATCTTTTCCCTTATCTGTGCTGTTAGTATTTTCCTCATCATTGGTAGGCAGGTTATCGGTCTGTAATTGTTTGGAGTAGGTCCTTTGCTTGGGTCCTTTTGGATTAATTTAGCACTTTCTGGTTTATCTCTTCAAGTTGTACTGATATTTTTCCTGTGTTGCTTGTTTTTTTCCCCGATTATTTCAGCGCCCCTCTATTTTTTATCATTCTGGCTTGTTTTCGTGGGGTTTTTATTTGCGTTTCCAGTCGAATTTCCCATCCCGGTTTTTACTGTTTCTTCGGGCTTTTTGAGGGGATCCCGATTTTCTCACCAAAAAATTTTGTACCTGCATAGATTAGTTCATTTAGCTCGGTTATATTATTCGTCGGTATGTAAGGTAGTATGTGATTTATTGTATTCGTTTCTATCTTAAGTGTTTTCCATTCTATGTTTCTTAATGAAGATAGAATAGTCTTTTCTCTACTCATGATTCTCTCTACATTTTCTAGATCTTTTGTTCTTGTGATAGTGTTTCTTCCTGGTTGCTTGGTAGTGTATCGTTTGGGGGTGTGGTGTTTTCAGTCGCCGAATTTTGCAGTTCTTTTTCGTTGGATTGTTTTTGTTTGACACCACTTTATGTGTCTGGTACTGTATTATAGATTAGTTTATGTGTTTTTGATGGATTTCTAGTAATTCAAAGTCAGAAAACCATCCCTTCCTAATTATTGTTCAAACTTGATCAGCTAGTCTTTGGCTATTTGTCTGAAATTTCGCACATTCTTGCCAGATCTCTATCATTCTTTCCTTGTATCCTCTTTGTGAAGGGTTACTCCTAAAAAATATTGTAGTGCAAGTTGATTATCTTCCCTAGTCCATGTTTTTTGTGTATGTCTCTGATCGTTGTGATTTGTTTCGTTGTCGTTTATGTACCTAAAAAAAGAGCAGCCAACATTCGTAGATTGATGATCGGGTCTCCCATGTTGGCTATCAGGAGAGCACCTGCCGAAAACGACACCCAGGCCTGTTGTCTTGGCCCCACGTTATGAAATATTGTGATTGGACATTTTTATCATGGATGGTATATTGTGGCTATACCTGATCCAGGGGTTGTGCCTGATCTGCGCGCCTGACACAGATGTGACCAAGAGCAGCTATGATGGCTCTACATGAACTGCGGGTCACAAAAAATATAAAAATTAAAATAATAAAAAAAACAAAAAAAAACTCTTCTTTTCCATTAATTTTAACTTAGTTAAAGTCCAAAGTAATATACTGATAAGAGAATTTCTTTTCCTTCTCTTCCCGTTCTATTTTAGTTCCTACCTGTTTTTGTTTCCCCACCCCCACCAGTCTTCTGAAAATTGGCACTATCACGGGTTATACTTCTACATTTTTACTAAAAATAGAATTTCGCGGTCCATCTGTGAAGCTTTTCTTTTAAGATTTATTGTCGGCCTATGAGTAAATTGTTTTTTTGTTGTTTTTTTTTTCATTTAAGGTACATAAAAATACACACCAAAGATTTTTACTATGGCAAATTGAATAAAAATTAAATATGCATTTTTAAATGAAAATTTTAGCAGAACAATCTTACTAACCTTTTGGACAGACTTTTGGAAAAGGACGACCTTTGCTTCCTTACATTCTTTTAACAAATGCATACTAGAATTATTTTTCTAATTTTACTTGCATTTATATACAAATGGGCCTCCACTATTTTACGGACGGAGGTGGGGTACTTTCTACTTTGGTTTGTCTTCTTTTTCTTTCTTTCTTTCTCTTTCCTCTATCTTTTAGGTTGGCGTGAACACACGTGCTAAATAATTACATTTTTACTAAATATTGAATTTCGCGGTCCAACAGTGAAGCTTTTCTTTTAAGAAATCTTACTGATTTTTAATATGAGACTTTGCTACATATACCATATTTTCCTGGTTTCTCACTCACAGACTACTATTTTTCAAGCCTCTGTACACATTTTTGGGATAAAAGTCTTTTCCTTGCAAAGAAGGAGTATAAACTGTATTTAAAGATTTCTTAACCTTTTAGAGTTTTATCATACTGGCTTGAATAAGCTAATTAATCGATGATAGAAATGCATAGGTGTTCAGGGATTATAGTTCGACGGATTAAAGCAACTATTCACCCAACAACGTAATTACTATTATTCTAAAACCCTATATGTTAAATAAGAATAAAATGAGACACTGGTGATTGAACACCGATCGCCAGTGTACGGAACTGGCGAGCCCCTTGATAATTCAAATATAGGAACGGTACTGTTGGGATGGGACATTATTCAGTGGATATCAGTTGAAGGGACAAATAGTCGGACGAACTTCAGCGAGGAAAGACTTTCACTGATAGCTTTACAGGCAGTGTTATGGATAATAACAATATTACGTCTTATTGTCTGTTAATGTTTTATTTCACTTTAACTAAATACTCATGCTTTCGTTGTCTGTCAATTATTTTCCCTTATTTCTATACACATGTGAGCATTACAAAACAATATTCAAACAAATCCCGACGTTAGTGAGTCATTGATAGTATGTGAACGCTACTAACAACGGAAACATTCAGTAGACAAAAAGAAGAATGGGAAACCGAATTAAAGAGAAGTGTTTACGAGAGTATAGCCTTTGGCTTACTTTTGTTTATTTGTTTAACAGCATATCAACTCCTTATGCATCGTTTAATACTGAAATATTATTCATTTGTAAATCTTTGTTTGTAATGATAATTATATTTTAAATGTTTCTTTGCATCTTTTAATTGCACTTATTCATCTTGACAGCCTGGTCGGCTAGAACGGCCGTATACATCGACTGTATCTCTGCAGATGGATATGATTCCCCTATCAACTAGTGTCCTGAATATATCACTAAAGAATCTGATGTTACGGCTCCAGTAATGCTGCATCTTTGCTGAATGCGGTGTAACCCTTCATTGCTATCGCTCTGGCTTGGAGTATTGTTACCTGATAGAGTTATGCTAAACAGAATTTCACAAACAGTACTGTGTGTAAACAAAGGATTGATTTTTGATAGGATTGTTTGTGATACATAGACATATTTGGAAACATTTCACTGAGAACAAAAGGATTAGCTTAGGCTCGTTTAAAGATATGACGAACAAAATGGGTTCATTTATTTAAATACAATTACAAAAACTTTGAAACAAATCTATTTGATCTATACAAGGGAACCGAAGAGATCAGAGGGGAAATGGTAGGAATAGTAATGAATGGGTTCTCTGCATGTAATAGAATGGCCGAGGGATTTCGTTTTATATATCTTGCCTTTCGGTTTAGATAGGCTGAGAACCTTTCGCTTAGCGCATGGGTTAGTTAGGCGCAAACATGAGCGTAGCTGTTTACGCGCGTGGGGAGCGGACGTATCATTCAGAGATGTCACAATAGAAACCCCAGGTAGAAAATATGACCGCGGGATGTGAATGCCGTCATGCACCGGAAGCGTGTGCAGAGGATTTTAGGATTTTGAAAAAAGTCAGGGAGTTGGGTTTTAGCGTCCGAAGAATAAGGTTAACTTTCGCTTGCTCGTCGAGGAGCAAGTATGCATTGGTGTTGTATACTCATATGCAGATTCATGCAGAATACATATTGACGCAATAATAACGACGAGCGAAACAGTCTTTTAGAAAAATATACCTCTCACTTTATTAGAAAGGTTGCGCGTGAGAGGGGGTTGGAGACCGATCAGAACAGCAAAATATTGACCCCCATCAGCATTGTGTCTTTCTCGTTCTCCAGGGCTGCTCAACCGGAGGCCCGGGGGCTCAGCTCTCTGCTTGATGCTGTCTTTCTCAATCGCATCTTGTCACCAAACTCTCCGATCTCCAAAACTGGTCAGCAAAACTAACTGACTTCCAGTCTTCACCGAGTTATATAACAGTTCAATCGCCCACTCAATATCTCCCCATAACTGGCCATCGGGATGTGTCACTTCTGCTGTCCATGGAATGGCATGTTTGATTGTCATCGAGCGCAAATAACTGTCATGCAGTTCACAGGTCACTCTCTTCCGGTGCATCAGTCTGAATGTACCATGGGATTTTACCTTGTCCCATATTGTCAACCAAGCCAACCTACGCCAATGGAATATGTAACTTCGACATCTTTGGAATGGCATGTTTAGCCGGGTCGAAGGTCAATATACAACATTGGTTTCTCTTATTATTTGTATTAGGAATGTAACTAACGATATCACTCCCCTATTTTTTCCGTCCATATTGGGATATTCAATGTTTTCCTTTCAATGGCTTGGAAAAATATACTCTTAAAGTTTGCTTATTGCATATTTTTTGAAGATAGAATATTCAGCGGTTAAATAAAAATATTTTATACCTTATATGTTATTAGTATATTGACTGCTAAATAAATAAAAAAATATACCAGAGTGAACATCATTTAAAAGTGCATATTCCATGTTTTTGTCTAGGTGTAGTTGTAGTAGTAGTAGTGATTACTGCTTTTGTGGGATCGGGCAGACTTTGGGGTTAAGTTGATAGCAGGACGATAATCACACATGCGCAGCAGATACTCCTGGACAAAAATCTTCAGAGTTTGTTTTTTTCTTTTTTAATGATTCTGTTCTAAAGGTTAGAGAGCCTGGGTTGTACACCTAGTTTATCCATAGATGAGTTGTGGAGAAATTATTGTCCTTACCTTTCCAAAGGACAATAAAGTGAAGTGAAACGCAAAAGGCCTCACTCTGGATTTGAACATTTATCATCGACTATTATATAAGGCTCACTGGCAAAATGATAGAATCTCTAGTTTGAAATCAAAGTAAATTGTTATAAAAAAATGAATGTTGTACTTATCTATATGCGATTTTTATCGATAAGGAAGATTCATTATAAGATAGAAATGCA
Source organism: Sepioteuthis lessoniana (assembly GCA_963585895.1). NCBI lineage: Eukaryota > Metazoa > Mollusca > Cephalopoda > Myopsida > Loliginidae > Sepioteuthis > Sepioteuthis lessoniana. The sequence goes on along the minus strand of OY757923.1, from coordinate 69,787,136 downwards.
TTCACATTATAATAAAATTGTATATATATATATATATATATATATATATATATATATGTGTGTGTGTGTGTGTGTGTGTGGTTGTTTGTAAATCAGTGGAAAAATGATTTACATATATTGTTTGTCAAAATTTCTAAGATGAAGCTTGATAAGTATCATTACTTGGAATATTCGGACAATTGACCTAATCTTCTTGTTATACATACTTGCAACATATCAACCGACATGTCATTCGTCCTTCTTCAGGTGTATCATGTCCCACTTGGGAGTCATCACAGAATATCGAACTGAACACTTTATTTGAACCACAGGGGTAGACTGGTTCCAATTCTGTATACCATGACCGAGTACAAGTGTTAATAAAAGTAAATAGTACTTGCTTGTCTTCTGGGTTGGTGGGATTGAACCTGCAACCTCCTGTTAATTTCTTAACCTAACAATTTTACCCGGTCATGGTTAACATAATTGGAACAGTCTATCCTTATGGTTCAACTTAAGGGTTCAGTTTTAGATTCTGTGTGGACTTCCACGTTGGAAATTAAACTTTTGAAGAAGATCAAAGAACATATCAGTCAAAACGTTGTAATTATAACAAATAGTGTACGTAATAATGATTAACAGATATTACAGAAAAAATATGTTTTTTTTTCATTGCTTTTAGTGACATGTCAATCCATCTAAGGTTATTTAATGCCTAGATGTTCGGGAATCACGTTCATTATATGTTCATTTAATGGTTTTAAGAGACTTTTTTGTTCACACTCAGCGCTATCGAAAACAAATAATTCTTAAATAGATCTATCTAATCTGTGCCTTCTATTCTAGCAGGTACTACAGCTGCAATTTAGAGTGGACCTGGGAGTAATGGTACACTTTCCCATCACTAAAACAGGAGTTTTGCATTTCAGTGGGATACCCAGAACACCTCTTATTGTGTTGCTTTTTTTTTTTTAGTGGGGAGTCTTACCCATCTGTAGTAGATTCAGTCAAAGTAGACTGAGTACCACCGGCAGATGGATATTTTTTTTTCATTTTAGAATTTTAAAAATTTATTTAAGAATTTATCTCTTGCTTTTTTATGGCATCGTCTTTTGTTCTTTCCGCAAAATGCCTGAGTTATATCCCTTCCCTCCATAAATCGACAACTTTCACGCCAAAAATTACCAACGAGTGAACATATTAATGAATAGTCAATATGGACCGTATCGCTTTTCCCTTATCAATCAAGTTCACCGAAACTAATGACGTAATTTATCAGCTTCCCGTCTTTTTCATGTGATTTATTTTATCGTCTGCTGTTATTAATAAGGTCTCACCAAATTAGGAAAAGAAAAGTTATCTCTTTTCAAAGTGACTTAAGGAAAAATTTCAAAATGTATTTACTTTTTTATTTATTTTCGTTTATTCGTTTTATTATCTATTTATTTCCCTTTCTATAATTAAAAAAAATTATTCATTTATCTATTTATTTGTAGTTGTAAGGGATTTCTGATATTAATGTATTAATTTTTTCTATTACCTATATTTATTTATTTATTTATTTATTTATTTTCTACTTTTAGATTCGATACTTTATTTTAAAATTATGTTTAGTAATTAAGAAATAAACGTCTCGAATGGAAATTCACCCACTTATCATTTTAATTTGAATGAAGATATTTTCTTAAACAAGATATTTTGAAAGGGTGATAATCTATTTTTTTCTTTCTTTCTTTTTAAGACCTAATCTTTTTCATTTCCACACTCTCGGCTTTTCAAGAAACAAAAGAAAAACTGAATATCTTGGGCGTTTCAGGGTAATGCCTTATTCGTTCGTAGATTTTATATGATTGCTAGTCAAATAGGAATTGGCGTCTAGTTAATATGAATATTTCAAAAGGATGGAATTTGATCCAAACGCTAAGTTCTTTGACAAAAACAAAGATAAGACCTGAAATAATCCTTGAATTAACACAGATAATGTTTTTATGTGAAAAAATTTTCTTATCATTCCTCTGTCACGAAACCTTTGAAAATAATTAGCTTTATGAAGTTAAGAATTATATTGAAGAACATGCATCGTTTTAATATATGATTTCACTTTTGCTCTTGAAGTCTTTCTTTCTGCCTCCCCCTCTCTTCTTATTATTTATTTCTCTCACTCTCTCGATCGCTCGCTTTGGTTTGGTTTGGCTTGGTTTTATGCCATATCAACCATTGTTGGTCATTTAATGCCGAATCCTTTTTAGACAAGTATAAGTATATGATTTATAAAGACATACTGTAGATAACATTATTAAACAAGCGTATGCTCGTTTTTGGCACATAGTTAAATGTTTATTATTCATTTCAAACAATTCAGTTTAGCATAAGTTAAGTTTTTGTTTACTCACGGAAAATGTAAAAACAGTTCTATTTCAAACAATTCAATTTCGCATAAGTACACTGTTTAAATGTCAAGCATTGATTTGGCCTAAATAATTCAAGAAGGTTGATATGCAATTAAATAAAAAAAAATCAGACAGTAAATTAAACGGAATTAAGATTTCACTTTCTTAATATTGTTTAATCAAAATTAGTTTCTTATTTTTGCTATATTTCTATTAAAGTAAACACGCTTGTTACGTGTAACTTCATATTAGATGATTATATTATAATCATAATAGAATCGTATATATATATATATATATATATATATATATATATATATATATATATATATATATATATGGTTATAATAATATATTACCTATCATGATATGAAAGTTTTATCTGACAATTGTGTTCTTGATTTTTCAAAAGCTTTTAAGTGATTGTTTATTCTTATCTGTTGATATATGTTCTAATATATATATATATATATATATATATATATATATATATATATATATATATATATATATATATATATATATATATATATCATTATGATTATGTCGTGCTGCTAGCACGGATTTCCCGGACTCTCTCTCGCTGTTTGTCTCTCATATCCATCGCTGCCATCAAGTCTACTAGACTTCACCAAGAGTCCGTACAGAGCTGTTGTAGATAGGTTTTTGTGGTCGTTTAACACTTGCATGTCCATGTGAAGAGCTCCATTGGGGAACTTCGCTTATGTGTTCGTCTTTCCTTCTCCAGCTGTGTCCCGCATACCTTGTACATTTTATTTGAATAGTTTTAAAGATGAGAGGAGGTTGGCCATAAAGCTGCTTTTTCGTGAGATTCAGCTTCCAGGATTTGTTCAATATAGTTCGCAGAATACTTGTGCAATTCTCGTTTAACTTTTTCTCTAAACGCGTAGTCAGCGTCTATATGGTGCAACCCTATTGTAGAGTTGTAAAAAATTGCCTTTGATTTTTCTGATAAGTTTGATTTCTGTATGATCGATAACCTAAGGACAGCAGTCCATGCCTTCGCTAGACGCATTTTGATGTCATTTTTAGTAGTTGAGTTGTCGCGAGGTAGGTGAAATTGTCCGCTATTTTCAGAGAGCCAACATATATTGTGGAAATGTCTCCTTTTTGATTAAAACACATGTACTCCGTTTTGTCTACTTTCGTATGGAGGCCAATATATATATATATATATATATATATATATATATATATATATTCTCATGTGTTTATATACACATATAAAATCGAGTAACTACAACTAGCACTTTTTAATTCATGAGAGTTTTATAAAAAAATCTTGCCATACAACCTGATAAAGTTAGGAATTGTTCCTTTAGGATGTATTTAATTTTTCTAATTAATTATACAAACTCTTTTTTGAAAAATAGAAGAGTGGTTATTAGAAAAAATACATATTGAAAACCAATAGGTTTCTTTGATCCTTAATTTTCTAACATATTAAAAAGATATTTGATATTTTTATAAAAAGTCCTGGTTAAATAATTTTAGTTCAATAATTATAGAAGAGATCAATAAAGACAATTGTTATAATTATTTTCTGTAGCAACTGTTAAAGTTAAACACCGTAATTGTTTGTGTATAAAACACGCTCACATATAAAGCGCACACTTAATTTTCGACTATGAACTTCTAGAATAAATATTGTGTATTATACACATTGACACAGAGATTTATATAATTTAAATTATGTCCTAAAGTACAAAATTTACGCACAATTTATAGCAAACAAACGGATTTGCTTCCACGAAAATATAACAAGCTCACGTTAAGAGAAACAAAATTATAAACAAACGCATATTCTACTGGATATTCCTATGTAATGGTGAAAAAATAGTTTAGAATATCGATATAACTTATGTTCAGTCATTCTATCTTGAATATGGCGAGGCATGTACCGGAAAAAAAAGGTGAGTATCCTGAACTCGTCTATTAACCACTTATAACGTTTGGGCTAAAAAAAAAAGTTGGAAATCTCCAATTTTTTTTTAAGTTACTATTCATCGAATGTGTGTTCGTTTTTTATCAAACAAATCTTTAAAATAGAAATAAGATGTGATTTATCTTAGAATTTTATTTCTAGTTTAAATTTATGCAATTATATTGTCATTATTCCATGGACATACACTACATTAGTATTTAATTGCTATTTTCTTTAGACTTTATAAGTTTATAAAATTTATTTATAATAGATATGGAGTTAATTTATCACCTTACAGAACATCAGCAACAATGTCAAAAAAGTCTGTATCCATCCGGTGAGGGGACCTTGACTTTCTTGTTATAATAGAGCATCATTATGGCTTTGACAGTTTCTTTCGGGAGACCATGCGCTAGAATTAGTGGCTCCATCTTCCCTCAGTGTATTGAATCAAATGCCTTGAAGAAATCTACGAACAAAAGTGTTGCCACAAGATTTTTTTTGCTCAAACTTCTTCTGATTCCACAGATTGTCAGAATCTGTGATGTTGTGGATCGGTTCCTCCAAAAATAATTTTGATTTTTTCAAAGAGTTTTCTTAATTTCTGGTTCGATGCGTTTGAGAAGCACAAAATGGTAAACCTTAGACGCTCCGTAAGTAAAATTTGAGCCTCGTTTATTCTTAGCGATTCCTAGGTCACCTTTCTTGGGGAAGAGGAGGATGCAGCCTTTTATCGGTCTTCCTATTGTGTTCTGGTTGTATACGACGTTGCAGAATCGGAGCAGTAAGTCATCGAATTTCCTTGTATTACATACTTCTGCGGGTATTTTACTGACGCCGGCAGCTTTTCTGTTTTTAAATTTTCTCAATATTACGTTGAGTTTCTCTTGAGTAAACTGTTCTTGTTTAATATCTACTTAATCATTGATAATTTTTGTGATATGGTTGTCTGGGACTTTTGGGGAGTTTCCAAGTATATTCTTGAAATGCTCTATCCACATGTGTATTCGTTCTCCTTGTCTGGCAGCTTTCAGTTTAGCTCCTGAGGAGCTCTTCCTTTTACTCACTTGATTTACTGTCTACAACGCTATTCATGATTGTCTATTTTCTACTGAGTTTCTTATTTTATTAATCTGACCTTGAATGCATTTTCTATTTGGCATGCGTTAATTAATTTCTTAAGTTTCTTCGCGTTGGTATTAGTTGGATTTATTTTATTACGTAGGAATGCTGTTTTCACGTTATCTCGTTTGTTACTAACTGCTAGATTCTCTCATGAAACTCTATTTTTAGCTCTTGGTTCAATTGTTATGCATTGTGCTGCTGTTTTCTTGTGGGAGTTGACGAAGTTTTCGTATTCGTCATTCGGAGTAAGCATTTCAGATATAACCTGAAGAGTGTCGAATTTGTTTCTTACTGCTATCGTATATTTATTGCTAATATCTCTCTTGGTAAGTAAGGACCAGTCATTGTCTGTGGTTTAGGCTGTTTTTGTCTAATTGCTGTTTAGGCCCTGACGTATCCTATTGCTGTGGAGGCCCTGACTTATGTCTGCTTGGCCGCAGACGCTGTCAACTCCGGTATGGCATATTTTATTTAAAGTTCTAAAGTTCAGTGTCACTATGTGTTCTGTGGTTTTGAATCTAAGTAATTTTTGTTTGGGTTTGGGTTTAAGTTCTGCAACTGATTTTCATACACTGAGAAAAGAGTGCCAAATTCAACTGAATGCGCATCTTTTTTCCCGCGCAAAAGGCGATACGGGTTGTACACATGAGTTGAATCAGAGTTGTGGTAATTTTTCAGTGGTTGTACTTTTATCTCATCAATAGACGCTACCCTGATAGATGAATAGACGTTATTTCGTAAGGAAACTATTTGATCCTGGCCGTTGACCTAAGGGGTTCTTCAGTCGAGAATCAAGAGAAGCATGCCTTTGACCCAACGATCACGTTCATCTGCCTTACCTGACATCCACTGTAGTGCTTCTCATGGCTTGAATAGAGGTAATAAAATAAAAGTTAAGAAATGTTAATGACCTAAAAGTAATGAACTTTTTCCATTTATAAGCGGGAATCGAACACACTAGGTCGACTATGGAATAAGATGAGAAGAAAATAAATATTTAGACTTTAATGGAGTTGAAACTTAATGAATGTAAAGGTTTTTTACTCACCCATACAACTTTATATATATATATATATAAATATATATATATATAGAGAGAGAGAGACTAGCACACGGACATAGATAGATAGATAGATAGATAGATAATGTTCAGTCATTGATAGGAACAAAATCATGTGCGTAGATAGGAACACACTAGATAGATAGATAGATAGATAGATAGATAGATAGATTCAAATGGAGCCAAATATTACCATATATAAGAAAGGTTATAAACTATAAAATAATTTTGTTCTATTTATTTTTTACCTCCGATATTACTTTTCGTCGAACTGAATATTTCAAGTCTAAATGGTTTACACACAAAGTAGGAATATAAAAACATCTTTTCTCTGAGATTACATTTTCCTGTGTATGGAAGAGGTAAGCAATGACCTACAAAGCTTAACATTCTCTTGAAAGACGTAGAATATTTGGTTACTGTTGGATAGAAATTAAGTGTCTGGCATCGAAAACTACCAAGAAGGAAAGCAGCAGTTGAAGATTAAAGAATTTCGCCAACTCCAACACCAACACTCCCAGCTTCTTCCTCTGTTTTTAATCTTCTTTTATTCTTCCTTCAGACATGATTTTTTCCTTCTTCCTTTGTACTTTTTACCATTTTTCTCCAGTTTTGCTCCGTTTCTTATTTCAAGGAAGCAAATAAAGGGTAATCAAAATCTGACCGTTTGGAGCAACTGAAAATTGGAAATCGAGAGAACAAAGGGCAGACAAATCAAGTTGGAAAGAAGAAAGAAAAAAATACGGTTCAAGAAAAAAAACAAAAACAGAAATAAACATACAAAGAAAGAAAGAAAGAAAGAAAGAAAGAAAGAAAGAAAGAACCAACAAAGTAAGTTAGGAAATAGAAAGAAAGAAAGAACCAACAAACAAAGATGTTTAGGAAATACAAAGAAAGAAAGAAAGAAAGAAGGTTAGGAAATAGAAAGAAAGAAAGAAAGAAAGAGAGAAATAATAAAGAAAGAAAGAAAGAAAGAAAGATGCAAGCGTAATGCAAAGAAAGAAAACAAGAAAGAAAAAAGATAATCGATGGATACATAAAAGAAATATGTGATTTTGTAAATGAATGAAGAAAATAACTAAAAATAAATAAATAAATAAGAAAATAAAAAATAATTAAATAAATAAAGAAAGTAAGTAAGAAAGATGCAAGAAAGAAAAATGCAAGCAAATATCAAAGAAAGAGAGGGTGAACTATTTTGGTGTGAACAGAACTGTAATTTTATGTCTGCTTAAACAACGATTTTATCAAATAGTCAATTAGAAAATGTTATCCTTATCTTTCACAAAGTGGAAATTCTCAAGAACACATTATATCGGTAAGATTTTTATCAGACTAGGATGTTTGGTAACTATTACCTCGCAAAATATAATATATCGTAGGGAGATGCATCATATTGTGATACACTTAACGTTCTGTAATAATAAATCAGTTTTCAGTCAAATTTATAGCTGAATGATGATAGTGTCAAGTCTTCATTACTTTTGAATATCTCAGTTGACTCATCAAAATCCTCGATAAAATAGAGACCAATAGGATATGTTAATTGTCCCTTGATTCAAAAACAGTCATTTTATGTTCGGATAATGCTAAAAATTTAACAAGAACGTTTTTATATTTCAGGTTTCAAAATTTATACGGTGTAGATTAAAAGAAGCCGACCTTTTATTTAGGGTAAATTTCTTGGGCCATGAGAAGTTCCTCCAAGTGGCCATAGTACCCTTTAGAGCTCGCCACTTCAAGCTTGACGAGTCCAAATATCTACACTTACCTATGCAATAACTTTCCTTCCAGACTATATAAAAATCTTACTAAATAGCAAACCTTGTTTCTATCTCAATATAGGATAGTACTCACCCAGATTTCAAGAGGGCACTCGTGGCGTATTGGTTACCGTCATGAGAAGGGATTCGTTTACCCAGCTTCAAATTCCTGAATGAGGCTGTTTGCATTTAACTTTCCACAAATACCTCTGTGAAAGGTATAAATCCAACTGTTCTTCTTCTATCTATAGTTTGCCCTGTCGTCTGGAGCTGTAGAATACATCGACTGCATCTGTGCAGAGGGGGAATACCCCACCAACGAGTGCCCTGGATATGACACTAAACAATCCAATGGTGAGGTTCCAGTAATACTGAAGCTTTGGGGAATTTGGAGTTCCTCTTCATTGCCATCGCTCCCAGTTGCACTCTGCCCCGGAGTGGTAGCACTTGAGGGTCAAGTAGAACTAAAATGTGTACTTACGCTAAACTGAATTACTTGAAATAGAACTGTTTTGATATTTTAACTGCGTACTTATGATAAACTGAATATTTATTCTAAACTGAACTGTTTGAAATAGAACAGTTTTGAGATTTCATTGAGTGTGCACAAAAACTATACTTATACTAAACGGAATTTTTTGAATCAGAACTGTTTAACTAAACTGAATCGCTGATACAGAAATGTTTTTGACAATTAAAATGTGTACTTACATTTAAACTGCTTATTTATGCTAAGTTGAATTGTTTTAAATAAAATTGATTATTTGTATAAAATGGGTTTGGCGTTAAATAACCTACAAAGGTTGATATGCCATAAAATCTAAACAATCAAGCAACCAACCAACTATATTTGTTTGAATAGAAGGGGAGACTAGACTCTTTAACCTTGGTATAGTGACCAGTCGAAGTGGAGTAAAACATTGAATTTAAAACCAGTTGTAGGTCCATTTTTCTTCAAGATACGCAACATGAGTTACGCCCTTACGACCAGACCAGGTTACAGGAATCGACTCTTTTCTCCCAGATTCCCACACCTGGAAGCAATGACCTATGACCTCTAAACTGTCATTCTGTAAGACCCACAGATGACTGATATTGGGCTCAATGTTGTGTTCTTTTTTTTTTTTTTTTCAAATCTTCACTGCGTACTAATCATGTTTGAACGGTTTTAAACTCTAAAGTAAGTGACTGACTTGAAAACCACAGACAGACAGGCTAAAATATGTGCCACCAAGCACGTGTTATTCATTTCTACTGGTAATATGTGTGTAGCACAAAAAATATAGGAAGCCATTTTTTGGCCTTAAAAATGTCCAATTGAAAGTAATATTTTTAGACGATAGAAGTAAGAAAAATTGAGAAACAAATAGAAAATAAAAAGAAAGATATATAACAAATAGAACAAAAAAATAAACTTTCAAGACGTGATGATACACTAATTTCTTTTAAATCTTGAACAGGCATTGTGAAATGTGAAACCCTATAAAACATTTTCCTTCCATTCAATTGACCATCTCTCCTTTTCTCTTTTTGTTTTGCTTTGTAACGAATGTTTTCCTCTTTTGTGGTCGTGGGTTATGTGTTTCAATGCATACGGCATCTCGCTCGATCGGCAGAAAAATACAATCGACCCTCTAATCAATGGCCTGCTGAGATTCATTTCAATGAAAACGATGACAATACTTACTTTACACATGAATTATATCCAGAAATGCATATCATAATAAACATTATCTTTCATCCCCTACGTAAGTTACGTGACATTTTTCGGATTTTAATAAATAAAATCAATGATTAAATTTCGAAATACAAGAATCAATGATCTTTATTAACATCTACGCGTCAAGATGGTCAATAAATTAATTAGTTCATAGAGTAGTAAGTTCGATCCTCAGTAAGGCACCTATGACTTCGTATGACTTAGTGCTACAATGAGTTATATATATATATATATATATATATATTCAACCTTTAATTCCAGTTACGATATTACGTTCACTTTCAGCGTAATAATCGTAGGAAACATGTGAACCACCTTACCCCCACCACAGGGTGTCCTCGTGGTGTAATGGTTAAAGCGATGAACTGCGGAATCGTAGTACGCGAGTTCGTACTCCAATCGCGCTATTACGTTCACTTTCGGGCAAATACCCTTGGGAAAGGTATGAACCCCCTTATTCTCCCTCCAGCTATGGGTAAATAGTAGGACGGACTAGGTTCTTCAGCCTTGGTGAGGCAACTAGTCTAGGAGAAGGAAAACTCTGAATTAAAACCTGTTAAACTCCGCTTAAAAACTGACCTTGTGTCATATCCTGCCCGAGCGGAGGGGTTGGTAAATAGTACCTTACCCCCACCACATGCTGTTCTACAAGTATGGTTTTGACATTAAATAATTTACAATGGTTGATATACCATTAAAGAAAGAAACCAAACCACCCAATTATCATTGAGTACAAATTGATAGGAATATGACGCAGATTACGCCGATGACATAGGGCTTCTGGCAAATACCTCCGCCCAAGCCGAAACCCTGCTACATGGTCTGGAACGAGCAGCTGCAGGCCTATGCCTCCATGTCAACTCACAAGACGGAATACATGAGCTTTAATCAAAGAGGCAACATCTCCACACAAAACGGTAGTTCTCTGAAACTAGTAGACAAGTTCACCTACCAAGGAAGCAGTGTCTCATCAACCGAGATAGACATCAGCACATCACTAGCAAAGGCATGGAAAGCTATGGAAAGGCAATCGGTTATATGGAAGTCAGACATACCGATAAAATGAAATGCAGTTTTTTTTTTCAAGCAGCGGTCGAGTCGATACTGCTGTATGGATGCAGTACATGGACGCTAACTAAGTGTATGGAGAAAAGGCTTGACGGTAACTAAACAGGAATGCTGCGAGCAATATTGAACAAGTCCTGGAGAAGCAGAAACTGTACGGCTACTTACCACCCATCAGGAAAACTATCCTAGTTAGAAGAACCAGATATGCGAGACACTGCGGGAGAAGTAGATATGAACTCATAAGTGCCATACTTCAGTGGACCCCCTCACATAGACGAGCAAAGGCGGGACGTTCGGTAGGACCTACATACAACAGCACGATGCCGATACAGGATGTAGACTTGAAGGCCTACTGAAAGTGATGGACGATAGAGAAGGGTGACAGGAGAAGGTTGGGGAGATCCGTGTTGATGGCACGACATGATGATGACGATGATGATGTTAAACCATACAAATGATTATTATTGCAGAGGAAGAGACAATTTAAACAATATCATCGGGGATAACTTATAAGTATTAAGCAGAAATACTTGAAATCATAAAACGTTGGGGACCGTAGTCGAAGGTGACCTGAAGCTACTACACCAAGGTGTATGGGAGGGCGCTACTTCTTTCCCTAGAATCCTCCACTTTCCCCTTGATATATACCTTGTAATGCTGAGTGTTAAGCAAGTAGGTATCAAATACCATTTTAAAAGTCTTTGGTATGACCCGACCTGGGATTGAACCCCAGTCTCCCGGATCATAGGCGAACACTCTACCAACTAGGCCGATCATAAAACTGTTTACAAATTATTAGTATTATATAGGGATACATGATATATGATTGTGCAAGATAATCATAATAATTAACTCGAATAAAATTTGGTATTAAAAAAGGTATTTTTGTGGAACATTGAAAATATAATTAGTTGTGATTAAATCCAATTATTTACAAATGAATAACGAGTTGATTTGCCATTAAACAAATAAACTAAACAAAATCATCATTTAAATTTTAAATTGTTAAAATAAAAACTATATTTATCTCATCGTGTAGTTACTTAACTGGAACAAAGCAAATGCGTAAATGACTTAATAGTTTCAGTCGTTTTTTCTTATTCTGAACGTCATTCTGGCATCAATGAGAGATAATCGTAGAGATAACGAGGAAATGCTAATTAGAAATCTTGAAGCCTCAATATCATAATATATAACTAACTCTTGAAATTTAACTTATTCACGGATTGACTAGTTAATATTGTAACATTCGTTTCATTTTGCACATTATCAATAGCCACACGAGAGAAGATAGCGATATTTTAGTTTCACAACCTTATATTTCGTTGGTTACTTAGTTTTGTTTTATGATATATCAACCCTCGTGATTTATTTAATGCCAAATCTTATATATATATATATATATATATATACACCTACAGAGTCAGAAAGAATCTACCTTGGTTTCACCTAACCCAATCATCAGAATCAAAGTGATGATCCGATTATGTGAAGCCAAGGTAGATTCTTTCTGGCTCTGTAGGCATATATATTTTGCTCTACTAAGTGTACAGAGCACTCTGACGTTCAGCTTAAGGAATTCTATTGATGTTTTCCTTCTTAACTCGGCAAACGCCATTGGTTCATTATTTTTAAGTCGTACGTATGTTTTTAGTCTTTTATTTTATTCGTAGATTGTATCATCCAGTTTTTTACACCATCAGAATTATAGAATAAATGTAAAAATGAATATATATATATGTGTGTGTGTGTGTGTGTGTGTGTGTGTGTGTGTGTGTAAAATATATATATATATATATATATATATATGTAAAAATGAATATATATATATATATGTATGTAAAAATGTATATATACATATACATATATATATATATATATATATATATATATATAAATATATATATATTGTAACCGAATAGTTTGTAGGCATCATCCTTTTTTATCAAACCAGATCTCATTCGTTAGCACACACTTAAATGATTGCAAGTATTGGTATTTATCATCAATAATAATGATATGAAAAATTTGCTAGCACTCAGTTAACTGGCTTCAAATATTGCTATTCAATAATAGTAATTCTATTTATTACGTATTCCTATCGAATCTAATTCTAAATATTTTAAGTATTGAATTTAATTTTCTGCACACTGTTAAATTGCTTCAAGAATTGCTATTTAACACTAAAAATTCTATGAAATATTAATAATAATCCCTTGAAAAATTTGAAATATACCTAACAGGTAAAATACCTGCGAGACAGAGTGGTGAAGCTCCAGTAATACTGGGGTTTTAGGGAATGCGGAGTACCCCTTCATTGCCATCGCTCCCAGGTCCACTCTGGCCTGGAGTGGTAGCACCTGATAGGGTCCTATCTATGGGTCAAATAAAACTTAAAAACGTACTTATTCTAATCTGAATTACTTGAAATAGGATTCTTTTAAGATTTAAACTGCTAACTAATTCCAAACTGATTTGCTTGATATAGAATTGTTTATCTATATAAAAACGGTTTGGCATTGAATAACCTATAAATGTCGATAATCCATAAAACCAAAGAAATAATAAGATAAACAATCAAAACACTGTTATATTTCTAAAAAAAAGAAAAAAAATTAAACAAAATCAAAAGAAAAAAAGAAACGGGTAGTTGATCATCATAAGCGGTCTCACAGTTTGAAACAGGAGTTTATTCGATTACTATGAGATGAAAGTATTCACGCTCGACTGAGATAAGGTCTGAGTTCGAAGTCCCAATATAATACCTCAAAATTCAATGCTTTTTTTATGCAGGCAAGAAGAGGTTCACTTTTTTTACATTGTTTCATAATTTTTCTAACTTATCCTATAATTTCTATCGAACAATTTTTTCTTTAGAAAACTTCTTTCTTTCTTTCTTTCTTTTCAAATATTCATTTAGTAATTTTTCTATTATTACATGGTTTTTTCAATAAGTTTCCAGACTTTTTTTGTACCGGTATTTAAAATTGTCGTAGACTCTTGAAAATTCAGTATGTTATTGCTATACATCTTATGATATGACTGACCCAATAAACAGCTACAGCAGGAACTAGAATACACCGTAGTAAAGCCTGATTGTCACAGCTGGTGAATTTCAAAAATGCAATCTGGACGTGAGGACACTTTAGAAGAACGATAGGCAATAAAAATGTGTTTTAAACTTGGAAAAAATGCCACAGAAACCTATGGAATGCTTCAGACTGCTTTTGGATCATCTTGCATGAATGGAGCATCAGTTTTTGAGTGACAAAAGATTCAAGGAAGGCAGGGAGTCTGTGAGGGATGATGAGAGGTGTGGGAGGGGTAATGAAATCAATACACCAGAGTTGATTGGCCAAAGGGTTAGGGTTAGGGTTACTATGTTGAGGTTTTAATGGAGTTCAGGAGGTGATTCCGTCGGAAGAGGCCATTACTCTTCAAATCGGGTCAGTGGCATTTCCGCCAGGACAATGCACCAGTCCACAACTCCATCCTTGTCACAGACTATTTGACCAAGATGAGCTTCCTCTCCCTCCCTATAGACCAGGCCTTGCTCCCTGTGACTTTTGGTTATTCCCTAAGCTCAGAGGCTGTCGTTATGAGAGAATTGAGGAGATGAAAGAGGCTGTGACGAAGTCATTGATACGCTCACACAAAAGGACTTCCATGAGGCCTTCCAAAAGTTGTTGGAACGGTAAACAAGTACATTGCAGCCGGAGAAGATTACTTTGAAGGGGACAAGAGATTCATGTGTGTACTATCATAAAAGTGCCCATACGAAAAAAAAGTCTGGAAACTTATTTAATGACTCTTGTAATTTTCTTTCTTTATGAATATATGTATTCAATTGTCTAAATTTCTGAGACGAAGCTTGTTGATTTTTATCATTAAGGTTTTTCGGACTATTATCTTCATCTTTATTGTTATTTCCACAGCGTTTCGGCCGATATGTCCTCCGGCCTTCTTCAGGTGTTTGTCGAACTCGCGAACCTTCACGGAACTTCGAACTACGTCCTTTATTGAAACCCCAGGGTCGCCTGTTCTGATTCTGTTTGCCATAAACGGGTACAAGTGCAACCTTCAGATGATTGTCTTCTTAGAAGCTCAGGGAACCAACGCCTATAATCGTTACGCCATGTGTCCAGAAGGTTGCAGGTTCAATCCTCACTACAGGCGAGTAATATACAGGAATACTTAACACTTGTACCCGGTTATGGCAAACGGAATCAGAACAGGCGACCCCGGTGGTTTCAATAAAGGACGTAGTTCGAATTTCCGTGAAGATTCCCGAGTTCGACAAACACCTGAGGAAGGCCGGAGGACATATCGGCCGAAACGCTGTGGAAATAACAATAAAGATGAAGACAATAGTCGGAAAAACCTTAATGATAAAAATCTATTCAATTATTTTTCATTTTAATTTTCTTTCTTTCTTCACATTTTCAATCCATTTTTTTTTTTACTCAACCATTATCTTTCTTACGCATCTTTTCATACACATAATCTTCTTTCTTTCTTTCTTTCTTACTTTCTTTTATTTAATATTTATTTATTTAATTATTTTATTCTATTTTTTATAGCTTTTCTTCACACTTTATATCCTTTTTTTTTTTTTTTGCTTAATCTCCTCGATTTTATCACATTTCACCATTATCTTTCATTTGTGTCTTTTCCCCGTTTTTACACCCAGCATCTTTCTTTCTTTCTTTCTTTCTTTCTTTCTTCTCTTTCTTTTAATATTTATTTAGATAGTTTTCTATGTTTCATGTTTTTCTTTCTTCAGACTTTAGATGCTTTTTTTTCGAATAATGCCGCCTATTTTTCCCACGCTACCATCATTTTTCAGATATATCTTATCACTTTTTTGTACTTCGTATCTTTCTTTCTTTCTTTCTTTCTTTCTTTCTTTCTTTCTTTCTTTCTTTCTTTCTACTTTATTTCGTGTTTCTTGATCTGATCTATTTTTACATGCTAATTCACAATCTTCACTTAAATATTTTTCTGCTTTTAAGATACTGACACTCTTCTTTCTTCTTCTTTCTTTCTTTCTTTCTTTCTTTCTTTCTTTCTTTCTTTCTTTACAATTAATACTGTGTTTTGGTCCATCTCCCACTTTTTTATACATTCTCATTATCTTTTCAAGTTTATCCTTTTCTTTCTTTCGCATACAGCCTTTTTTTATTCTTTAAATTTCTTTGTTTCTTTCTTTCTTTGTTTTTTCTTTCTTTCTATAATGTTTTTTCACCTTCTTATTTGAACACTCCCAAATAATTTTTCCAACTTACGTTTTTTATTCTTTCTTTCTTTCTTTCTTTCTTTCTGATAATGTTTTTTTCCAAATCCCCTTTTTTGAACAGTCCCAAATTATTTTTCCAACTTACCTTTTTTATTCATTGCGTCTTTCTTTCTTTCTTTCTTTTTTTCTTTCTTATAATGTTTTTCACATTTCTCCTTTTTTGAACACTCTCACATAATTTTTCCAACTTATCTCTTTTCTTCTTTGCCTCTCTCTTTCTTTCTTTTTTTTTCTTTCTTTCTTATATTGTTTTTTCACAGTCTCCTTTTTTGAACTCTTCAAATAATTTTTCCAACTTATATTTTTTATTCTTTGCCTCTTTCTTTCTTTCTCTCTTTTTTCTTTCTTTCTTTCACATTTTCAATTTCTATTTTTCATTTTATATCTCTCTTATCTCCCTTTTTTTCTTGGACGGGAGCAGCAGGTTTGTTATCGGCGACGATTCTCTTTTTAAATATTAAATACAGCTTTTGATTCTTCCATTTTCAATCCTATTCCCACCCCTTAAAACATAATCGCATGTGCAACGCATAAAAAGAGGAATACCCCCCCCACGAAACCCTTATATTGCACGTGTGTTTCTCCCCACTCAACAGTCTCCCCTTTTTTAACGCATTGCTTCTTTTTTTTTGTCACATTCACCTTTTACTGGAGATTTTATTTTTTGGGGCAGCCATTTTTCTTTCAGTTTTTACTTTCGTTTTATTTGTTTTTTCTTTCTTCTTTTTTATTTTTTAGTTTTTTCTTATTTCTTGCTTTCCCGATTAAATTACATCATTTCTTGATCTCCTTTCGTTCTTCTCATAAACTAACTATAAAATACACTTGAACCCCCCCCTCACACTCTCTTTCATTTTTGTTTGTTTCTTTTCTTTTACGATACCCATCTCACAAGCAGTTACTCTGCATCTATATCCTCACTCTTCATTTTGGGCAACATTCTCTTTCTCTCCAAAAAAGCCTATGGGAATTTTTTTTAAAATGATGCCAAATATATCTCTGATAGTTGATTTTACTCATTTTTTTAGATGAAGCACTTTCAACATTAAGGTTATTTTATTATCTGCTTATCTTCGTTGTGTTGCTTTTTTATCACAAGACTGCAGGTCGATGCAACCCTCGACCGTCAAAGTAAACAGCAGTGAAAAGAACAGAGATAAAGTGTTTTATATGAGATATGGGCATTTATCCGATATGTAAGAGTCTCCGATTTTATGGATGTCGCTTTGGCCACTTCGGTCATGGAACTGAAATAGTTGCAAAGGAAAAGAACGGTGTAAAGAATCGACATAGAGATGACTTTACACACACCTGGGGGCCTTTGGTGGTGTAATGTTTAGCAAACTAGACTCGTAAACATACACGAGTGAGTTAGAGTTTCATTGGGTGGTCCGTTCATTTCGCCTAATGACACATCTCAGCAAAAAGATTCGTAAATTTTGACGCACAAAAGAAATATGATAGGGTTTTCTAAGTTTATGTTTTAAATAACGTGGATAAAATGAAGTTTCGATACATTTTCGAAGCCTCACGAAAAAATCGTGACAACATCTTAAGCAATTTAATTTTTCAGTGATATTCCCAGAGTTTTTTTTTTCCAAAATCATTACCAATATCTAATGAATATTGCGTTGAGGAAAACACTAGATTTAATAAATGCATAAATGCATTGGTTTAAACGTCATAATATTATCAATTCTGTAATAAATTTAATCCAATATATATATATATATATATATATATATATATATATATATATATGTATATATATATATATGCGTGTGTGTGTAGTAAGGCAGCAGTTCTTAAGAGCATGTTTGATTGAATAATAAAGACATATTTTGTTGATAAAATCTTATTAGGATCCTTTCAGGTTTCATGACACGTGTTTTAGTTTTAGCTTGGAGTTAGAAGATAAATTGATCGGAATTGTCTGGAGCACTTTCGGACATTTCATAGGTCATTATCAGGGATTGTTTGAAAAAATAACGTAAACCTATAGTTGGATTAAACTGAGATGCTGATGGTATAGAACGAATTTAAAACAACACTATCAACGGAAATAGAATATTATCAAGAGAAAAAGAATATTAAAAAAAAAGACTAAAATTATTCCAAAGGTACTGTAGACTTTTATTGTTTTTATTTGTAAGGGTTCTTGGATTAATTCACACACACACACACACACACACACACACACACACACATATATATATATATATATATATATATATATATATATATAAACGAGGATCATTAAATAAATTTCCAGACTTTTTTCGTATGGGCACTTTTATTGATAGTACACACATGAAACACTTGTCCCCTTCAAAGTAATCTCCTCCGGCGGCAATGCACTTGTTTAGCTTTCCAACAGCTTCTGGAAGGCCCCATGGAAGTCCTCTTGTGTGAGCGGGTCAATGCCCTTCTTCACAGCCTCTTTCATCTCCTCAATTCTCTCATAACGACAGCCTCTGAGCTTAGGGAATAACCAAAAGTCAAGGTCTAGTCTATAGGGAGGGAGAGGAACTGTCTTGATGCTCATCTTGGTCAAATAGTCTGTGACAAGGACGGAGTTGGGGACTGGTGCATTGTCCTGGTGGAAATGCCACTGACCCGATTTGAAGAGTAATGGCCTCTTCCGACGGAATCACCTCCTGAACTCCCTTCAAACCTCAACATAGTAACCCTAACCTTAACCCTAAACCTTTGGCCTATCAACTCTGGTGTTCAGACTTCATTACACCTCCCACACCTCTCATCATTCCTCACAAACTCCCTGCCTTCCTCAAATCTCTTATACCTCTCAAAAACTGATGCTCGATTCATGCAAGATGCTCCAAAAACAGTCTGAAGCATTCCATACATCTCTGTGGGATTTTTTATTGTTTATCGTTCTTCTAAAGTGTCCTCACGTCCAGATTGCATTTTTGAAATTCACCAGTTGTGACAATCAGGATTTTCTAGGGTGTATTCCAATTCCTGCTGTAGTTGTTCATTTGAACTTGAAATCATAAAAAATGGTCAGTTATCTCATAAGATGTATAGCAATAAGATACTGAATTTACAAGAGTGTACGACAATTACAAATGCCCGTACAAAAAAGACTGGAAACTTATTGAAAAAACTACGCATATATATATATATATATATATATATATATATATATATATATAATTAACTCCTCTCTCTCTCTTTCTGTCACTGTTTGTCTGTCTGTCTCGATATATATATATATATATATATATATATATATATATATATATATATTTCCAAGGTATGAATTAAATATTACCACTGCTGCGTTTTCACAAAAATAGCTTTGGCTGAGGTGACTACACCATTAAAAAAGAAACACACATGCTCTAACAGACACACACACACACACACACACACACACATATATATATATATATATATATATATATAATAAAAAAATATATAATAAAATCAATTTATTTTTTAGTCGAACGTGTAACAACTTATGGAAACAGAAAATAAACTAAAGTAAAAATTTATCAGTTACACTGAGCTCTGCACTCTTTAAATCATTTATATAATGTTTTTATGTAAAAACATTTTTATTTCGGGCATTGGATGTTGCGCGTGTGTGCGTATATCTGTGTGTATGTATGCATATGTGAGTGCGTGTGAGATTGTGTGTTTGTGTGTGAGAGAAATTTTCGTTTCGAACACGTATGTGTCATATATATATATATATATATATATATATATATATATATATATATGCATGCATGTGTGTGTATGTGTGTGTGTGTGTGCGTGTGTGTGTGTGTGTGTGTTATACATTAACATTGAAATACATAGGAGTGTGGTTTTATGCGTCTTTAAGGTTTGCCAGAAGTAATTGATAAATCAATTATAATTACGTTGTTATTGACTATCCCATCACTTCTACTTCACTCAGTTTCACTCATTGCTCAAATATATATATATATATATATATATATATATATATATATATATATATTCAGACTGAGATAGAGATTGATAGGTAGATAGACAACAGAGAAGACGAAGTGAGAGCGAGCGAGCGAGCGAGCGATATATATATATATATATATATATATATATATAGAGAGAGAGAGAGAGAGAGATTCAAACTGAGAATTCGAAGTGTAAGAGATGAAAATGCAGATGAACATTAGAAAAGAAGCACGAGCTTACATCATCTCGCCCCTTTTATCAAAAATGAGTCATAAAAGAAACTTTGCCTTTTTCGCATCAGTTCTCAACGTGACCTTGACGGGCATTTATCATGATCTTCGTGTCAGACATCTTTGATTTTCTCGCCGATAGAGAAAAGTTGATAGCGTTTGGATCCGTATCGATATCCCAAACGTTAGTTGGGAATGTGATAATTCTATCACCTTCAATACACCGCTATGTTTATATAAATATCATTTTTGTTTACAAAAAAGAAAAAAAAAGAAACGAAAAGGATAATTAATCAAAAGGGGCTGTATCACATTTTGAAATAAAAGTTTATTTTCCCACTATGAGACCACAAAGTATATTATCAAAATTCGGCATCATTAATCCACGATTCACTCAATCGATTCAGATAATCGCTTATTTCTAACCAATATCTTATTGGTTAGAAATAAGCGATTATCTGAATCGATTGAGTGAAGCGTGGATTAATGATGGGTTCGAAGTCCTGATTCTAAGCCTTGACTTTGAATGCATTTTTTTTTCAAAGAGAGCTTGTGACTTGGAAAAATGACGAAAGACAATCATATGATTGCCTTTTTTTACTTCATTTTAGTCTTTTACTCTGATGTTATAAAATAAAAAAAGTTAATAATCTACTCTCCTTCGTATCTAGATTATAATTGTCGCAATTATACACTGATTCATTCATCCGAGTATCTTCCCATGCTTTATATATATATATATTTCTTTATTTTAGAAAAGAATATTTAGAACATCATTATCAATATTGTTTCATTATTTGCGAATTTTTACCACTAGCGTTATCTCATGGTCTTTCATAAAAGTCTGGATGACAGCAAGTTTCCTAAGATCTCCAGGACTCTTCTGAGTATTCTAGCTGATTTTGACAATGCACTAGTCTTGATGGTATTGGTTTTTACTCTGATTTCTGATATCACTTCTCTTTTTAAAGCGCTTGCCGACCGTCCCAAGCACACCAACAAACAAGGTCTAAGTATTTTTTCAAATCTTTTCACGTTCTTTAATTTTCAATCTGTTGACTACTGCAACGACAAAATACGTTAGAAGGCAAGTTTTTGTTTTTCTTCTGGCCGGGATTAGATGATCTATTCGTATCTCCATCACAGAGAATTTTAAGCGTCTCATTTACTCGAAGGGACTCTGGTTCATGCATATACCCATTGGTAGTAAGATCAAATTTTAATCTCTTACTCAATTCACAGTTGTGTCTAGTTTTGTACGATTTTTGTGCTCGTTAGCCACATTTACTTATTAGGAGATTACCTGTTTCATCTCTGTCTCCACATAATCATCGCTCACTATACTGTCAATTGTTATTATCATTATTATAATTATACTCCTCACGAGTTTTTCACACAAGTATCATCTGATGGTCTTCCCCTTGAGTCCGAGAAACAGCAAGTCTCTTTAATCTCCAGGACTCTACTTAGTATTAAAGCCAACCTGAACAATGCTGTAATTAGGATGGTCTCCTCTCGTCTTTTTATTTACAACTCTTCCTGTCCCCTTACAAAATTTTAGGATCGTTTCAAGCGCATCAACTATAATTGGTCTCACAGTTATACTCACGTTCCAGAGATTTTTTAGTTCTCTATTAAGGTCCAAATATTTTACTATCTTTTTGCATTTCATATTTCCAATCTGTGGCCTGTCGGAACCTCAAAATCCACTACATGACAAATTCTTTTTTCTTGGAAATCAACACTTGGTATGGTCTTCTGATCGGGATTAGGTGATAATTTATATCTCAAAATCCCAGAGAATTTCATGCAACTCATTCTCCCGGAAAGATTCTGGTTTATGCATATACCACTTGGAAGAATGGTCATATTTCAGCTCCTTTCTCAGTTTCCAGTGGACCATCTTCTCTACTCAGTCGTGTCTTGTCTTACATTCCTTTTGCGCCTGTGGTGTAATAGTTATCGTCGTAGGAAATGGACAGGGCGAAACGAGTTCAAATCCTGGACGTGACTGATTGCATTTCACATAGCACTAATACCCTTGGGAAAAGTATGAATCCAATAATTCTCCCACCAGCTATGGATAAATAGTAGGGCAGACTAGGTTCTTCAACCTTGGTAAGGCAACTAGTCTAGGACAAGGAAAACTCTGAATTCAAACCTGTTACACTCCACTAAAAATTGACCTTGTGTCATATCCTACCCGAACGGAGAGATTGGTAAATATGTATACTTCTCTTGCGCAAGTCTTCAACATTCGCTTACTGTGTAATTAATCGTTTCGTCTTTGTCACCGCCTCCACTGTACTTGGTATTCTCTTAGATATATCCGTACAGTTTTTTTTTCTTCCCCTTTCAGTTTCCATGTTATTTTTGTTCTCTTTGTCCTTATGTCGTCAGTGATGTTATTGGCCGTTTTAATCAGTTCTTTTTTAT
This sequence comes from Sepioteuthis lessoniana, assembly GCA_963585895.1. Taxonomy (NCBI): domain Eukaryota; kingdom Metazoa; phylum Mollusca; class Cephalopoda; order Myopsida; family Loliginidae; genus Sepioteuthis; species Sepioteuthis lessoniana. The sequence continues at coordinate 69,764,176 of OY757923.1, read as the reverse complement.
GTTCTTAAGGAAGTCTTCGAGTCCTCGTCTTGATGAATACACGTAAGCTTCAATACTGATGAGTTCCCTTCCTTTTTCTTTTCTTGGGACCCATAGTCTGTCTCTGTTATTTCATAGACTTTGTGCATCGTTATCAACTTTCTTGTCCTCTGGAAGATTTGTCTGAGTCCCACCCTTATCCATTTTAACCATGGTCCTGAGTATCTTACGAGGGTAGTTGAACAGGTCTTTATTCATTTAATGAGATTTCTGCTGCAATACTTGATTTCGAGAAGCTTCCTCGTTTGTCTAAGGTCCTATTGTCTATCTTATTTTTTATCAACGCTACTTTGAGTGGGGTCTGTTATTATCTCCCCTGGTGAGTTTTTCACAACAGCGTTAACTGGTAGTCTTTCCTAAGAGTCTAAGGGACAGAAAGTTCCCGTAGGGATCTTGACTTCTTCTGAGTATTCTTGCTGATTTTTCTCTGCTTTCCAATTCCTCTATACTTTTTTCGAACCATTCGTCACCACAGGATGTCTAAGTAATAGATTTTCAAGAATAATTCTACTCGATTTTTGCAGTACTGCAGTCTGGTCGATTCCAATGCTTCCGCTAATCACCAGTATACCCAGTTTTTTCCAGGTTCGTGGAGACGGTTCCAAGGATCCAAACTAAGATCCATAATTCTGCCACCTTCACGTTCTACAACTTTTTCAATTCTCAGGTATAATCCAGGTATTCGTCCTACTTTTCATCATTTCCTTTCATTCCTTTCTCTACTTGCACAGAAAATCAAACACATGACGAGTCCCTTTCCCCGTATTGATGAAAACTAGGTTTAATCTTCTCGCCTGGTGGTTGGTTGGTTGCTTGGGTTTTATGGCATATCAACCTTTGCAGATTATTTAACTCAAAATCCATTTTTATACAAATAGTTCTATTTCAAACAATTCAGTTTAGCATGAGTACATAGTTTAATTGTCAAAAACATTTCTATTTCAAACTATTCAGTTTATTCAAACAGTTCTAATTCAGCTAATTCAGTTTAGCATGAATACAGATTTTGTTTACACAGTTAAATGTCAAAACAGTTCTATTTTAAACAATACAGTTTAGCATGAATATGCATTTTAAATGCAAAAGACAGCAAGCTCAGACCGCAGTTTAGTTCTATTTAATCCATAGATATCAGGTGCTATCACTTCGGGCCAGAGTGAACCTGGGAGCGATGGCAATAAAGGAGTATTCCACATTCCCCAAAGCTCCAGTATTACTGGAACCTCACCATCAGATTATTTAGTGCCATATCAGGACACTCGTTTCGTGGGTGGGGGTCGTACCCCCCTGCAGAGAAGCAGTCGGTGTATTCTACAGCCCCAACCAACTGGGCAATCGCCAGGATATGGGATCTGTTTAAACGTTATATTTTTAAAATTAATATCTCTCTTCATTTTCTTTATTTTATTAAAAATTAGATAAAAATAAAGATAAAAATATAACAAAATAAAGAAAACACTCATCAAAGGTGACAATATATCAAGATGAAAATTATAATTCACAAAAGAATAGCAATTAATGACAAAGATGAAACAGTTTACTAGATTTTACGATAATGCATTAAAAAAAAACAAGACACGGCATGACTGGGCTGTAAAAGCGTTTCATTCACTAGTAATTTTGCCAGAGATTAAAATTTGATCATAGTTACAAATTGATGTAAGGCCAAACCAGAATTTGTGCTAGAAAATGAGACGCAATAAATTATCTCGGACTTTGAACTACAAATGAATCACCGAATCCCATTTAATCTACTGTTTATTAACAAAAAGAAAAGGACTCGTCATCTAGTATATTTTGCCGTTCAAGTGGACGATAGAGTAACCATAAAAGAATACGAAACAATAGTCAAATTCGTCGATCTTTTCACAGAGCTAAAAAAAACTGCGGAACATGAAACTGAAGGTGATATTAATGGGGTCCAATAATTTAATTACTGATGTGAACCTTGGAATACAAACGATTTGTTTATAGAGGAGAAATCTTTGTAGAATCACTCAAAACTTTCGACTTTATTTCTTTTGAGTGATACTAAAGCATTCTATTCCTTCAATAATTTAACTTCAGCTTAATTATTTCAATTTGAACGAAAATATTTTGATCATTTAGAGATATGCTCATTCTACAATTACAATCTTCACCTGCTGAAATTTTTACCCACATTCGCTAACGAATCAATGAATGAGTATACTTTCTCTCCAACATAGCGAAGAACTCACGCAAGGATTTTTTATACACAAAATATATTAACTAGATTAATACAATGCAAACTGCGACATTGAATGCATGAACTTTTCTTTCTTGTAATGTAAATATCGAAAAATATTGACACTCTAATTAATATTATATTTTCTTACTAGAAAAAAGACTTTGTAACTTTTATTTTTCAACAAACTTTTTACTCAAGTTAAGAAAATAAAACTGATGAAATTTATTGATGGGTGTTTTTTCAATCATTTACACACTTATAACTTTCAGGAGTAAGATCTTCCCCAACAAAGGGGCGTGTCCTACGTATGAGACTATTCTACATCAGATGATGAGGCTCCAGTTCTGAAGATATAGAAAGTATGGAGTATCCTATGCTTGTCATTACTCCCAGGTTCACTTGATCTGTAGCTGAAGGTCTCTTCAATGGGACAAATAAGTTGGCTGACAGCAGTTGAGAGTCATCCAAAGGCTCCTTCTTCAATAGCTACAACACTGAGGTGTGGGGAGGGAGCTACTTCTTTCCTTGGATTAATCAACTTACCCATGATCCACACCTTATAATGCAGAGGGTTAAGCAAGGAGGCATCAAGTAACATTTTTTTGAGTTTTTGGTATAACTCGACCTTGGATTGAACTCCGATCTACCAGACCATTGAAGAATCCTCTAACCATTACCCCCATGATTCAAATAGAACTGTTTAAATATTTCAATTCCATAGGATCATAGGTAAAAAAAGGAGAAAAAGAAAAAAATTGTAAAAAAAAAATAATAACAGAAAAAATGAATGTGCAATGAATCTGGTTCCTTAATCTCTTGGTATAAAATAACCCAAGGTTTGGTCGTAGGGGTGCTAATCTTCAGATTTTTTAAAAATTCTGGGTTTTCCTTCTCCTTGACGAATTGTCTTACCAAAGTTAAAGAGCTCAATGTATCCCACTATTTAACCATTGTTGGAATGAGTATAGTTAGTTTCAAACCCTTCTCAGGGGTATTAGTGTTATATGAAATACAAATAGCCTCGTTCTGAATTTAAACTGGAGTAACCCTGTCTACGTCTCTCTTAGCTTGCTGTTACGTTACGAGAGCTTGAAATATAGTTAAAATCAATCAATAGTTCAATCAATCAAAATATAAAAACGCAAGTACTAAACTAATTGAATAATAACGCCATGTATTGGTATAAATTAAAGATTTTGTTTAAAATCAGCAGGAAAAATTTGCATCGAGATGCAGGAATCAATAACAGGCGCTGAGTCAGAGGTACTCAAAACTGATGAGTGGGACATATCTTTGTGGATTTGGGCATTTTTAAAATCAATTTGTTATCGTCAGAAAGTAGTTTTCAAACAAATCTCTTTGTTTATGTCCAATTACATGATCGACCGTGTTCCTTGCATCCATAAATCCATGTGGACTGACAAAGCTTCTAATGAACCACAAAAATAAAAGCAGATTCAACTCACATGACCTGTATGTTTGCAAGTGCTCTTCGCTCACTTGTCGTAGAGCAAAGGAGGACGAAGATGATCTTTTAACCTCAGACTGTTGAGTGCGATGTTTAAGTTCACCAGATAGGTCCAGGAAAAAAAAATTATTATGAGCAATCCTCTCTGTAAAAACTGCATTATATCAAATGAAATGCATTATATCTGATGACTGGATTATAGCCAGATCAATAATCTGTCATTTTCTCTTTCTCTTTCTCTCTCTCTCTCTCTCTCTATCTCTCTCTCTCTCTCTCACACACACACTCTCTTTCTGTGGGCATTTTATCTTCATCTTTTTTCAATACATACACACAGACACAGACACACAGACACAGACACACACATATATATATATATATATATATATGTGTGTGTGTGTGTGTGTGTGTGTGTGTGTGTGTGTGTGTGTGTATTGAAAAAAGATGAAGATAAAATACCCACAGAAAGAGAAAGTGTGTGAGAGAGGAAGAGAGATAGATATATACATTCTGAGAGAGATGGAATTAAACAGAACGAAAGAGAAAGTAAGAATATATATATATATATATATATATATATATATATATATATATATATATATATATATAACTGTTTCATTAAATATGCAGCCCTAAGGCTAAGCTCATGTAAATTCTGCACCATTTTTACAATTATACGTTGATTTATTAAAATCATTTGCTTCAATTTTGAAGACTATCATATTTTCAAAGCTATGTCTTCAAGTTATTTCTATCAAATAATTTACTAGCCATCTTTGAATATCTATTCCTTTTGTGTTGAGTCATATTTTTCGTAAAAAGGAATGTGATTTTACAGTTGAGAATTTTTTCACCTGTAAATACTACAGATATCTTTGGATTTTTTTAAAAGTGTATCTATTCGAATTAATGGAAGAACAGTGGACTAAAAGGAATCTTATATGAAAGTGAGCAGGCGAAAGCTGACTGAAAAAAATGTAAACCTGCATTCAGCTTAAAGCATATCCCTTTAATCACCAATGTTATAAGCAAAAGGAAACAAGACAGCATCACAAAAGGGCTAAGGAAAAAAAAAGTAATGCAGGGTTCAATAAATATTATAAGAATTAGTATGTCCGCTAGAGTCCCTGTAGGATACCAAATGACGGTCACAAAATCCCATTGTCAGCATCTATTGCCTGTATTATTTGAACTGCTAAGACATTGTCACTGACCCTGCCAGGAAACGGTAAAGCTACTTTACAATATTACCTACTCTTGTCCAGAAAAACTTTACTATTTATATCATTTTTACATAATGATTTTTAATGTAAAATGTGTGCATACATCTATTATGGCACACCTTTCTTGTAATATTATTTTTATGTTTTTTATCAATAAGGGTTTTCGGACTATTGTCTTCATCTTTATTGTTATTCCCACAATGTTTAGGCCGATATGCCCACCTGCCTTTTCCAGGTGTTTGTCAAAATCAGGAACTCATACGGAACTCCCAACTGCATCCTTTATTGAATCCACGGGGGGTCACCTGTTCTGATTCCGGTAGCCATAACCGGTTACAAGTGTTAAGTATTCGTGTATTGTTACTCGCCTGCAATCAGGATTGAACCTGCAACGTCCAGATGATTTTCTCCTTAAAAACTTAGGGAACCAACGCCTATAACCGTTACGCTTTTTTCTATGTATATAATATGCATAAGTAAGTTGGCGACCTTAGTCGAGGGCTCTCTTTTCAATAGCTACCACACCGAGTTGTAGGAGAGGGTACTGCTTAATTCCCTGGATTGCTCCACTTTACCTTTGCTCCTTAACTTATAATGCTGAGTGTTAAGAAAGACTGCATCGAGTACCATTTTTGAGTCTTTGGTATTAATTGACCTGGGATTTGACCCCGGTCTCCCAGACCGTTGGCGAACACTAAACTCATTAGGCCAAAGGCCCGGTATATTGTGTATAAAAGGTTAAATAACATCGAATGTGTAAACAAGCTTATCTTGTTTTCCCTTCTGTTAAATTCAGTCTTAGTATATCATGGATACACTAATGTTGGTCCAATCAAAAAAATCTATCATTTTCAGACAGATCTATTTGATCCATAGATGGAACCTTAACAGATACTACCACTCCGGGCCAGAGTGCACCTGGGAATAATAGTAATGAAGGAATACTCTGCACCCCCAGATTACAAGAACTGAAGCCTTATCATCAGATGCAGTTTAGTGTCATACTCTGGAGAAGCGAATTTTTGCGGTGGTGGGGGGTCTTACCCCTCTGCAGGGGATATAGTCATCATATTCCTGGTCCGAAGAAAAGATCTTGTAATTTTAAAAGAAATATATCATTCTGTTATACTGGTTGTTTCAATTAATTCGGGACCAATGTGACTGCTAATAACTTTAATACTAATAAGGTTGTGTTCTTTTTGTTTCAGATTTGAAAATAGTATTCTATAACAACTAATAATCCTTGATGACAATGCCTTGAACTAGAGAGGAAAATATTTTGCCTCCCAACTTATTTGGAGATAAAATCATTCAAAATTGTCCCAGAATTGATACAACCAATTAATATAAGGTGTCTCAATAAATATGGAACCCATGTGACCGCTAATAAATTTACTACTAATAATGTGTTCTTTTTTGTTTCAGATTTGAAAATAGTATACTATAACAACTAATAATTCTCGATCACAATGCCTTGAACAAGAAAGGAAAAATATTTTCCTCACAACTCATTTAGAGATAAAATCATTCAAAACTGTCTCAAAATAGATACAACCCATTAATATGATAATTATTTATTAATGAGACAAGGAACTCAAAAAAGATTGTATGTCCTGGAAGCTGATATAATAAAAAATAAAAAAAAAACATTAATTTGATGTTTCTAGCTAAAAGGATGCATTTTTTACCAAACATCTTTTACATGACCCTCATTGCACTTGTTTCAGTATTAAATCATTATCATATTCATAGGTTACATCTATTTTGAGACACCCTGTATGCGGTGTTATTTCTTTCATATAAAGAGGAGATAGTGGGTTTTGCGGGTAAGAAATGACAGAGACCGAAGCAATCATGGAGAGAATTGGAAAAGAAGTGGATTCTAAATGGCCGCTGCTGATGACGAAGATATAAATCGAGAAGTATGTTAATTTGCTGAATTTGCAACATTTTGACAACTTTCTCGCGAAACTGTCATTTATCTAGGCTTTTTTTTTTCAACACCAGCTGCTAACCAAAAACCTAGGAATATAAATTTGTAACATGGCAATTGAGTTAATAGCGAACAGTTAAGAATTGTTTAATGATCAATTTTTCTTCTTTTTTTTAAAATTTCAGATGGAACGTGACAAAATATATATAATCCAAATAAACTGTCATATCCTTCGGGTATTCAGTTCAGCTTCTGCCGCCATTGCTGTCTTTATTTTCTTTCCCTCTTGTCTCTGTGGCGTTTCTTATTGCTGTTGTTATAGCGTTGGTAGGTTTTTCTACTTTAAGTTCCTCTTTTGTCGACTTGTTAATTTTCATATACATTGATGTTTTTTTTTCTTTTCAACAATGTGTTACTCCAGGATGGTTATCTTTCTTTTTTCGATTTTCTTCCTCAGTTTCCATTTCTTTATTTTTCCCTATTATTTACCCATTGTAAGGAAGATCTTCTTCTTCTTCTTCTTCTTCTTCTTCTTCTTCTTCTTCTTCTTCTTCTTCTTCTTCTTCTTCTTCTTCTTCTTCTTCTTATTATTATTATTATTATTATTATTATTATTTGAAGTTTTTCACATCAGCGTAAGCTGATGGTCTTTCACTATAGATTGAGTGACAGCAAGTCTCCTCAAGTCTCCAGGACTCTTCTCAGTATTATGGCCATTTTCAATAATGCTGTTGTTTGGATGGTCTCCACTCGGCCACCAACTTCCAAGTCTTCCAGGCCCTTTAACAACCCTTTAGTTACCGTGCGAAAAGCAACAATCACAATTGGTATAATTGTTACCTTCATGTTCCATATTTTTTTTCAATTCTCTAGCAAGGTCGAGGTACTTATCTCTCTTTTCACATTCTTTCAGTTTTATTCTGTGGTCAGCTGGGACAGCAAAGTCGACAATTTTGCAGATTTTCTTTTCTTTTTTTTTTTGTTGTTGACTATTATAAGGTCTGGTCTTCTTGCCGAGATTAGGTGATCCGTTTGTATATCAAAGTCCCATAGGAGTTTGTGTGTCATTTTCTAGGACAGGTGCTGTGTTGTGCATATACCATTTGTTGGCATGGTCAAATTTAAATTTCTTTCACATTTCTCAGTGGATCACCTTGCCCATCCAGTCGTGGCTAGCCTTGTACTCCTTCTGTGCCAGTTTGCTGCTTTCGCTTATTATTATTATTATTATTATTATTATTATTATTATTATTATTATTATTATTATTATTATTATTCCTTTAGAGTTTTTCACATCAGCGTTAGCTGATGGTCTTTTACTGGAGTTTGAGAGACAGCAAGTCTCCTCAAGTCTCAGTATTCTGGTCGTTCTCAATAATGTAGTAATTTGGATGGTCTCAACTCGTATGTCAAATTCCAAGTCTTCCAGTCCCTTTAGTAATCCAAATGCATCAATTTCTATTGGTATAATTCTCACCTGCGTGTTCCATATTTTTTTTTAATTCCCTCGCAAGGTTGAGGTACTTATCCTTCTTTTCCCTTTCTTTCAGTTTTATTCTGTGGTCAGCCGTTACAGTAAAATCTAATATTTTGCCGGTTCTCATTTTCTTGTTGATTACTATCGGATTTAGTCTTCTGGCCGAGATTAAGTGATCCGTTTGGATGTTAAAGTCCCATAGGAGTTTGTATGTTATTATTATCATTAGTATTATTATTATTTATACCTTTATTATTATTATTATTATTCCTTGAGAGTTTTTCATATCAGTGTTAGCTGATAGTCTTTCACTGGAGTTTGTGTGACTATAAATCTCCTCAAGTCTCCAGGACACTTCTTAGTATTCTGGTTGATCTCAATAATGCTGTAGTTCAGATAGTTTCCTCCTGTTCTCTTATTTCAAAATCCTCCAGTCCTTGTATCAATCCTTTGGTGACTGTATCAAACACGCTAATTACAATCGGTATCATCGTCACTTTCATCTTCCACATTTTTGAATTGCCTAGAAAGGTCCAGGTACTTATCTTTCTTCTGGTCTTCTTTCAGTTTTACTCAGTGGTCAGCCGGGACAGCAAAGTATATAACTCTAAAAGTTCTCTTTTTTTGTTGATTATTTTAAGGTCCGGTCGTCTGCCCGACATTAGATAAAACTTTTTAATCACAAATTCCCATAGGAGTGTGTGCGTCTCATTCTCCATGAGAGATTCTGGGTTGTGCATATACCATATATATCAAATTTAAATTTCTCGGACAATTCCCAGTGGATCACCTTTTCCGCCCAGTCATGTCTAGTTTTACACTCTTTCTGTGCTAATTTGCTGCATTTGCTTTTTATGTGATTGATCGTTTCGCATCAATTACCACATATTCACATCTGCTGTTTTGTTGCCTCTCATCTATTCTCGCTTTGATATGGTTGGTTATTATTGTTATTATCATTTACTCTGAGAATTTTTCACATCAGTATTAGATTGTGCTTTTTCACGGGAGTTTGAGTGACAGCAAGTTTCCTCAAGTCTCCAGGACTCTTCTTAGTATTCTGGCCGTGCTATCATTTGGATAGTCTCTATCTGTCTGCCAACTTTCAAGTCCTCCAGGCCTTTTAATTATCCTTTAGTTATTGTGCCCAAATCACAATTGGTACAATTGTCACATTCATTTTTTTTCAATTCTCTAGCAAGGTCGAGGTATTTATCCTTCTTTTCACATTCTTTCAGTTTTAGTCTGTGGTCAGCTGGGACAGCTTATAAACTCGCCTTATACTCCTTCTGTGCTTATTTGCTGCATTCGCTTATTATGTGATTGATCGTTTCGTCACTGTCACCGCATAGCCTACATTTACTGTTTTGTTGCGTCTTATCTATTCTCGCTTTGATATGATTAGTTCTTATGGTGCTGTCCTGTGCTTCTATTAGGAGAGATTCCGTTTCTCTCTTAAGGTTTCCTTTTCTAAGTCAGGTTAAGGCTTGCTGGTGTGAGATGTTGTTTATTAGTCGTTTAAAACGACCATAGAGTTGTTTTCCTTCCCATTTTTGTTTCCTAGTTGTTGTCATTCTATCGTCTATCGTGTTGTCCGTATCGTTTCTGGTAGGTGTAATCAGTCCTCGTTCGTGTTTTTCCATGTAGTCTTCGAGCCGTTGTATCGAAGCGTCAACGCTGTCTTCGATACTGGCAAGTCCTCTTCCTCCTTCTTCTCTAGATACATATAGTCTGTCAACGTTGTCTCTGGGATGTAATACCTTATGTATGGTCATTAGTTTTCTTGTTCTTTGATCCATTTGTTTAAGTTCATTTCTGGTCCACCTGAGAAAGGGTCCCGAATATATAACGAAGGGTACAGCCCAAGTATTTATTCTTTTGATGAGGTTTCTGCTGGAGAATTTTGTCTCGAGTAGTTTTTTAGTTCTCTTGAGATATTCTTTTCGAATCTTGTCCTTTATTTCCACTTGTTTGATGATGCCAGTCTCCAAGACACCCAAGTATTTGTAGGTTTAATTTTCTCCAAGCGTTCTAATTTTGTCGTGATTTGGGTATTCCATTTCGTCAGTCATGTATCATTTGCTACTTTTCATGACGTGCATGGCACATTATTTTATATCAAATTCCATTTTTATGTCCTGACTGTATATTCTAACGGCGTGTATGAAAGTTTCCAGATCTTTTTTCATTTTTTTGCAAATAGTTTAATGTCATCCATGTACATTTGATGATTGACCTTTTCTTGCGATCTGCTGAGTTTGTATCCGGCCGTGCATTTTCGGAATATGTGGTTTAGAGGCAGCATGGCAATTATGAATAGCCGGCGTAAGAGTGCATCTCCTTGGAAAATCCCTCTTTTGATCTTTGTTTCAGCCAAACTTCTTCTTCCTGCTGTTAATTCAACTCTCCAGTTTTTCATGATTTTTCGATGAAGTTCATAGTTTCGTGTGATATTTTGTACATTTTGAGACAGTTTATTATCCCTCTTTGTGGAACCATATCATATGCCTTTTTGTAGTCTATCCAGGCCATAGCTAGATATTTCCGTCTGTTCTTGCTTTCATATAGGATGTGCTGATCGATGTATAGTAATTCTGCTGTGACTCTGGATCCTTTTTGGCATCCTTTCTATTCGTCAGTGAACAATCCACGGCTTGTGAGCGAGTTGTAAATCTTTTCCCATATTTTTGCTGTTAGTATTTTCCACATCATTGGTAGGCAGGTTATCGGTCTGTAATTGTTTGGAGCAGGTCCTTTGCTTGGGCCCTTTTGGATCAATGTAGTCTTTCATTTGCTCATCCAGTCAGGTACTTGTACGCCTTGTAGGCATCTGTTCATTTCTAGTGCTAGTCTGCCGTGAATGGCGATGAGTTTCTTGAACCAGAAACCATGTACAAGGTTCATTAAATAAGTTTCCAGACTTTTTTCGTATGGGCATTTTTATTAATAGTACACACATGAAACTCTAGTTCCCTTCGAAATAATCTCCTCTGGCTGCAATGCACTTTTCGTACCGTTCCAACAACTTCTGAAAGGCCCCATGGAAGTCCACTTTTTTTGAGTTTGTCAATGACTTTCGTCACAGCCTCTTTTATCTCTTCATTTGTCTCATAACGATAGCCGCTGAGCTTAGGGAATAATCAAAAGTCACAGAGAGCAAGATCTGGACAATAGGGAGGGTGGGGAACTGTCTTGATGCCCATCTTGGTCAAATAGTCTGTGACAAGGATGGAGTTGTGGACTGGTGCATTGTCCTGGTGGAAATGCCACTCACCCGATTTGAAGAGTGCTGGCTTCTTCCGACGGAATCTCTTCCTGAACTACCTTAAATCCTCAACATAGTATTCCTTGTTGTCTGTCTATCCAGTGGGAATCCAGTGCATGTAGATCCTGCCAGTGCCGTCAAAAAAGGGATCATCAAAAGTTTGTGGGTGGATTTCCTCTGTCTGGCCTTCTAGGGTCTGGAAGAGCCAAAATGCTTCCACTGGGAACTCTGTCCCTTGGTCTCTGTGTCATAGCAGTAGATCCAGCTTTTATCGCAGGTCATCAGAGCATCAAGAACTGTGGGATCTGAATTGATCAGCGTTGCCATCTCTCTGCTGTCATGACAACGTCTTTCTTTCTGATCTTCTCTGAGCACCCTTGGGACAAACTTCACGCAAATCTTCCGCATCTCCAGTTCCTTGCGAAAAATTGTGTGCACAGTTCTCACACTGACATCAAACTGTGCACTTATTGTCTCTATAGACACATGACGGTCCTTATCCATGAAATTCTTTATTTGGCAAATCAACACTTGTGAATTGACTTCTTCACTCCTCCCACACCTCTCATCATCCCTCACAGACTCCCTGCCTTCCTTGAATCTCCTTTGCCACTTAAAGACTGATGCTCCATTCATGCAAGATGGTCGAAAAGCAGTCTGAAGCATTCCATACATTTCTGTGTCATTTTTTCCAAGTTTAAAACCCAATTTTATTGCATACCGTTCTTCTAAAGTGTCCTCACGTCCAGATTGCATTTTTGAAATTCACCAGCTGTGACAATCAGGTTTTAGTAGGGTGTATTCCAATTGCTACTGTAGCTGTTTATTTGAACGTGAAATCATAAAAATTGGTCAGTCATCTCATACGATGTATAGTAATAGCATACTTAATTTTCAAGAGTCTACGACAATTGTAAATACCAGTATAAAACACGTTTGGAAATTTATTCTAGGTACCTCGTATTCCATCATAGCCTGACGATTTCCAGTTAGATATTATTTTTAGAGTCGTCTTGAGTAAATCGATGTGTATTTCCGTTTTGGAGCCTTCTTCAAATCCCTCTAACTCTTGTAATATTGTTTATCCATTCAGCTTTTTCGTTATGTTTTTGTTGTCTTTTTTCGTCCATATCTTTTGGTTTCTTTGGCATGTTTTCGTGTCACTCCCTCCCAATTGTTGATAGGATTTTCTATCGTTGTTTTCGAAAGTCCTGTTTTGTCTGTATTGTTTTACCCTTTGTCGATATCTCTTCAATTTCCTTCTTTCGCCAGCACTTCCTGTTTTATTTCCTCAAGTTGTACTGTTATTTTTTTCTTGTGTTGCCTGTTCCTTTTTTTTCTCGCTTATTTCAGCGCCTCTCTTTTTTTATCATTCTGGCTTGTTTTCGTAGTTTTTTTATTTGCGTTTCCAGTCGAATTTCTCATTCTGGTTTTCACTGTTTCTTCGTGCTTTTTGACGGGATCCCAATTTTCTCAAAAAACAATTTTGCATCTGCATAGATTAGTTCATTTAACTCGGTTATATTATTCGTCAGTATGTAATACAGTATGTGATTCATTTTATTCGTTTCTATTTTAAGTGTTTTCCATTCTATGTTTCTTAATGAAGGCAGAATAGTCTTTTCACTACTCATGATTCTCTTTACATTTTGTAGATTCATGATTGTGTTTCTTCGTGTTTGCTTGGTAGTGTATCGATTGAAAGTGTGGTGTTTTCATTTTCTGAAGTTGGCAGTTATTTTTTATTGGATTGTTTTTGTTTGACACCACTTGATATGTCTGGTACTGTATTATAGTTTTATTTCAGTGTTTTTTGATAGATTTCTCGTAATTCAAGGTCAGAAAACCAACCCTTCTTAATTATTGTTAAACTTGATCGGCAAGCCTTTGACTAGTTGTTTGAAATTTTGCACATTCTTGTCAGATCTCTATCATTCTTTTCCTTTATCCTCTTTGTGAAGGGTTACTCCTAAAATAGCATTGTAGTGTAAGTTGATTATCTTCCCAAGTCCATGTTTTACTTTTAAGTCTCTGATCTTTGTGTTTTCGTACGTCGTCGTTTATGTACCTGAAAAAAGAGCAGCCAACATTCCTAGGATGACGATCAGGTCTCCCATGTTGTCTATCAGGAGAGCACCAGCCGATCATATCATCCAGGCTTGTTGCTTGGCTCCTACGTTGTGTAAATATTGTGATTGGACATTTTAGTCATGGGTGGTATATTGTGGCTATACAAGACCGAGAGGTTGTTTATGATCTGCGCACCTAACACAGATGTGACCAAGAACAGCTATGATGGCTCTACATAAAAAGCGGGTCACAAAAAAGGGTTATGAAACACTAAGTTTTTACTTGATTAAAGTCCGTTATCCGCCTATTTTTTTTTATTTTGCGTCCGGGCCTGAAGCCCGGAACTAGGTTCGCATTCTCCTGTATCGCATTCATAGTTTATATCTATAGACCTATTTTTAAATTATTTCTATACCAGCTGATCATTTTTATAGATAAAAGCTTCTGATGACTCTGCAGTGAAATTAAGGGCGGAAACTGTTTATCGATTAAGTAGATCAGCGAGTTATTGATTTTAGCGCATTAAATTTAAACAAATCTAACATATTTCAGAATAATTGACCTGGAAATAATTTAGCTGATTAGAAAGATTCTTTATTTAAAAAAGTTACAAATTGTACATCAAAAGATTTCAGAAATGTTCGAAAATTCAATGTTGTATTCTTAAAAAAAAAAAAAAAAAGGGAGATCTCACCAATCATCCTCTGAAATAAGAGAAAGCTTATATTCAAGTCCTTTATCACCCCAGTCCTCATAACTAGTAAAACTTTTTTTAAATCTTTCCCAAGAATTACATATCATGTGATTTTCTAGATCTTTCCATTATAAACGTGGGGTGGGGTTAATGTTTTAGTCATTAGGCGACAGAGACCGTTCCCATTTACTGTTGATTTAATGATTTTAGCGCACTAAATCTTAACAAATCTTACATATTTCAGTATAGTTGAACTGGAAATAATTTAGCCGATTAAAGAATCTTTATTTAAAAAGTTTACAAATTTTACATCAAAAGATTTCATAAATGTTCGAAAATTCAATGGTTTATTCTTTTTTTTTTCTTCCTCTGAAATAAGAGATCTTATATTCAAGTCCTTTTCATCGCCCCAGTCCTCTATTATACCAATCGTCATTTTATTCTTGAATTTGTTCATTTTCTCTTCTTTTAGAATTGTTTACCGCCATCTTTGTCTTCTTTTACTGCTTTGTGCTTCAGTCATTCTATCCTTCGAATTCATATTCCTCTACTTCTTCATCATCTTCTTTTTTTCGATTTTTTCTCAATAATAATTCCCATTGTTTCTTTGCTTTCAACATGAACATTTTTGTCTCTCTTTCTTTTGCTCTCTTTCTTTTGTCTCTCTCTCTCTCTCTCTCTCTCTCTCTCTCTCTCTCTAGTACTATCCCTTTCTGCTTCTTTCTATCTGTGTGTTTCTTTTTCCCTCTCTTCCATTCTCTTAATCTATCAATCTGTTTTTTCTGAATGTATGCATCTTTCTGAACGTATCTCTTTTAGCCTGCCCCCCTCTCTCTCTTTCTTTCTCTCTTTCTTTCTTTCTTTCTTTCTTTCTTTCTCTAGTACTATGCCTTTCTGCTTTTGTCTGTCTGTGTGCTTCTTTTTCCCCTCTTCCATTCTCTTAATCTATCAATCTTTTTTTTCTGAATGTATGCATCTTTCTGAACGTATCTCTTTCAGCCTGCCCCCCTCGCTCTCTCTTTCTTTCTTTCTCTCTTTCTTTCTTTCTTTCTTTCTTTCTTTCTTTCTTTCTTTCTTTCTCTAGTACTATCCCTTTCTGCTTCTGTCTGTCTGTGTGCTTCTTTTTCCCCTCTTCCATTCTCTTAATCTATCAATCTGTATTTTCTGAATGTATGCATCTTTCTGAACGTATCTCTTTTAGCCTGTCCCCCCTCTCTCTCTTTCTCTCTTTCTCTCTTTCTTTCTTTCTTTCTTTCTTTCTTTCTTTTTCTAGTACTATCCCTTTCTGCTTCTCTCTATCTGTGTGCTTCTTCTTCTCTCTCTTTCATTCTCTTAATCTATCAATCTGTATTTTCTGAATGTATGCATCTTTCTGAACGTATCTCTTTTAGCCTGTCCCCCCTCTCTCTCTTTCTCTCTTTCTTTCTTTCTTTCTTTTTCTAGTACTATCCTTTTCTGCTTCTCTCTATCTGTGTGCTTCTTTTTCCCTCTCTTTCATTCTCTTAATCTATCAATCTGTATTTTCTGAATGTATGCATCTTTCTGAACGTATCTCTTTTAACCTGCCCCCGTCTCTCTCTTTCTCTCTTTCTTTCTTTCTTTCTTTCTTTCTTTCTCTCTCTGCTTCTTTCTATCTGTGTGCTTCTTTTTCCCTCTCTTTCATTCTCTTAATCAATCTATCAATCTGTGTGTATTTTCTGAATGTATGCATCTTTGTGCACGTATCTCTTTTAGCCTGCCTCTTTCATTGTAGAAAATTTCTTCCCCCCTTTTCTTTTCTTAAGTAAATTTGCATATTTTCCAATTGCATTTTTCGAAAGTATGGTGGAGACAATTTAAAGAACGGTAACTCTTCTTCGCAAATAACTAGGCTTCTGTATTTACTGTATTTAACATATTTACCGCTTTAATTTTATCAATGGTTTCTATACAAACCTGAAATCACGTCAAGATTGTACCACAGAACATTATATTTCTTTTTATGTTCTTCTTGAATCAAGTAATTTTTGATACAACTTTATAAAAAAAAAACACCAGTTGAAATACGCATCTACAGCGGGAAAAAAGCGAAGACTTCAATTGCAACTGCTTCTTCTTCTGTTGTAAAAGGTATTTCTTACTATAAAACATAAATACAAACTTAAGAAAATGGGATATGTATATACTTGTGTGTGTGTGCACGCGTGTGTGTGTGGGCGTGGCTGTGCACGCGCGGGATGATAAAAATTATCGATACTGAAGATGTAGATTGTTTAATCCTGAAAATCTGAATTCAAAATTTAAATGACGATATTTGTGCAGCAGAACAATTTCTATAATAGTAGTAGTCGAGGATTACTCGAAGGTTCCCTTTTGAATAGCTACTATACTGAGGTGTAGGAAGTGCGCCACTCCTTTCTCTGGATTACACCACTTTACTCTTGATAGGTACCTTATAGTGCTGAGTATTAAGCAAGAGACGTGACCGAATAAAAGGGTTTTATTTTTAGAACTCCTAATGTGTGGAATGGAGTAGCGCCCTCCCCTAAACTTCGGTGTAGTAGTTATTGATAAGGGAGCTTTCGGGTAACCCTTGACCACGGCTGCCAACTTTACATATTTTTAAGAAAATTAAGAGTTCATTTATTGTTCAATACTTTAAAAAATTCAACTTGTACATATAAAAAAAATATCAATTGATTGTTTTTTTAAGATTTTGTGAAGGAGAGATTCATACAAATGTGAAAGGTCTGCTAAAAATCAATAATCTGGGTTATGCTAAGTAGTACTTGACAGATACCTCGTATATATATATATATATATATATATATATATATATATATATATATATGAGGTATCGGTAGCTAAGATTATAGAATTCATCATCATCATCATATCGTGCTGGCAGCACGGATATCCCTGACCCTCTTTCGCCACTCCTCCCTATCGTTCATCGCCCTAGGTAGGTCTTCAGGACAACAACCTGTATCCTCACATAGCTGCTGAATGTACGTTCGTGCTGGTCGTCCTGCTTTTGCGCGGCCGTGTGTGGGGATCCATAAGAGTACATCTCTTATGAGTTCATCTCTGCTTCTCCAGCAATGTCCTGCATGTCTGGTTCGTCTAACTTGAATAGTTTTCGTGATAGGGGGCAGGTGGCCATACAGTTGGTGTCTTGTTGGGTGTTGCCGCCAGGACTTGTTGAGGATTGCACGTAGCATTCTTGTGTAATTGCCATCTAGTTTCTTCTCCAGCCGTTTTGTTAGCGTCCATGTAGTGCATCCATATAGCAGTATCGATGTGACCGCTGCCTGGAAGAAACTGCGTTTCATTTTATCGGTTAGGTCTGATTTCCATATAGTCGATAGCCTATTGATAGCTGTCCATGCTTTCGTTAACCTCGTTTCGATGTCCTTTTCGGTTGATTCGACGCTGCTTCCTAGGTACGTGAATTTGTCTACTAGTTTAAGAGGGGTTCCTTCTAGAGTGGAGATGTCCCCCGTTTGGTTATAGCACATATATTCCGTTTTATGTGCATTAACATGGAGGCCTATGCTTGCTGCTGTTCGTTCCAAACTATGCAGAAGTGTTTCGGCTTGGTCAGGTGTATTTGCCAGTATCGCTATGTCATCGGCGTAGTCGGCGTCGGTAATTGTTGTTGCGGGGTATCTTCTGCTTCTTTTCTTCGTCAGTTCGAAGCCATTCTCTTTGATTTTGTCAATCGATGTTCTAAGTACGTAGTCTAGACAAATGATAAAGAGATACGGAGCCAGCGTGTCTCCTTGTAGTACTCCTGCTACTATGTCGAAGTATTCTGTGTCTCCATCTGGTGATCGTACTTTTACTTTAGTGTTTCTATAGAGAATCGTTATTGCCGCTACGGTTTCTTTAGGTATGCCGTACGCTAGTAGGATTTGTTCCATCTTTCCTCTGTGAATGGAGTCGAAAGCCTTGGTAAAGTCGACAAATATTAATGTCGCTTGTAGGTTCTTTGCCCGTACACCTTCAAGGATTCTGCGGATGGTTAATATTTGTGAGGTCGTAGATCTATTTCTTCGGAAGCCATTTTGGTTTTTTCTAAGTATGTTGTCGATTTTGGGTTCTATTCTGTTTCGTAGTAGGGCATTGTAGATTTTGGCAGCTATGGATGTAAGTGTTATGCCTCGGTAGTTTTTGGCTAATCCGAGGTCCCCCTTTTTAGGGAAGGGGAGTATGCATCCCTTCGTCCATCTATCTATCGGATTTTGATTGTATACTGCGTTGCAGTGTCGGAGCAGTATGTCGTCGAATTGTCTGGTCTTCCATACTTCCGGGGGAATTTCGTCCAGTCCTGCAGCTTTTCTATTTTTAATTTTTCTGAGAACCGAGTCGAGTTCTTCTTGTGTGAACGGTCCAAGTTTAATGTCTAATTGTTTGCTAATTATTCTGGTGATTGGTTCAGGCGTTATTTTTGGTGGGTTTCCAAGTAAGTTTTCGAAGTGCTGTTTCCACAGTTTTATTCTTTCTTGTTGGTTTGCTGCTTTAAGTTTTGCTTTGGCCGTGTTCTTTCTTCTGCTCACTTCGTTTATTGTTTGCCAGGCAATTCTAGATTGTCTATCTTCCACCGAGTCTCTAATCTTATCTATCTGATTTTGAATGTATTCTGTCTGTTCCTTTATATATATGCCTGTTAATTGATATTGTGCCGTTTTTAGTTTTAAGGCATTTGTGTTTGTTGGGTTTTTTCGATAGTTTTTGGAGGCTGTTTTCACTAGTGCACGTTTTTCTCTCACCGCTAAAGTTTCCCATGGGACTCTATATTTAGTTTTAATTTTTGTTGGAATGTATTTTGCTGCTGCCTCGAGGTGTGCATTGACGAAATTTTCGTATTCGTCGTTTGGTGTACTTTTTTCCGTCTTTTCTTGTAGTGTTTCGAATCTGTTTCTTAATTCTAATACGTATTTATCTCTTACATCTTTGTTGTTTAATAGGGCCCAGTCATAGTGTTTGGTGGTCGCTGAACACGCTAAAAAGTCATCAAAATGACTTAATTCGGCGTTAAATAACTCAAAAAGGGTTGATATGCCATTGCTGTTGCTACATAATACCTTATAATTCCCTTGCCAACGGGTACGCTTGTTGGTCTAGACGTCTGATACTAAGTCTAATGTAAAGTAGGCCGGGTTTCGATCCCATCTTCAAGCGTCCTACACTGAAGAGTTGTGATGCAACGAAATAGTCTGTCTGTGGATGACAATATATATATATATATATATAGTCTCACGAGTCGGCTGAGGCTGTAGAATACACCGAATTCATCTCCGCAGAGGGGTAAGATCCCTACCCACAACGAGTGGCTCGTTAGGCTGGGGCTTTAGAATACACTGACTGAATCTCTGCAAAAGGCTTAGACTTCCCCAACGTGTGTCCAGGATATGACAAAAAAAAAAAGATTAAGATGATGAAGCTCCAGTAATGCTGTAGCTTTGGAGAATTCAGACTACGCCTTCATTGCCATTGGCCCCAGGTCCACTCTAGCCCGGAGTGTTAGCACCCGATATAGTACAATCTATGGGTCAAATGGAACTTAAATGTGTAATTAGGCTAAACAGAATTGTTCCAAATTAACTGTTTTTACATTTAACTATGTTTAAATTGAATACTTATGTAAAACTGAATTGTTTGAAATGTAACTGTTTTTGACGTTTAAACTGTGTATTTATGCTAAACTGATTTGTTTGAAATAGAACTCTTTTGACATTTAACGGTAAGTAAACAAAACTATACTATTACTAAACAGAATAGTTTGAAATTTTTATCAAAATGACTTAATTCAGCGTTAAATAACCAAAAAAGGGTTGATATGCCGTTAAACCAATCAAGTAAATAACCAACTGGATATGAAGCAATTTGTTCAATAGCTGATCAACTTCCGAGGGTTTTGCTTGTCATTGCATCATAGACGTCTCTGGTGACATTGAAATAGAATGTTAGATTTATCGGTTAATTTGGCTGAAAGGGACGCAAAAATGGAGCACAATGAGAGAATCAAACTCTTATGGTGATCTCTAACAAACTAAGAAGCCTAAATGCTGATAAATTTGATCCATAAAATTAGATTATTATCCCGTCATCGATAGACTTTTATTTATCAATTAGAGTTAAAAAGATTTTCTTTAATCTGATGATTCGACATATATATATATATATATATATATATATATATATATATATATATATATATATATATATATATATATTTGTGTGTGTATGTGTGTGTGTGTGTGTGTGTCATTGTCAGAAACATTATTTTGCCCTGATGATGACTTCCATCTGATATGAAAATTTATTGGTTATAATTATTCTATTTTCACACTTTTGAAGTCAAAACACGTTATAAGAATAAATAAATCACACAAACAATGAATATATCATCAAAGTTACACCAATATATATATTTCATTCGTTTTCTTTGTCTACATATATATATATATATATATATAAACACACACACACACACGCACACGCACGCACACACACACAAACACATATATATATAGTAAGAGAGAGAGAGAGAGATAGAGAGAGAGAGGAAGAGAGAGAGAGGGAGAGAGAGAGTTGGGTGGAAATTAGTATAAGACACCCCATTGAATTGTAAATAATTTTCTTATTACAGCTCAAATTCCTCTGAAAATTTTTGTGTTGCACCTAGATCCGATCGGTACCAGTACACATATTCGATTTTATAACAACTTTCCACCAAAAAAAGTTATTAAGAAAAATAAGTTTTTGAGTCGTGGAAATAAGTATATAACAGTTTTGAAAATTTGTATTTAACAGCAAAATTGTACAAAATTCGATATTTACATTTATTCCCTTTCAATTGTAATATTTCAACATACCTTTTTGCATTGAATCAATAACTTTTCTGAGAGTTTCTGATGGAATTTCATTCCAATACTGTTTAATGCAAGATTTTAAAGTCTCTCTATCTTCAAATTGACGTTTTTTTTTGTATACTCTTCTTGACAAAATTCCCCACAAATTTTCTATTGGGTTTAAATCTGGAGACTTAGTGAGCCAGTCCAAAATTTCAATATTTTTTTGTTTTAAACCAGTCTTTCGTGAGCTTAGATGCCTTGTTTTGTTGAAAAATCTAATTGACCCATTGATAGGAACCAAACAATTAATACAATTCCGTGTCATAGTAGGCCTGGGAGTAATGACAATGAAGGTGTACTCTACTCTCCCAAGAGCTCAAAAACTGAAGTCTACTATCAAATGCAGTTTAGTGTCATATTCCAAGACACCCCATTTTTGGAAGAGGTTTTATTCCAAGGAAAGCCTACGATCAGATTATTCTTGGCCCACCCGGCACGAAAAAGTACAATGGATTCGATTCAAAGCCCACAATGACCACTGTAGTGTTAAAATACCGCTAAAATCAACCAAGCAAGCAATTCTATGCCTAAAGAGATACCAGCCAAAATAAAGATAGCCTTATTTCTTTTTGCTAGGATTGCCTCGTTCTTACTAGACGAGCCACGACGTAAATTCTTTATTTTTTATTTTTATATACTCCCTGTACACTTACTTAGTTTCGCTCACGAGAGTAAAATCGCTGACTCTATGGCGAATGAAGCCAGCTGAACGAGAAAGCAAACATGAAATAAATCGCTAAATTGCAAGAATAGAAGAAATAAGAAAACTAAAAACAACGTTAAAGTAAAATAATTGGTGTCGCTGCGCTGCCTCAGTTGGCCTGCTTGAAAATTGACCACTACGGAAGCCATTTGCTTTTTATTTATTTGCTTGCCCAATGCGGACTAGCCGCTGCTGACAGGAAAGGCTACCTCTCTGATCTCAGCTTGACCAGGAAGCGATTACTTACGCGTCGATCAAAAAGTCGCAATACGGAAAAATGGACATTAATTTCTATGAGCAAAGCACGGACGAATGTAACCGACAGTAACGAGAACACACACACACACACACACACACACACACACACACACACACACACACACACACACACACATACACACACACATATATATATATATATATACATACACACATATATGCATGTATCTATGTATACATATAAATATACGTATGCATTAGAATGATATAGAGTTACTGTGTCATATATTGTTCGATGATAAGGAAATCTTAGATGTATTTTGAAACTTATACAGCACTGTGTTTGAATGAAAATTGGAATATATATATATATATATATATATATATATATATATATATATATATATATATATATATATAGGAAGAGAGAAAGAAAGGGAGAGACAGTGAAATTGAGTGAGTGAGAGTGAATGCGAGAGTAACATTGATAAACACAAACTGAGATAATATGTATATATATATATATATATTTACTGAGCTGGCTGTATTTTATGACATATAAACACTTGGTCATTTAATCTCAAATTTTAATTTTATATATATATATATATATATATATATATAAAATTTGTGAACGGATAGTTTGCGGGTACCATTATTTCAAAACGAGTCAGAGCTCATTTTTTCGATAGAGTTAAGTGGTTTTAAGTGCTTCTCTTAATAGTTTGCTCAGAGTTAAATGGCTTCAAGTATTAGTATTTTCATTAATAATTCTTCTTTGTGTTATTCATTTGTTTGCACACATTTAAATTGTTTCAAGTATTGTATTCTAATACTAACAGTTGTGTCTGTACAGTTACAGTGTTTCAAGTATTACGAGTTACCATTAATAGTTTAAGCTGCACACAGTTAAAAGTTTTTGAGTATTGCCATTTAAAACTAAAAAAAATTCTTTAACATTCAAATAATTACAAACAGTTCTATTTCACCTAGAGAAGGGACCCTAACAGATAGAAGCACTCCTGTCAGAGTGACCGTGGTAATAAAGACAATGAAAAGAGACGCTACATTTCCAAAGCTACGGAAATGGAGCCTGACTATCAAATTGTTTACCATCATATCCAATGTCATATCAAGGATACTCGTTAGGGAAGTCTTACCCCTCTGAAGATATATATATATATATAAAAGACTGATACATATGGTCTTATTTTGCTTTGTTTGGAAAGAATCACTTGTGTTAAGAAATTTACGTAACAAAGTATGGTGAACTATGATATTATATATATATATATATATAGAGAGAGAGAGAAGGAAAACGTGAAGAGGAGATTGCTTTCTGACTAGAGGACTTGGAAGTTGGCGGACGAGAGGAGACAATCCAAACTACTTCATTATTGAGAACGGCCAGAATACTGAGAAGAGTCCTGGAGACTTGAAGAGACTTGATGTCACTCAGACTCCAGTGAAAGATCATAAGCTAACGCTGATGTGAAAAACCTCTAATAATAATAAACATAATATGAAACCTGAAAATGACGGTGATAATTGTAATTGGTGCTCTTGGAACGATCTCCTAAGGACTTATAAAAGGGCAGGATGACTTAGATATCAGAGGATAAGTAGAGACCACCCAGAGTATAGCATTAGTAAAATCAGCAAGAAAATTGAGACGAGTCCCGGAGATATAAGAAAACTTGCATTTACTCAAACCCCAGTGAAAAACCATCAGTTATCGCTAGTGTGAAAAGCTCTGAAAGGAATTTTAAAAAATAATAACAACGACTAATAAGCAACACCTCCCACGAGAAAATGTGGACGTGGCTAAGAAAAGGAAACTTTAAGAGAGAAACAGACTCCCTCCAAATAGGATTACAAAACAACGCCATCAGAACCAATCATAGCGAGTGTAGATAAGATGCAACAAAATAACAAATGTAGGTTATGTCACATAATAAGCGAATACAGCAAATTAGCCCAGAAGGAGTATAAGACTAGAAACGGCTGGGTGGGCGAAGTGATCCACTTGGAGTTGTGCAAGAAATTTAAATTGGACCATACGAACAAATGGTATATGCAAAACGCAGCCTTTTGTCCTGGAGAATGAGACACATAAACTCCTGTCGGATTTTGACATACAAACGGATCACATTATCTCGGCCAGAAGACCAGACCCAATAATAATCAACAAAAAAGAAAACTTGCAAAAGTGTGGACTTTGCTGTCCCGGCTGACCACGGAAAAAAACTTGCTGTCACTCAAACTCCTGTGAAAAGCCATCAACTATCACTGACTTAAAAAAACTCTCAAGGAGTAAATAATAATAATAATAATAATAATAATAATAATGATAATCGGGAAGAAAACTGAGAAGAATCCAGGACACCTTAGGAGACTTGCATCGTTCAGAGTCCAGTGAAGAACTATTAGTTAATGCTGGTGCGGAGATTTTCAAAGGAGTAAAATAATAATAATGATAATAATAGAATGACAATAACTAAGAAACAAAAATGGGAAGAAAAAAATCTATGGGCGTTTTAAACGATAAATAAGCAACATCTCACATGACAAAACCTGGACCTGCCTAAGAAAGGAAACTTTAAGAGAGAAACATAATCTCTTCTAATCGCAGCACGAAACAACGCCGTAAGAAATAATCATATCAAAGGGAGAATAGAAGACGCAAGAAAATAGCAAATGTGGGCTATTCGTAGACATAGATGTAATAATCAATCATATAATAAGCGAATACAGGAAATTAGCAAATAAGGTGTACAAGATTAGACACAGATGGGTAGGCAAGGGGATCCACAGGGAGATGTGCAAGAAATTTACATTTGACCATACGAACAAATGGTATATGCACAATTTAGCAGTTGTCCAAGAAAATGACAAACATAAACTCCTTTGGGACTTTGAAATACAGACATATCACCTAATCTGGGCCTTACGACCAGACCTAATAATAATCAGCAAAAAAAAAGAGAATTTGCAAAATCGTTGACTTTGTTGTCCAAGCTGACCACAAAATAAAACTAAAAGTACTTCGACCTTGCTAGAGAAGTGAAAAAAACTATGGAATATAAAGGATCCAATCATACCAATTGTGATAGGAGCTTTTGGTACAATACATAAAGGATTATTAAAGGGACTGGAGGACTTGGAAGTTGGCGGACGGGTGAAGACCATCCAAACTTCAGCTTTATTGAGAATGGCTGGAATACTGAGAAGAGTCTTGGAGACTTGAGGAGACTTGAGGAGACTTGAGGAGACTTGCTGTCACTCAAACTCAAGTGAAAGACAGTCAGCTAATACTGATGTGAAAAACTCGCTATAATAATAATCGGCCAGAAAACTGGGAAGAATCTAGGACAACTGAGGACACATGCACTCATTCAGAGTCCAGTGAAGTACCATGTTTATGTGTAGATCTTCCAAAAGTGTATAATAATAATAATGATAATAATAAATGATAAAGAAAAGGAAATACGCTGGAACATATAGACAAAAAAGAAAAGGCAACACAAGGAAAAGAACAATACAACTTGATGAAATAACCCAGAAAGTACTAGTTCGTACTCCAGTCGCGCTATTACGTTCACTTTCGGGCAAATACCCTTGGGAAAGGTATGAACCCCCTTATCCTCCCAGCTATGGGTTAAATAGTAGCACTACTATTCTTCTAGGAGAATGGCTTTGGCATTAAATAACCTAAAAAGAGTTGATATGCCATTAAACAAAGAAACCAAACCAAACCAAACCAGAAAGTACTGGCGAAATGTCGATGTCGACAAAGGGTAAATTATACAGACAAAAGTGGACATTGTAAAACAACGAAAGGAAATTCTATCTACAGGTCGGGGTAGATGACACCAAATTTTCAGTCACAAAACTGCTGCTACTCATCTATAAGTGTAGTGTGAATTGATGAACGAAACACTGCCAACGACCTATTATCAGGACTCTAATGCAAACAATATGTCCAAGTCACATTGCCTTTCGTGTAGATAAACAAGTAGTGCGCTCTACTGATGTGTAACTCTTGCTTCAGCGTTCAAAATTCAGCCTCTGATTTCGAACTCAAACCAAAATTAATTATAAGCAAAAACATTAACATTGTGACATTTAACGTGAGGACTTTTACAATAGTAAACCAGTTGTGTTAGCTGACAGCATCTGCACGCAAGCATAATATAGACATCATATGCATACATGAACATAGATTTAACTTTTGTTCATTCGGTTGGGGCTGCAGAATACACCGATTGCACTTCTGCAGAAGAGTAAGACCTCTGAACGTGTTCCTGGATATGACAGTAAACGATCTGATGAAGTGGTTGCAATAATGCTGGAGCTTTGGGGAATGTGGAGAATTCATTCATTACCTTCTTTCCCAGTTTCTCCTGGCCTGAAGTGATAGCACCTGAAAGGTTTCTATCTTTGGATCAAGAAGAACTAAACTGTATACTTATGCTGAAATAGAACTCTCTTGATATTTAAACTACGAACTTATGCAAAATTGAATTGTTTGAAATAGAACTTTTTTGATAAGTAAACTGCGTACTACAGCTAAACTGGATCGTTTCAAATAAAACTCTTTTGACATTTAACTGTGTGTAAACAAAGGCTGTACTTAAACTAAACTAAATTGTTCGAATTAGAGCTCTTTGACTAAAGTGAATAGCTTGAAATGGTAATATTTTCGACAATTAAACTGTGTACTTATGCTAAATAGATTTGTTTGAAATAGAACTGGTTATTTGTATAAAAATGAACTTGCCATAAATTAACCTACGAACGTTGATATGCCGTAAAACCTAAACAAACCAACATAGATTTTACCATAGTGAACTACAATTAAGATACTACGATACTGGTAATGGATGTACATTAGTCACGGCATCTGCATGGACGAACTCCATTCATGCCGTTATAAAATGTGTAGAAATTATTCTCAGTCGGAGTATCTTAATATCATTTAAAAGCATCGAGAGAATCCAACCGAGAATGAGGCACGCTTCATTTAATGACAGACCCTGCACAACCATCATCTCTTGTTACAATCTCACCAATGCCAATGATGAAACTGACATCATCACCTTCTACAACTTGCAATCTACGTTTGTCCGACTTATTCTTAAACACAAGTTTCTAAACATCATTGGAGCCATGAATGCTAGAAATGGCAAATAGAAAAATTAAAAAAAAAAAAAAATCTTCTTACACAATTAGTCAAAAAGAAATAATTGCCCAGTCAGCTGTGGCTGTAGAATACACTGAATGCTTCTCTGCAGAGGAGTAAGACCCCCCTACCGACAACGTGTGTCCTGGTTATGTCACTAAAAAAATCTGATGGTGAGATTCCAACAATGCTGGAGTTTTGGGGAATGCAGAGTACCCCTTTATTGCCATCGCTCCCTGGTCCACTCTGGCCTAGCGTGGTAGCACCTGATAGGGCCCTATCTATGAGTTAACTAGAACTAACGGCATACTTATGCTAAACTGAATTGTTTGATCAAACGGAATAGCTTGAAAAAGAAATGTTTGTGACAATTAAACCATACTTACATTTATACTGAGTGCTTATGCTAAACTGAATTATTTGAAATAGAACTGTTTTTGACATTGAAACTGTATTTACACTAAACTGAATTGTTTAACATAGAACTGTTTTGAATGTTAACAGTGTGTAAACAAAATCTGTATTTATACTAAACAGAATTAGTTGATTTAGAACTGCTTGAGTAAGCTGATTAGGTAGAAATTTTTTTCCCAATCAAAATGTACTAACATTTAAACTGCGTACTTATGCTAAACTGAATTATTTGAAATTGAACTGTTTTTGACATTGAAACTGTACTTACACGAAACTGAATTGTTTTATATAACTGCTTGAATAGTTTGAAATGGAAATGTTTTTGACAATTAAACTGTACTCATGCTAAACTGAATTGTTTTAAATAGAAATGATTATTTGCATAAAGATGGATTTGGCGTTAAATAACCTACAAAGGTTGATATGCCATAAAACCCAACAAACCAAACCAAACCAAAAAGAAATAAGGAATATCTACAGATTTTTCACCCGAGATCCGGCTGGCATGCTTAAATACTTAATTCCTTCCCCCCCCAAAAAAAAAAAGAAAAAAAAGTGAAATCTATGGAGCCACACCTGCCCAAATCCCTCCCCCCCCAAAAAGAAAAAAGAGTGAAATCTATGGAGCCACACCTGCCCAAATCCCTCCCCCACAAAAAGAAAAAAAAGTGAAATCTATGGAGCCACACCTGCCCAAATCCCTCCCCCCAAAAAAGAAAAAAGAGTGAAATCTATGGAGCCACACCTGCCCAAATCCCTCCCCCCCAAAAAGAAAAAAAAGTCAAATCTATGGAGCCACACCTGCCCAAATCCCAGCTAGATTTATATTCATACATAAGAAGTAGATAAACAGCGCTGTGAACAGTGAGGCATACAACTCTTTTGAAGGGGTATCTTTCTATCACAGAATCGTATCGGTAACGATTCACCTGAGTCTACTTAGAAATTAGAAAAAAAAAAATTGCATCTTCACAATATCATTCCAGTTGAGATATTAAAAATCACTAATTTTGATACTATTTACCCAACCCCTCTGCTCGGGCAGGATATGACACAAGGTCAATTTTTAAGCGGAGTTTAACAGGTTTGAATTCAGAGTTTTCCTTCTCCTAGACTAGTTGCCTAACCAAGGCTGAAGAACCCAGTCTGTCCTACTATTTACCCATAGCTGGAGGGAGAATAATTGGGTTCATACCTTTCCCAAGGGTATTAATACGATGTGAAATGCAATCAGTCTCGTCCAGGATTTGAACTCGTGTCGCCGTGTCCATTTTCTACGACGAAAACGACTACACCACGGGCACCTCCATCACTAATTTCGATAGTCTTCAGGAGACAGCCAAGTCAGCTGGGACTGTAGAATACACTGCATCTCAGCAGAGGGGTAAGAACTCCGCAGCGAATATCGTAATAGGACTCTAAACCATCTGATCGTGAGGATCCTGTAATGCTGGAACTTTGGGGAATGCAAGGAAACCCTTCATTGTTATCGCTGCCAGGTCCACTAACTGTCGAATCATTGAAAGGGTTCATGCAACAAGTCTCGAGGTAACATTACTGTTCTTAGATTTCTCCAAAGCATTTGATTCCATAAGTAGAGGGAAGATGAATCAAAGGTAACAAGTAGCTGGTTTCCTCATAGAAACTGTTGCACCTATAAAAATATCAGTAGATGCTTTATAAAAAAATGGAGGAATAGCTAACTCAGCAGAGGGAGACGCAGACTTCTTTGACATTAAGGAGTTCCATTAGCAGCGTTTTGGTTTATCCTATTTACCAACCCCTCCGCTCGGGTAGGATATGACACAAGGTCATTTTTAAGCGGAGTTCAACAGGTTTGAATGTAGAGTTTTCCTTCGCCTAGACTAGTTGTCTTACCAAGGCTGAAGAACCCAGTCTGCCCTACTATTTACCCATAGCTGGAGGAAGAGTAAATGGATTCATACCTTTCCCAAGGGTATTAGTGCTATGTGAAATGCAATATGTCTCGTCCTGGATTTGAACTCGTGTCGCCGTGTCCATTTCCTACGACGATAACCAGTACACCACGGGCACCGTTTTGGTTTATAGAATTCATAAAATTTACTTCGATTGCTAATAGTTCTATTAAAAGAAAATGGCCTTACACACAGAAAAAAAAAGAAGCAAACATTATCCAGCTGAAGCCATAACAGACACCGACTACGCAAAAGATGGTGCGTTTCTTACAAATATGCTTGCCCGAGTAGAATTTCTGTTGGATAACCTAGAACAAACTACAAGTGGCATTGGCCTTCATGGGAACATATATAAAACAGAGAACGTGCTTTAAACGAGATGGAGGCATTTCCACTTCAAGTTTCAGGCTTCTGAAATGTTATATCGTAATCAGGAAGAGAGACACAGTGAACTAGAGTTAACTATCTATTAACTGAAGTCGTATGGTCCAACAAATATTATAAGTCTCGTGCAGTTGGTGTTACGTCTAAAGTTGGTCTTACTACTGACAGAGATCTTCAGTACTCCCCGTGCTTAATAAACACAATATCTTTTATTCCTCTGAGATACTGGAAGTCAAGTGGTAGGAGCCACTACACAACATAAAATTAACAGACAAGTTCCCATACCTTGGATGCAATGTCGCATCTACTGATTGATCTAATGGAAGTCTGGTCTAGTCGATAAAATAAAACAGGAACTTTCAAGCTGTGGCAGTTCTACATGAACGCTAACAAAACGCATGGAGGAAAAGCTGTTATGTTTTGACCTTTTGATCCGACCAAAAATGCCATTCAAGGTGATGCACCGGAAGGAAGTGACACATTCTAATGGCAGTTATGAGAGGAAATCGCGTGGGTGGAAATTGGCTGATGAAATGGACGAGGTAAAAAAAATCCTATTATACTCTCATAGACTGACGCACCGGAAGAGAGTGACCTCTGAACTGCATGACAGTTATTTTCGCTCGATGACAATCACACAGGCTATTCCAAAGATAGTGGATTGACACATCCTGATCGCCAGATATCGGAAGAAATTGCTGAGGCGTGTCCATATCTTCGCGTGGGAGTTTGAAGGTAATATAAGGCCGACGAATTGAACAGAACACAGTTGAGTTGAGTAGAGTTAGAGTGGGAGATGGACGCGTTGTAGTAAGAAAAGCTAGTACCCAGCAGAGTGGACTCCAGGGCTCCGGTTGAGCAGCCATGGAGAACGAGAAAGACACAACGCTGACGGCTATAACTTTGGGGTCAAAATATTTCAGTTATGTTCGGTCTCCAGCTCCCTCTCACATGCAAACCTTGAGTAACCCTTTTCGAACCCTTGCAATAAAGTGAGAGGTAAATATTTTTATAAAGAAGTCTTCCTGTGTCTTTATCATTGCGTCTGTTATTCATTGCGTCAGTATGTATCCAGCATATATATGTATGTTTCTGCATGAATCAGCAAATGACACTATAACAAAACTAGATGGGGACTATACAAGAATGCTAGGAGTTATTTTGAACAAATCCTAGAAGTAACACCCCACAAAGCAACTGCCATTTACATCTCATCTCACAAACTATCGAAGAAAGACGAACAAGATATGCGGGACACTGTCGGGGAAGCAAGGACAAACTCATAAGCGACGTTCTTCAGTGGATTCTTACACATAGATACATATGTGTTGGCCGACCGGCAAGAACTTTCATCAGCTCTGTGTGGACTCAGAATGTAGTTTGGAAGACCTGCTGTGAGTGATGAATGATTGATTCGAATGGAGTGAGAAAAAATATATATATAGAGAGAGAGAAAGAGTCAGGGAAATCCGTACTTTCAGCGCGACTTGATTATGGTGATCATTGCGATGTCCTCGTGGTGTAATGGTTAAAGCGATGAACTGCGGAATCGTTGTAAGCGAGTTCGTACTCCAGTGATGCTATTACGTTCACTTTCGGGCAAATACCCTTGGGAAAGGTATGAACCCCCTTATCCTCCCAGCTATGGGTTAAATAGTACCACTAGTGTTCTTCTCGGGGAATGGCTTTGACATTAAATAAGCTACAAAGTTTGATATGCCATTAAATAAAGAAACCGAACCAATGATGATTATTGAAAAAATATATTTATAGAATAAAAAAGTAACAATAAGAATTCTTGGATAAAGCAATAAAACTTTTGATACAAAAACTTGCAGAAGAATTTTTAGTTGATTACATTTGTTTGTTAAATACGATTCCTAACCAAGAAAGTTTCAAAGTTTGTTTTATTACTTTGGAAACTTTCCATCTTTTTAATTGGTCGTTTTTTTAATAACATTTGGATTGTTACGGTTGAAGATTTGCATTCTTCTTTCTTCGAGAAAATTGTCAATTTTTAAGCAGAGCGTATATTTTACTTGCGTTACTCATTTGGGATATTTTTTTCCTCTCCATGATAGATTTTCTACCACGTTAAAATTCTGAGTGATTATCTGCCTTACAATTGCCGTCATTAAAAAATGTGTCGCTTTTAATGCATTTTACAATTTATGAAGAATATTCAACTTTCAATAATTTAATTTAAATTGGTTGCTAAAAAAACAAACCCAATATAAGTGGATTTATTTTATTAGAATTTAGAATGATTACTGAAGATAATTTACGGAACAATTTTTTTTCTGTAGGAGGCAAGCAGTTATTTTTATTGAATTTTATCCCATCTGAGTAAGGATGATTTGTTTTAATTTATATACTAAAACTATGAAGGAACTTTGACATATGTGATTTTCCCCCTTGGAAAAATCAATTTAATTTTCAATACTATAAAAGGAATAGAATCTAATTTATTCAAATAAATATTTTTCTCAACATGTGCATTCATTTTTTATTTTGTAAAGCTAATTTGAAAAGGTGATATACATTGTAAATTTTTACAAAGAATATAGACATTAGTTGTCATATTTTTAACGTCTTACACGAATAAAAATATTGTAAAAAGAACTTTTTGAAAAACAAAAATATAAAGAAAATAAGGAAATAAAGCGTATACAATTTAACCAAACCTTACATTGAAGAAAGAAGAAATAATGACAGATTGAAATCATCAAAATTTACAAACCGAAGCCCAGAAAACCACAAAAAACACACACAAAAAAAGAAAAGACAATGTGAAATTTACAAAAAAGACTTATGTAAGAAAATTATTTTGAAAGGGTTTTGTTGTAAACATTTCGACACACTTGAAAATATATATTAAGAAAATCTATTGATTAATTTAGATCTTGTAAATTTTATTTTTAAAGTTACGTATTCAACATACAGAAATTAAGTGCTTTTGTCAAATTATATTTTTCTATTAAACTGAAATTGCAAATGGTTTTCGGTTATTGCTTATCTTTTATTGTGGTCATTAAAGTAATTTAAAATACCTTGACTTAACACCTTTTCGTATTTTTCCATACATTTTTTTCGAATTATTTTACTTTTTTTTAAGTATATTTATTGAGAGTGAAGTCATCTCTTCTTTGACATTACTACTTGGTGCACTATGACTTGGAGAGGTGGTACCTGGCAAGGTACCATCTATGATCCAAATAAATTTGTTTGAAAATTATACTTGAATACTTAAATTATATATCCATGCGCAAACAAGTGGTTCTTATTATCATAATTTTTTTACTCATTTTAGAATTTTTCTCTCTAGCGTTAACGGAGGGTTTTCCACGGGAGTCAAAGTGTCAGCACGTCTCTTCAAGTTTTTTGGTATTGCATAGCTGAAATACAAATATAAGCGGAAACATAATCAAAGATAATGGCGAACTTCAATGAACGAAAGAACACACTTCTTTATAAAAATACATCTCTCACTCTTTATTCTCGCAAGGGTTGATGTTTCTGTTGTGTATGAGAGATGGGTGGAGAGACACATACTCAGAGAGAGGACTTCTCCCCATATCTTCTTCCGGGAGCCAGTGGGTGCCAACGCTTGCACTCCCTTGCAAGCTCGTCAGGGACACCTCTGATCGGCAGCGTGTCCCTGGGCCGACTGTGATTCTCAGCACTCAGTCTAAATCTGACCGCGTGGTTCTCATCACGTGGTCTCCTTCCGGTTACACACTTGTTGTACCCAAGTAGCCTGATCACGCTGCTGTTTACTAATCATAACGTGACAGCTTGTCAAAGCACACGGGGTCACTAGGAACGAACCGAAAATCCTTGCCATATATTATATAATTCTGGACTCTTGTCAGTATTCTGGCGGTCCTTATTTCCAAAGCCTCTAGTCCCTGTACTAATTCTTTGGTGACTGTACCTAGCCCACCAATTACAATTGGCATCAACGTCACTTTCATATTATTATTATTATTATTATTATTATTATTATTATTATTATTTACTCCTTTTCGAGTTTTTCACATCAGAGTTAGCCAGTGGATTTTCACTGTAGTCTCCACTCGTCTTCTTATTTCCAAGCCCTCCAGTCCGTTAACAATCCTTTGGTGACTGTACCAGGGGCAGCAACTACAAATGGTATCACCGTCACTTTCATGTTCAACAGTTTTTTCAGTTCCCAAGTAAGATCCTGGTACTTATCTTTCTTTTCACTTTCTTTCAATTTTACTCTGTCGACAACTGCGACAGTAGAGTCTCTAATTCGGAAAGTTTTCTCTGTCTGTTGATTATTACTTTGTCTCATCGTCTGGCCGAGATTAGGTGCTCAAAATTCCAAAGAAGATTGTGCGTTTCATTCTCAAGAACATATTCCTGTTTGTGCATATACCATGTGTTCATAAGGTCAAATTCAAATTTCTTGCACAATTTCCAAGTGATCACCTTGGCCACCCAGTCGTGTCTAGTCTTATATTTCTATACTAGTTTGCTGCATTCGCCTATTTTGTGATTGATCGTTTCGTCTCTATCACCAAATGAACTACATCTGCTGTTTTGTTGTTTTTTTTATCTATTCTTGCATTGATATAATTAATACTTATGGCTTTGTTTTGAACTGCTATTAGAAAAGATTCGGTTTCTCTCCTAAGGCTGCCTTTTCTTAGCCACGTTCACGTTTTCTCGTGAGAGATGTCACTTGTTAGCCGCATAAAAATCCATACAGTTGTTTTTCTTTCGATTTTTGCTTTATGGCTATTTCCGTTCTATTGATCTTCACATTATTATTATTATTATTATTATTATATTAGTTTTTCTCTTCTCCGTATTTATGTCGTTCTCAGTAATGTAGTAGTTTGGATAGTGTCCACTCGTCCTCCTATTTCCAAGTCCCCTAGTCCTTTTAATAATTCTTTGGTGACTGTACCAAAAGCACTAATCCCGATTGGTATAGTTGTCACTTTCATGTTCCATCTTTTTTTTTTAAATCCTTAGCAAGGTCTATGTACTTATCTTTCTTTTCACTTGCTTTAATTTTTATTCTGTGGTTAGCCGGACAGCAAAGACCACACTTTTGCAAGTCTTTTTTTTTTTTTTTTTTTTTTTTGATTATTATAAGGTCTGGTCTTCTTGCCGAGATTTGGTGATCCGTTTGCATCTCAAAATCCCATAGAAGTTTATGAGTCTCATTCTCCAGGACAGATGCTGGATTCTGCATATATCATTTGTTCGTATGGTCAAATTTGAATTTCTTGAAAACTCCCAGTGGATCACCTTGCCACCCGGTCGTGTCTAGTCTTATATTCCTTCTGTGCCAATTTCTACAATTGCCTATGATGAAATTGATCATTTGGTCTCTTTCACCACATAATCTACATTTGCTATTTTGTTGCGTCCTATCTATTTTAGCTTAGTTTTGTTCTTATGGCGTTGTTTTGTGCTGCAATTTGGAGAGATTCAGTTTTTCTCATAAGGTTTCCTTTTCATCAGCCACGTCCACGTTTTCTTGTGTGAGATGTTGCTTATTATCCGTTTTAAACGTCCATTATGTTGTTTTTGTTTTCTTGTTATTATCGGTCCTCTTTCCTTCACTTCTTGATAACAGTAGTCACTCAACGTCATTTCTGTAATGTAATGCTATATGCATGGTCATTAATGTTCTTGTTCTTTGGTCCATTTGCTTCTCTGATCCTCTTCAGTCCAGTATCTTACGAAAGGTATAGCCCTGATATTTATTCTTTTGATAAGGTTTCTGCTGCATAGTTTTGTCTCGAGTAACTTTCTAGTTCTCTTGAGATCCTCTTTCTTCATTTTTTTTTACATCTTCACTTGCTTGATGATATCAGCTTCCAGAAGCCCAAGTATTGGTTTCCTTCCTTTAGGAGTCTTTTCACACCAGCATTTGCTGACGTATTCCTACGGAAATTTGAGTGACAGCGGGTCGCCTCATGTCACCAGGATTCATCTCATTATGCCGGGCGATCTTAATAATGTTCGATTCTGGATGGTTTTCACTTGTCCTTTCTTTTCCAAGTCTTGCAGTTTCTTGACCAATCCTTTGGGTATTGTTCCAAGTACACCAATTACCATTAGTATCGCCGTATCATTACACTCTTTTGACCGTTAGCTGATTGTTTTCCTCTTGAGTCTAAGTGAGAACAAGTCTCCTCTAGTCTCTTCAAGTCCCCAGGACTCTTCTTAGTATCCTGGCCGATCTCAACAATGTTGTAGTTTGGAGGGGATTATTATTATTTATAGTAATAATAATAACAATAATAATAATAATAATTTTCTCCCTTCTTTATTCTGTTTCACTATATTACAAGAAACTTTTTTCTATCTCATTAATCGATTCTATGATTGCTTAAAGGTGAGGTTTGACCATTGTTTTGTATACGAATATATGAATGTATCGGCAATATACCGATGATATTTCCCATCATTGATTTATGGTCCAGATTCGAAGAGTTTCAAAAATGGATTCATAAGGATACTACTGAAAGTAGATCCAAATGCTACTAGAAAAAATCGATTATGACACTCGAAAAAAAAAATACCCCTCCAATCTTTGCATAATGAATATGCTTTTATAGTTGCATTAGTTGTCAGAGATAAGTTTTATTTATTTCATACTTTGAGACGATTCTTACAGCTAATGTGCGAATATTATCGTAGGATGATTTAATCGCATTGCTGTGTTTCCATTTTTGAGCAATGTTGTTTGAAGGAACAATAAGATCGTTAGGGTGGAAGATTCTCTATATCATCTTTCTTAATCAGGTTGATTACCGATTTCGTTCAGAATGATATGACCTGTAAGGTTCCAATCTATTGGTCAAATCGAACAGTTTAATCTTTTACTAGAGACTATTATTAAAATCAAATAGAAGTATTAGAGTTAGATAGCAATACTTAAAACCACGTAACTGTGTGAAAACAAATGAGCCCTTGCTCGTTTGAAAGGAAATGTTACTGACAAATTATTTACTTTCAATATATATATATATATATATATATATATATATATATATATATCAGGGGCGGAGATGAGACTAGTGCTACTCGTGCCCGGCTCGACCAATAACTCGGTCAATGTTATTCAAAATGGATTAAAAATCATCCATTAATTTCAAGCAAAAATACTTAGTCTGATCTCAATTAAATTATGTATCTATTCAAGTTTCGATAACTAAGTAGCCATAAATATATTTGGGAATAATACAACGATGCTGTTTTGAACGGATGGTCTTTGTCCGGCCACCGTCAGATTCATTGAACATCCCATAAAATCGGCTATAATGTTGAACACGCGCTATCCGTGCCGAGCACTAGACCCTTATAATAACAGTAATGTTAGAGAAATCCGATTTTGGCTGTAGCCAATAGCAAGAGCAACTCAAACACCGTGCTCAAAAATCTTAGCACATTCTAAGAGAGAGAGAGAGAGGGGGGGATAGCAGATTATTGCCGTCGCCGATGTCATCATCATCGCTATGGTAAATGTTGGTTAAACGGCGTGTTTTAATTCATTTTTTTCACTAACAGATCTCTATTTCTTTAATGAATGTTGCATATATTACATTCTGTAACTAAAATTTGTTTATTTGAATACATTTTCAACAAATAATCTTTATATTAAGCGAAATTGAAACTACTAGCTGTGTCTGTGTATATTGTCATCAGTTTCTTTATTCTAATAAACATATTTTTCTCGTCGTAGAAATGAACATCTTCTCTTTTCTTCAATACTTTTGAAAGGAAAAAAAATTATCTTATCTACTGTATTAACAAGACTACAAATTATATAGTATCTTGATTGTTTACAAAAAAAAAACACCATGCAAGGTACGTTTGTCAATCTGTGCTATACAATGGAGAATCACGCAATAGCAACTATGATGACTTACTTTAGGTCCACGGACCACGGGTTGGGAACTGAAGTTGACAGAGTGCGGGTGGGGGGGCACGTATAGCAAAAATAGGCTAGAGTCGCCACTGATATATATATATAAAGGAATTGATTCTAAATAAACCAAAAGTGTTGTTATATCATAAAACACAACCAAATGTGTGAAAACAAGCCCTTGCTCGTTTCAAAAATTAATGTTACCTATAAACAATTTACTTTCAAATCATGCATGTATATAGTTTGCTGACCATAGTAGAGGGCGACCCGAAGGCTCACTTTTCAATAGACACTACACCAGGGTGTAGAGGAGGGCGCTAATCCTTTCACTGGATTGCTCCACTCATCTTTGATCCGTACCTTATAATGGTGAGGGTTTAGCAAGAAGGCATCAAGTGGCATTTTTGAGTCTTTGGTATGACTCAACCGGGGAAGGAACCCTGATCTCTAAAACTGTTAGTGAACTCTTTACTTACTATGCTAATGGGCCGAGAATATACGTAAAAAAAAGATTGGGTCTTAAATAGAACAAAAGGGTTGATGTGCCATAAAATACAACCAAATGTGAGAAAAATGAGCCCTGGCTCGTTTAAAAAGTAATTTTACCTACAAACTATTTACTTTCAAATCATGTATTTTATTATTATTAAAATTAAATAGAAGTATTAAAGTATATATATAATATGTGTATAAAAAATGATTTGGTATCAAATAGACCAAAAGGGTTGATATGCCATAAAAAATAACCAAACTAAATCAAAACTAAATATTTCAATCACTTGAACATTTCATGAACTGCAGAATTTTACTAAACTAAAAAGATCTTCAAAACAGCATTTCAAACCTTTTTTTCGGAAAAACACAAAATTTCTTTAAACGTGGAACCGAAGATTTGCATTCCGACTGGGCTGCAGCCATTGGAAAAGAAAGTGATTTCATATTTGATGGTGTTATCTGAATAAATTTAACTCAAAATATTTTATATCCTCCCTGGAAAAAAGAAGTAACAAATATATATAACACTAACAATATGTGTGTATGAGCATGTATGTATATATTCTTTTCTTTTTCTATCTCTTTCTTTCTACCTCTCTCTCTATCTCCGTCTTTCTCTTATATATATATATATATATATAGTGACAGAGAAAGGTGGCTATACTCCAATAGATAAATAGAGAGATCACAAGGATTTGCCCCTATCTAATTGCCCGTATACTTTTCTTCGTTTCATGTCTCTTTCAATGTGTATTCGTTGCTTTGGCCTGAAATGAATGCTGGGAAGAGACACGACTCCATTCATTCGCTGTTTATTCACGTCAGCGACCGATGAGGCAAGTAATTACAACGAAATTACAATTCAACGAGCCGATCGGATCAATAAAATGAGGGACTTCGTCCAGGCACGCGAATCGAAAGACTAATGTCACCACGTGTCGCATCTCAGTGGACAATGGTCAAAGCCGGAGACATGAACGACAAGAGTATGGTGTCGTTTAATAGATAAGCACACATATTCACAAATATACACGTCCCCACACGCACTAAGTGATAAACACGTAAATGAGCCTACTTATATATATATATATATATATATATATTCTCAAATATTTTCATGTTTTTAAGTTCACGGCTAAAGGAGAAATATGAATGTTTTTCGTTTTCACATTTTTAAGGCCCAGAATAATTGGCCTTCTTT
Organism: Sepioteuthis lessoniana; assembly: GCA_963585895.1. Lineage (NCBI taxonomy): Eukaryota > Metazoa > Mollusca > Cephalopoda > Myopsida > Loliginidae > Sepioteuthis > Sepioteuthis lessoniana. Next base: position 69,724,449 of record OY757923.1, on the reverse strand, counting down.
CATATTTTGATGAGACATTCATGTAGAGTTATTTTTCTCCAGTTTGTTTAATGGCATTTCAACTTTTGTAGGTTATTTAATGCCAAAGCTATTCTCCGAGAAGAACAGGATTGGTACTATTTAACCCATAGCTGGGAGGATAAGGGGGTTCATACCTTTCCCAAGGGTATTTGCATGAAAGTGAACGTAATAGCGCGACTGGAGTACGAACTCGCTAACAACGATTCCGCAGTCCATCGCTTTAACCATTAAACCACGAAGACACCCCCAACTTTACTTTGAGAACTTGTGGTTGGTGTAAATACATCATCATCATCATTATCATCATGTCACGTTATCAGCACGGATATTCCTGACCCTTTCCCGCCACACCTCCCTATCGTCTATTGCTTTCGGCAGATCCTCAGGGCAACATCCCGTATCGGCACAGAGATGCTGTATGTAGGTTCAAACTGGACATCCTGCCTTTATTCGTCCATGTGAAGGGGTTCACAGGAGTACATCACTCACGAACTGGTCCCTACTTCTCTAGCAGTGTCCCGCCTGTCTGGTTCGTCTAATTTTGATAGTTTTCGTGATGGGTGGTAGGTGGCCGTATAGCTGCTGCTTTGTGGGGTGCTTTCTCCAGAAATTTTTCAATACTGGTCGCAGCATATACAATTTGTTATTATCGGCAAACTTTATTTCTTGCACAATTCTAAATAGATTACCTTCTTCACGTAAGCGAGTCTTTTTTTTTCTATTTATCGTGAGCTAGTTTACTGTATTTGCTTATGTAAAGTGTTTAATTTCTCTCTCCACAAACCCTATACTGGCTAATCTGACTTTTCAATTTTACAAAATTAGGTTTGGTTTGATTTCTTAGTTTTAATGGCATATCAACCTTCGTAGGTTATTTAATGCCAGAGCTATTCTCCAGAATAAAACTTTATAAAATTAGGTTTGGTTTCTTTGTTTTAATGGCATATCAAACTTTGTAGGTTATTTAATGCCAAAGCCATCCTTCTAGAAGAACAGTAGTGGTATTATATAACCCATAACTGGGAGGATAAAAGAGTTCATGCCTTTCTCAAGGGTATTTGCCGAAAGTGAATGTAATAGTTTGACTGGAGTACGAACTCGCTTACTAGGATTCTGAAGTCCATCACTTTATCCATTAAACCACAAGGACATCCCTTTACGATATTAGTTCTTATAGTATTATTTGCGTTTCTATTTATATCGATTGATTAGGATTAATTCACACAAACGTTAGCTCTTAGTTTTGCACTGGACTCTGAGTTACAGCAAGTCTCCTCGGGTCTACAGAACTCTTAGGAGTATTCTAGTCGATATAAATGATGTTGAGGTCTTAATTGTTTCGATCCTAACTTCCTCCAGTTTCTTTTCTAAACATCTGAAAACGATTTCAAGCGCACCAACTACAATTGATCACTCCATCATATTCGTGTTTACTGCTTTATTTTTAGCTCCCTGGCATGATCAGAACATTTCTCTATATTTCTCCGTCTTTTAATGTCACGCTGTGGTCACCTGTTATTGTAAAATACACAAGATGACAAAACATTTTTATTCTGGGAAATTATTGTACTCTTTTGTGAGTTTTTCCCAAGTCTCCTCAAGTCTCCAAGACTCTCCTTCGTATTCCGACCGATCTTAATAATGCTGCAGTTTGGATGGTCACTACTCATGCTCTTATTTCCAAGTCCTTAGGCATCATCATGAGTTTTAATGTGTTTTTGTCCATTTGTTGAAGTTCTTCTTTGGTCCACTTTATGAATGGTCCCGGATATCGTTAGAGGAGGACAGCTTAGGTGTTTATGTTTTTGATCAGGTTTCTGCTATGTAGTTTAGTTTCGAGAAGCTTTCTCAGTCTCCTAGGAATTCTTTTTAATTTTTTCTTTTATCTCCACTTGTTTGATAGTATCTACATTATTATCATTATTCACTTCTTACGAGTTCTCATGCACAAGATCCTGAATGACACTTCTCAGTATTTTGGCTGCTCGCAACAATGCTGTAGTCTGGATGGTCTCGATTTTCCCACTGAATTTCAGTTCCTCTTGTCTTTTCTTTAGGTCCTTATGGACTATAACAATCAGACCAACTACGATTACTATTATTATTTGTTCCCTTTTGAGTGTTTTTACACCAACATTTGCTGGTAGTTTTTCACGGGAGTCTGAGTGACAGAAAGTGTTCTCAAGACATCAGGGCTCTTTTCAGTATTCTGGACAATCTCAACAATGTTGTATTTAGGTCACCAAAGCTTTGGTGATGGTAACTAGCGCGCCAATTACAACTGGTATCATTGTCACTTTCATGTTCCAATGTTTAATTATTCTTTTAGAGTTTTTCACTGGAGTTTAAGTGGCAGCAAGTCTCCTCAAGTCTGCAGGACTCTTCTCGTTATTCTGGCCGTCTTCAATAATGCTGTCGTTTGGATGGTTACCACTCGTTCGCCAACTTCCAAATCCTCCAGGCCCTTTAATAAGCCTTTATTTATTGTGCCAAAAGTACCCATCACAGCTGGTACAATCGTTACTTTGATGTTCCATAGTTTGTTCAATGCTCTCGCAAGAACTAGGTACTTATCCTTCTTTTCACATTCTTTCAGTTTTATTCTGTGGTCAGCTGGGACAGCAAAGTCGACAATTTTGCAAATTCTTTTTTTTGTTTTTGTTTATTACTATTAGGTCTGGTCTCCTGGTTTAGATTAGGTGATCCGTGTGTATGTCTAAGCCCCAATTATTATTATTATTATTATTATTATTATTATTATTATTATTATATCCACTGAGAGATGCATACAAACTTTCTCAACCTGTCTCTATCTTTTTATCTATCGGTTTGTTTCTCTCTCTCTCTCTCTCTCTCTCTCTCTCTCTCTCTCTCTCTCTCTCTCTGTATATATATATGTACGTATTATTATATACGAAAGTCCGAAAAACATTCTCCAATAACTCGTGTTTCACAAATTGGGTCCTCGGTTAGTTATTAAATGAGTGAAAAGTTTTATGACCTTTTTATAGTTTTCACTGAGTTTGTAAAAAGAGTTGATGACCCTAGTCGATGGCGACCAAAAGGCTCTCTTTTCAATAGCTACTAAACCGAGCTGTAGGGGAGGGAGCTACTCCTTTTCCTGGATTGACCACTTTACCCTTGATACATACCTTAGTTTTAAGCAAGGAGGTATCAAGTACCATCAAGTCTTTGGTATTACGTGACCTGGGATTGAACCCAGGTCTCCCGGACCATTGCCGAACACTCTACTCACTTGAAAATTAGCCGTTGTATTATGACATAATGGATGTGTGAAATCCTTCCAACACACAAACACACACACACACACACTTGCATTTATTAGGTGTGTTTGTATGCTCTTGAATGTTCCTGTTTGTGGTTGCGTGTGAGTGTGTTACATATCATACCGGGAAATCCAAAATTTTTTGGACGAGTCCCTGTGACATAGTGTCTAATGTACAGGGTTACCACATCCTATTTAGTTAAATAACCAAACAGTTCTTGTGACTCCTTTTTTTGTGTGTCTGTGTATACGTATTTGGTCAGGTTTGTTTGTGTTTTACTGCATATCAAACCTTGTGGGCTATGTGATGCCAAATTCTCTTTATATATATATATATATATATATATATAGGTGAATGGGTGGATTTGTAAGCAAATAGTTTGTAGGTAACATTTTTAAACGAACGTGAGCTAATTTATTTGCACACAGTAAAATTGTTTCCGGCATTGCTGTCAAATATTTGTCTTTTTTTAATATTGAAATGGTTTCAAGTATTGTAAATCAGTAGGTATCTCTATTTGGCCTATAGAAGAGACTCATAGAGATAATAGCAGCCTGAGTCAGATTGGTTATGGGAGTAATAGTAATGGAGAAGTACTCCATATTCCTAAACGTTCCAGGGTGGGAATCTCACCATCACATGGTTCATATTCATACCCATAACACTTTGGAAAGATTCAATCGGGGTATTCTACAATTCAAGCCGACAGGTTGAGTGTATGAGAAAGTATAGGTTATTCTCTCTCCCTCTCTCTCTCTCTCTATATATATATATATATCAAGTAAAACTCAACTGATATAATTCATTATTAACTTATTTCAACAATCTGTTTGCACAGATCGCTTCCTCAGATGGTCAACATTACTTAATGGAGAATAACCATCAATTACTTTAGCTTAGACATTTAAGGAATTATACATCAATATAGATAATATAAAAAATATTTTCATTTAATTTTAACACAATAGATTATAATTTAGTTTTTATCGCATTATTTATCCTGAGTGAAAAAAATAGTTTAAATTTTTTAGTTCTTAATTAATTTCCAATTTTTAAAAACAAACTACAAAAACCGATTCCTATTATAATCTGAATATTAAATGCCTTCTACTTTATTAATTAATTCTAATCCTTCATTTAATCATTTAAAAAATAAGAAAGAAAAAACTTTCCTTTCTCGATGTACTATGCTTATTGAAAATGATATTGATTCTATTTTTAAAGCTATATAGATAAATGTAACAAATATTTGTTTTGATACCCTCTCTTATAAAACGTAATTACGTTCCAAAAGACATTATATATATGTATATATATATACATATAACGGCTTCGAGCTGACAAAGAAAAGAAGCGGAAAGTACCCCGAAAAAACAAAAACCGACGCCGACTACGCCGATGTCAAAGGGATTCTTGCAAATACACCCAACCAAGCCGAAACACTACAGCATAGTTTGGAACAAGCCGCCGCAGGCATTGGACTCTATGTCAATGCACACAAAACTGAATACATGTGCTTTAATCAAACAGGCGACATTTCCACACTATACGGAAACTCTCTGAAACTGGTAGACAAGTTCACCTACCTAGGAAGTAGTGTCTCATCAACCGAAAAAGACATCGACACGGGGCTAACGAAGGCATAGACAGCTATCGATAAGCTATCGATCATATGGAAGTCAGACCTGACCGATGAAATGAAACGAAGTTTCTTCCAAGCAGCAGTCGTGTCGATACTGCTGTATGGATGCACTACTTGGACGCTAACAAAACGGCTGGAGAAAAAGCTAGACGGCAATTACACAAGAATGCTGCGAGCAATATTGAAGAAATCCTGAAGGCAACATCCCACAAAGCACCAACTTTACGGCCACCTACCTTGCATCACGGAAACTATCGAAGTTAGACGAACCAGACATGCAAGACACTGCTGGAGAAGCAGTGATTTACACCTGTTGACCCCCACATATGGCCGAGCAAGGGCAGGATGGCCAGCTTGAACATACATACAACAGCTATGTGAGGATACGGGATGTAAACCTAAAGACCTGCCAGAGGCGACGAACGATAGGGAGAAGTGGCGAGAGATGGTCAGGGATATCTGTGCTGGCGGCTCAACGTGATATATATATATATATATATATATCGTGAATTCAATAAGTTTCCAGACTTTTTTACAGGTATTTAAAATTGACGAAGACTCTTGAGAATTCAGTATGTTATTGCTATACATCTTATTAGATGACAGACTAATATTTGTGATTTCAGGTTCAAATCAGCAGCTACAGAAGCAATTGGAATACACCCTACTGAAGCCTGATTGTCACAGCTGGTGAATTTCAAAAATGCAATCTGGACGTGAGGATACTTTAGAAGAACGATATGCAATAAAATTATGTTTTAAACTTGGAAGACATGCCACAGAAACGTATGAATGCTTCAGGCTGCTTTTGGAGCATCTTGCATGAATCGAGCAACAGTTTTTGAGTGGTATAAGAAATTCAAGGAGGGGAGGGAGTCTGTAAGAGATGATGAGAGGTGCGGGAGGAGTAAGGAAGTCAGTATACCAGAGTTGATTGGCCAAAGGGTTAGGGTTAGGGTTACTATGTCGATGTTTTAAGGGAGTTCAGGAAGTGATTCCGTCGGAAGACGCAAGCACTCTTCAAATCGGGTCAGTGGCATTTCCGCCAGGACAATGCACCAGTCCACAACACCATCCTTGTCACAGACTATTTGACGAAGATGGGCATCAAGACAGTTCCTCACCCTCCCTATTGTCCAGACCTTGCTCTTTGTGACTTTTGGTTATCCCTGAAGCTCAGAGCCAGTCGTTATGAGACAATTGAGGAGATGAAAGAGGCTGTGACGAAGGTCATTGACACGCTCACACAAGAGGACTTCCAGAAGTTGTTAGAACGGTACAACAACTGCATTGCAGCTGGAGGGGTCTAGAGTTTAATGTGTGTACTATCAATAAAAGTGCCCATACGAAAAAAGTCAGGAAACTTATTTAATGATCCTCGTATATATATATATATATATATATATAAACTGTCTTAAATAGATAGATAGATAGATATGAACAGTGACAAATAGAATATTTGTGTGTGTGTGTGTGTGTGTGTGTGTGTGTGTGTGTGTGTGTGTGTGTGTGTGTGTGTGTGTGATAATAGGAAGGTTCACGAAGATATTTGTATTTTTTTTATTTATTCGTTTATTTTCTTAGTTTTTTCTTACATACTTGTATGTTTCCAGCTTGTTTCTTTCGTCTGAGAATATATATGGCTCAATGCCTTAATAATGAGGTACTCAATGAGACTTGAACTCACTTGAGTTGGCAGCTTGAATGATTTTCAGTTGGTGATAGGTTTATATACAGGTTATCCTCTCTTTTTCTTAGAGTTTGTTTTATCTTAGTCCGCTTTATCCCTCATTGATATTTATGTTTTTGTCCTTGTGTGTGAGCCTGTGTGTGTTGGAGTGGTTTTGGATTTCACTGACAGTTATTTTCCCTCTGTGTGAGTGTGTGTCTTTGAATTTTTGTGTTTGTGTATGTGTGGTAGTGTGGATTGAAAATCATTCAAAATGCCAATAAGAGTGAGTTAAAGTCTCATGGAGTAACCCATTTAGGAGGCCTTGAGCCATATATGTTCTCTGACTAAAGCAACAAGCAGTAAACATATGCGTAAGCAAAAGCAAAATGAATGAAGAAATTCAAAAAATATAAATCTCTTCGTGGACCTACTTATTTTAAAATGTTTTTATTCTCTCATTGGACCTCCAACAAAAAAAAAAAAAATATATATATATATATGTGTGTGTGTGTGTGTGTGTATCATAAAGAGACGGAGAGAGAGAGAGAGATGATGAGGGATATAGATAAAGAAAAAGAGAGATAAATAGATAAATATGAACCTGCTGAGATAGATAAATTTATAGATCTTTTTTTTTTTTGCATTAATTCCCTGTGTATGTGAGCATTTGCTAGTTTGTTTGTTTAATTTTGTGTGTGTGTGTGTGTGTGTGTGTGTGTATGTTTCTATGTTTGTGTATGTATGAGATAGAGAGGGAAAGAGAGATAGAGTAAATGTGTGCTCTGTGTGTGCGTGTGTGTGTTTCTATGCTTGTGTATGTATGAGATAGAGAGGGAAAGATTGATAGAGTAAATGTGTGCTCTGTGTGTGCGTGTGTGCGTGTGTGTGTGTTTGTATGTTTCTATGTTTGTGTATGAATGAGATAAAGAGGGAAAGAGAGATAGAGTAAATGTGTGCTCTGTGTGTGCGTGTGTGTGTGTGTGTGTTTCTATGTTTGTGTGTGTATGAGATAGAGTGGGAAAGAGAGATAGAGTAAATGAGCACTGTGTGCGTCCGTGTGTGTGTGTGTGTGTGTTTGTGTGTGTGTGTGTGTGTGTGAGCGTGTGTTTCTATGTTTGTGTGTGTATGAGAGAGAGAGAAAGAAAGAAAGAAAGAAAGAGTAAATGTGCGCTGTGTGTGTGTGTGCGTGTGTGTGTGTGTTTATGTGTGAGTGTGCAATTTTATGTCTTTCGTGAGATTGAAGCATCTGCTTTGGACAGTAGACACCAAACTGAAAGTTGTTGGTTGCCACCCTGGCGCCAAGAGAGTAATTGCTCACGAGAGAGCGGGATCCATCATTTGATACAATTTCCGGTCATCGCCATTTTCAACAAGTAGCTTCAGACGATACGGCTTCCTTCCCCGCCAACCCCCTAAAGTTGAGTCGTCTTTTCTCTCTGATCACCTCTTCGCCCAACCGAACATTTCATTCGTGAAAGAACGGAGAAAGAATAAAAACTGCACAGAAAATTAACGCCACGAATAAATAAGTGAATGCAATAAAAATGTTACCCGTCAAAAAGAAAACAAAATTAAAAAAAACGAAAATAAAAACAGAAAAATTCCACCGGATCCGGAAAGGTGGTTGGATCGGACTGACACTAAAACAATGATTTTATCGCATAACTAAACTCAAACAACTTTTGAATCACGGGAAAGCCAGTGAGGACCGCACTTAGTGACTGTCAAACTTTATCATCATCATCATCATCATCATCATTATCATCATCATCATGTCTGGCTGCTAGCACGGATCCCCCTGAACCTCACTGGTCACCCGTCCCTATCGTTCATCGTTCTCGGGAGGTCTTCAAGGAAACATCCTGTATCGGCACAGAGCTGTTGTGTAGTGGTTCTAGCCGGTCGTCCTACTTTTGCTCGTCCATATGATGGGGTCCACTGGAGTATATCGCATATGAGTTCATCCTTTCTTCCCCTGTAGTCTACCGCATGTCTGGTTTGTCTCACTCGGATAGTTTTCGTGATGAGTGGTGGTGGCTGTACAGCTGCTTTTTTGTGGGGCGTTGCCTCCAGCACTAGTGCAATGTTTCTCGCAGCGATCTTGTGTAATTGCCTTCAAGCATTTTCTCCATACGTTTAGTTAGCCTCCATGTAGTGCATCCATATGGCAGTATTGACATGACTGCTGCTTGGAAAAAAACTGCGTTTTATATTTTCAGTCAGGTCTGACTTCCATATGACCGATAGCCTATGACTTGCTGTTCATGCCTTTACTAGTCGCGTGTTGATTTTCTCGGTTGATGAGACTGCTTTCGAGGTAGGTGAACTTGTCTCCAAGTTTCAAAGGCTCACCCTTTAGTGTGGATATGTCACCTTTTTGATTAAAGCTCTTGTATTCAGTTTTGTGTGCATTTACATAGAGGCCTATGCCACCAGCTGTTTTTTCCATACTATGAAGCAAGGTTTCGGCTTGGGTTGGTGTATTTGCCAGAAGCACTATGTCATTAGCGTAGTCCGCGAATCAGGAGAGATTTAGTTTCCCTCTCAAGGTTTTATTTTTCTTATCCATGTCCAAGTCTTCTCAGGTGAAATTTGTCGCTTGAAGTGTCCGTAGTTTTGTTTTCCTTCCCATTTTAGTTTTCTGGTTATTTCTGTTCTATTAATGCTTTTGTGGTCTGTATTGTTTCTAATGTTTGCAATCAGTCTTTTTCTGTGTTTGTTTATGTAATCTTTGAATCGTTGTATTGATGCAGCGTCTGCTGGTAGTCATTCACTAGAGTGAGTGAGACAAGTCTCCGCAGGTCTACCAGGCTCTTCTAAGTATTCATAACGATTTCCACAATACTGTTGTCTGGATGGCTATAATTCCTCCTCTTATTTATAATTCATGTATTCCTTCTTCCAAGCCCTTGGGGACCGCACCAACAACAATTGGTATCATCGTTATCCTCACGTTCCACTGCATTTTTGTTCTCTGGTAAGGTTCAAGTAATTTTTCTATCTATCGCCTTTCTTTTATTCCCTCTGTGTGATCAGCCGGGACGGCAAAATCCACTTGATGACAAGTTCTTTTTTTCTTCTTGGTAATTAACATTAGGTCTGAGCTTCAGACCGGGATTAGGTGATCCGTTTCTCTAGGTCTGGTCTTCAGGCCGGCATTCGGTGACCCATTTATATCTCAAAATGCCAGATAATTTTACGCATCTTATTTTCTTGAACGGATTCTGGTTTGTGTATATACCATTTGATTATCTGGTTAAATTTTAACTTATTTAACAGTTCTAAATGGACCACCTTTCCCATCCTGTCGTGCCTCAAACTGAACAAGTTTGTTTCGTTCACTTATCATATCAATTGTTTCGTCTCTATCACCACATAATCAATACTTGCTATTCTCTAGTGTTTTATCTATTTTGGCTTTAATTAGTCCTTATGGTATTGTTTTATGCTGCTATTAGTCGAACTTCCGTTTCTCTCTTATCGTTTCCATTTCGTATTCATCTTCAGGCATTCTCGTGTGAGATTTCGTCAGTTTGCTACTTGAAATATATATACAGTCGTTTTCTTTCTAGATATTGTCGTACTATTTGCGCCTTTATTGCTAATAGTGTTACTGGCCGCTGTAATTAGTCGTTCTTTGTTGAGTCCTCAACTTGATGTATCCTTGGTCAATATATAGTAGGTCAGCTCTCCCCCTTGTTTCCTTTCGGTATCCTTTCAGTTTTTCATGGATTGTCTTTGGCACAAACTAGGTCTCCTAGTATGTGCGTTCAAGATGTTCTACATCACGGGGAGACATGTTATTGGTCTATAGTTGCTAGGGATGCCAATTTTTGGTGTGGAAACTTTCTGGATCTGGTATTTTTTCCGCTTAATTATCTTTTGTAGAGTCAATTTCTTATGGAAGGATGGGAATTTTTAAAACCAGAATCTATGTATGCCATTGTGGCCTGGCGTTTTCCAATTCGGTACTTTCTTAAGTATTGAACTCAACGAATCCTTGTGATTCGTTTTTATATTATTAATCCATATAGCTTTTCTGCTATATTCTTCATGTTCCCATATTTTACTCCAAAAGTGTTTTCTTTCCTTTGACTCCGTTGTTTGTTTTATCCTCCTGTATTATCCAACAACTTGTCGGTATAGGTTTTTTTTCGTTATTTTTTAATACACTATTTTGTTTATATTGCTTGACTCTGTTCCAGTATCTTTTGAGTCTCTCTTCTTTTGTCAATATTTTTCAGTTTATCTGTTCAAGTTGTGCTTTCAGACTTGTCTACTGTTTAGTTTTGGTCTTTTCTTCCCAATATATCTTTGGGTTTTTACCTTTCTTAGAACTTCCGCTTCTAGTCACAGTAACTTTATTAGTCCTTCTTGTCTATTTTTCCATCCAGGTTTTGTATTTTTGTTCGTATTCCCTCAGGAATAGCAGTTTTATCTCAAGCTAGTTTGGCTCCTTCTTAAATTAGCTGGTTTAGTTCAGTGATGATGCCTGTGGGGATATTTGTTGATCATTTTTTTTATCTTCTTGGTTTCTATATTCATGTTTTTCTGTTTTGGTTCTTGTATTATATAATTGAAGTAATCATTTTGTTACATTAATCATTTTTCGATAATTATATTTTATTACTTAGTTTGGTAAGGCTTTGAACTATTCGGGTCTTTCAGTCCAGGTGCATAGTCAGATGGTATATCTTACGCCTGCGCAGAAAGGATATGACAATTATCATCTGTCATATTAAACCCCCAGACAAGAATTTGAGCTGGAGTGTGGGTGACGTCAAGCCCAGAAAAATGGTCCTGAGAATTTTAGGATTTTGAAAAGACAGCAGTTGAGGTGGACCGTTGAAGGTAGCGGTTGGGTTTTTTCGGATTTCTACCAGCAGAGATCTTAAACACCACAATTTAGGCCATGCGAGAGGTGGTCTACATAGTATGGTTAGCATAGGCTTTTAAGTAGTGAGTCTCTTTCCTCTTGTCACCAAGTCAGAAATTTCTAAACCCGTTCGTAGCTAAATCGACAGAGTGCGCCTTTATTTGTAATTGTATTACTGTTGTTATTGATATCTTTTTGAGTATACAACACTTGAGGGATGGTAATTTAGACATTTTTGCAGTCATAACTTTCTTAATTAACTCTACATTTTTTTGTCTTGTGTTAACTTTAATGTTGTAATACTGGGGTCTGTGGTTTGGTTTTCAGCTTTTTTGTGTTTTAATTCAAGTGGGGGAGGGACTCTACTTCATTTTATTTTCAACTTACCTGTCCACATATTTCTGGTATCTTATGGTCATAAAACAACCTTTCTTTCAAATCGTTCAAGCTTGGCCAGCATGTTTTTGGCTTGTATTAAATTTAGCAAATTCAGCCCACATTTTAATCTTTTTTTCTCTACCCTTTTTGAGCAGGGTTGCTCTTAAAATAACAGTTAAGTAATTTTTCACTAGTGAATTTTTTCATAAGTACATTTTTCCGCCGAAATCTTTTAGCAAATAGTTGCTTTGATCGTTGTCTGTGTACTTGACAGTATACAAGCCAACATTCGCCCTTTTTGGCTATCCAGGGAGCACCTCCTGATCATGACAACCATACCCGTTGCATGTGTCTCACATCGATTTGGATTAGACATTTTTCATGGGTAGTATAATGTGGTTATACCAGAATAAGGAGTTGATTACTCTCTGTGCTTCTTACTGGGTGCCTCATTTATGCAGACTTGTGCTACATGTAAATTGCTGCTATCTGTGCTCTTGTCTCAAATGTAAACTATTTTTTTCCAAACAGGAAAAACAATTAGCGATAAATAAATATGCTTTTGAAAGTTCAAAATTTTCGCCTAGTTAATCTGGCAGATTTATATTTCATATTTCTGAGGTTAGGTTTTCATGAAAAATTATGAATAGTCAACGTCCCTTGCAATATCTATCAATCTTATGAAATGTACACATCTCAAAGTTTGGAAGTAGTTGCCAGTATTGTTTTGCTCCTGCTAATATATAAATCTCCTCTTTAGAAATTTCTCGATATTCCTAGTGAATCCTTAGGTTTTATTTCAATAATCAAAGCGAACGCCATGATTACTCTTTTTAAAAAAAATGAAGCAGTAGTAAAATTTACTTTAAAAAATGAGAAATTTACGAAGTTTGCATCCGCCTAAGTATTTCCTAAGTAAGTGATTCAGTCGCATCATCACTATTACGAAGAGTGACGGTGATAGCGCATCTCCCTGAAAGATACCTAACTTGATTTTCATCTAAGCTAAGCTTTTTCCTCTGGTGTGAGTTCCACTCTCCAGTTTCTCATAGGTTCCTCGATAAACCTTTTGAATTCGTCGCATATCTTGTACATTTTGTTACAGTGTATTATCCAGTGTTGAGGGACCATCCAAGGCATAACTACATCGTCTGGTTTTGCTCTCCTTGAGGATGTGTTGATCTATGTATAGCAGACCTTCTGTTCCACTTGTTCCTGAGCGGCATCCTTTTTGTTCTTCGGGGAATAGTTCGCGGTTAATTCGCAAATAGTAAATCTCCTTAATTTGTGCCACTAATATTTTCCACAACACAGGTAGACACGTTATGGGTCTGTAGTTGTTGTGCGTGATTCCCTTTTGATGGTCTTTTTGGATCAGGGTTTCTTTTTCACTGGAATTTGAGTGACAGCAAGTCTACTAAAAGCTTCAGGAGTCGTCTCAGGATTCAGACCGTTCTCAATAATGCTGTCATTTGGATAGTCTCAACCCGTCCGCCAAATTCCAAGTCTTCCAGGCCTTTTAATAATCATTTAGTTATTGTGCCAAAAGCACCAATCCCAATTGGTACAATCGTCACATTCATGTTCCACAGCTTTTTCAATTCTCTAGCAAGGTCGAGGTACTTATCCTTCTTTACACATTCTTTCAGTTTTATTCCGTGGTCAGCTGGGGCAGCAAAGTCGACAATTTTGCAAATTCTCTTTTTTTATGGTTGATTATTATAGGTTTTGGTCTTCTGGCCGAGATTAGATGATCCGTGTGCATGTCAAAGTCACATACGAGTTTATGTGTGTCATTTTCTAGGACAGGTGCTAAGTTGTGCATATACCATTTGTTAGTATGGTCAAATTTAAATTACTTGCAGATTTCCTAGTGGATCACCTTGCCGACCAAGTCGTGTCTCGTCTTATACTCCTTCTGTGCTAACTTACCGCATTCGCTTATTATGTGATTGATCGTTTCGTCTCTTTCACCGCATAGCCTACATTTGCTATTTTGTTGCGTCTTATCTATTCTCGCTTTGACATGATTGGTTCTTATGGCGAGGTCCTGTGCAGCTTTTAGGAGAGATTCTGTTTCTCTTTTAAGGTTTCCTTTTCTTAGCCAGGTTCAGGTTTTCTGGTGTAAGATGTTTATTAGTCGTTTAAAGCGGCCATAGAATTGTTTTTTCCAATTTTTGTTTCCTCGTTGTTGTCCTTCGTCAATCGTGTTGTCAGTATCGTTTCTGAAATCATTTGAGTGTTCTTCTGATCAGCGTTTGCAAATGGTTTTCCTTTGGAGTCGGAGTGGCATCTTGTCTCCTCTAGTCTCCTGGACTCTTCTTAGCATCCTGGCCGATCTCAATTAGTGTTACTTCTTGAGAGTTTTTCATATCAGCGTTACCTGATAATCCTTCACTGGAGTCTGTGTGACAAGTCTCCTCAAGTCTCCTCGACTCTTCTCAGTATTCTAGCCGATCTCAGCAATTCCGCTGTCTGGATTGTAACATTTTATTTTACTCTTTAAAAGTTTTTCACATCAGCGTTAGCTGATAATCTCTCACTGGACTTTGAGTGACAGCAAGTCTCCTCAAGTCTTCAGGACTCTTCTCAGTATTCTGGCCGATCTCAGAAGCGTAGTTGTTTGGAGAGTCTCTATTTGTCCACTTATTTCCTTGTTCCTCAGTCCCTTCGGTGATTGTAATAAAGGGAACAAATGTTATTTGTATAAACTTCACTTTCATGTTATACAAGTTTTTTCAGTACGCTTGTAAGATCGACGTATATATTCTTCTTTTCAAGTTCTTTTAATTTTACTCTGTGGTCAGCCGGGACAGCAAAGTCCATAATTTAGCAAGATCTCTTTTTTTTTTTGTTGATTATTATAAGGTCTGGTCATCTGGCTGAGATTAAGTGATCCGTTATTATTATTATTATTATTATTATTATTATTATTATTATTATTATTATTATTTACCTGAAGTAGAATATAAAACAATATTTTTCATGATAACATAAAAAAAAACCCAGAAATATTAAATGGATAACAAATGAAATTCACTGACACTTATACGTTTTAAATATATCCTAATTTGGTTTTATATTATTTATAAATAAAATCTTCTGCATTCTGTTATTACCAAACAGGTCTTTCTTCTCTCTCACCAGTCTCCAACTTATTGGTTGTGTTGTGATCAGCAGAAAATCTTTAATCCAAGTAAGATTACATTGACTCTATTTTAATAAATCATTTTAAAAATCAAGATTAATGTTCTCCGCGGATTATATTTAAGCTTAAAACATAATGCCATAATTAATTGTCGGATTAATTGTTGAGAAAATATTCGCATGTATTTGTATCTTTTGTGTGTATCTTAGATTCTGCAGTTTTGTTCTTCAATGTTTTAGAGCCTCAGGCCGACTAACTCCATGTGAAAACCGTCTTTTACTGAAAGAAGAAAAGTCATTGCATCTTCTAAAAAGTAGATTATAAAACGTTATCTCTCATTCCCCACCCCAAAGAAAACAATAATAATTCAGAAATCCAGCTGCTAAACTTAAATGAATAATTTTTTTATCGCTTGCTTCAATCAAAGTCACGTAAAACTTCATCTTTCCATCAAACGTTTCCGCACTTTATGGTGGGAGACTATTCCATACGAAAACGTATGATCAATCAATATATCTATCTGTATATATGTGTGTGTTTGTGAGTGAGTATGAAATCCTTGTTTCTCTAGGTTTATTTGGCCAAATTCGTGTTCCGTATAAAACTATGTCGGCAAAACAACCAATTCTTCCCAACTCAAATGAATACGTGATATACCGGCTCTATACTTTGACAAAGGTAGCAAATACATCATAATGGTTTCATATAGTTAGTTTATTTTGGCTTGAAAATAACGTAAAAAAAAGAAAAAGAAAAGAGATTAAAAAAGTATTCTAAATATATATTTTATAATTACTTTTCAATCACATAGTGTTTTATTTTTGAGTAAATAGTGATTTCCTCGTTGTATTTTATTGCAAATCTCCTCAAGTCTCCCGAACCAGAAAATTACCGCATATGTTCAATATATATAACCCATAGCTGGAGGGATAAGGGGGCCGACGCATCTCTGACTAAGTTATCCTAATTTTCTTATCATATTTACCCAACCTCTCCGCTCGGGCAGGATATGACACAAGGTCAATTTTTAAGCGGAGTTTAACAGGTTTGAAATCAGAGTTTTCCTTCTCCTAGACTAGTTGCTTCACCAAGGCTGAAGAACCTAGTCTGCCCTATTATTTACCCATAGCTGGAGCGATAAGGGGGCTTATACAATGGTATTTGTCCGAAAGTAAACTTAATTGTGGGACTGGAGTTCGAACATTTTTAGCACCCCTCCCTCGATGCCTTTTTGAGTCCACCGCGTATGTTGCTGAAAATTAACATTTTCTTCATTATTTTTTTTTGTTTCGGTGAATACAACTTCAGAATCGAGGCTTTTTGAACACAACTCGTAAGTTTATTGATACATATTCATGATTAAATCCCAGGCCGTATGATCTCATGTAAAAGTATAATCTTGATTTTATCTGCGGTTGTGTCGGATGCAGTCGAGCAATTAGATCTTTGATTCGAATGAAAATAAAACAAAATAATCATTGCTACCATATCTGATATTTAGTCAAAAAAGCATTTGTTCTTGGTTGTAGAGCCCAATATTCAATTTATTTTCATGTTCGACTCAGTTTACTTGAAATACCATAACTGATTGATAATTAATTAATCAATGAATTAATTTGTTAAATACTTTTATACTTAATTCACTGTTTTTTTAACGAATATGATCAATTTATCACATACAGTTACTCAGCTGGGTCAACTTGTTTAGTAAGATTTTAAATCTTGATTTTGTTGGGTGCTATTCCCTTTTGATGGTATTTTTGGATCAGGATTTCTTTTCTTCGTTCATTATCTCTGTATTATTATTATACTCCTTTAGAGTTTTTCACATCAGTGTCAGCTGATGGTTTTTCACTGGAGTTTGAATAACAGCAAATCTCCTCAAGTCTCCCGGACTCGTCTCAGGATTCTGGCCGTTCTTAGCAGTGCTGTCGTTTGGATAGTCTCTACCCGTCCGCCAACTTCCAAGTCCTCCAGGTCTTTTGATAATCCTTTAGTTATTGTGCCTAACGCACCAATCACAAGTGGTATAATGATTACTTTCATGTTCCACAGTTTTTATTATTATTATTATTATTATTATTATTATTATTATTATTATTATTATTATTATTATTATTCATTAGAGTTTCACCTGATGGTCTTTCACTGGAGATTGTGTGACAGCAAGTCTCCTCAAGTCTCCAGGACTCTTCTCAGTATTATGGCCGTTTTCAATAATGCTGTTGTTTGGATGGTAATTTACTAAGCTATTTTTTTGCTTAGATATGGCACAAGGCCATATGAAAGGGGCACCTAATGAGACTCGAACTCACTCGTGTAGGTTTGTTAGTCGAGCTTGCTAACCATTACACCACCAAAGGCGCCTTGGATGGTCTCCACTCGGCCGCCAACTTCCAAATCCTCAAGGCCCTTTAATAATCCTTTAGTTACCGTTCCAAAAGCTTCAATCACAATTGGTATAATTATAACCTTCATGTTCCATAGTTTGTTCAATTCTCTAGCAAGGTCGGGGTACTTATCTCTCTTTTCACATTCTTTCAGTTTTATTCTGTGGTCAGCCGGGACAGCAAATTCGACAATTTTGCAGATTTTCTTTTTTTGTTGATTATTATAAGGTCTGCTTTTCTGGCCGAGATTAGGGGATTCGTTTGTATATCAAATCCCATAGGAGTTTGTGTGTGTCATTTTCTAGGACAGGTGCTGGTTTCTGCATATACCATTTGTTGGCATGGTCAAATTTAAATTTCTTGCACATTTCCTAGTAGATCTCCTTGCCCACCCAGTCGTGTCTAGTCTTGTAATCTTTCTGTGCTAATTTGCTGCATTCGTATATTATATCATTGATCGTTTCGTCTCTGTCGCTGCATAGTCTGCATTTGCTATTTTGTTGTGTCTTATCTATCCTCGCTTTGATATGATTTGTTCTTATGGTATTGTCCTGTGCTGCCATTAAGAGAGATTCTGTTTCTCTCTTAAGGTTTCTTTTTCTTAGCCATGTCCAGGTTTTGTCGTTTGAGATGTTTTTTTATTAGTCGTTTAAAACGTCCATAGAGTTGTTTTTCTTCCTATTTTTATTCCCTAGTTTTTGTCATTCTGTTATCTATTGTGTTTGTTCTTCAGACCAGCGTTAGCAAATTGTTTTCCTCTGGAGTCAGAGTGACATGTAATCTCCTCAAGTCCCCTAAACTCTTCTCAGCATCCTGAAACATTTTATTGAACATCCCTGAAACTCGTCTTTTGATACTGTGGTTACGATGTTGTATTTCTTTTAAGATAGCTCCAGTTCTCAAATCTAAATTTTGTGACAAATTTTCAATGTAAAAGAAAAAATAGCGAGGAGACAGTCTTTATGAGAATGGAGTGTACAGCAAAATCCTTCATTTTGCCCAAAACACTGATATGTGGACAGCAGTCTAGACAACTCGATAGGATTATTTTTTTATATACTTCCTTAGCCTGCTCAGGTCTTAAATTCTATTTTAGATCATACATTTTTATATGAAAAATATTGAAAATTCAGTCCCGTCAGTTTTTGATCAAGTCTCATACTACATATTCTTCTTTTTTCCTTTTTTCCTTTCTTATTTAAATGTTTAATCTTCAGATTGCATTCATTGCGAATGCGCTGCTCCAATTCCGAGGTCAATTTCTTAATGCAGCTCGTTTCCGATAGCGGCTTTGTACTCGTTTGGTCATTCACAGTGTCATTGTCCCCTCATAAAATCGACTCTTTGCAATTGCTTCATTACAATCAGCGCATGATCCGAAATGTTGATTGCATCCTTATTGCTGTAATTTCGACAATGAAGCCTGTTATTGGTCATTTCTAGTGTCGTTCCCACCCCCAGGAGACAATCACCCGTTCCTTGATTGAGTCGGTATCCATGAATAGGCCGAGAAAGGAAGGCTCGCTCAATGCCATTGTGCAAGAATAAGATAGAAAGAGCTAACAAAAGGTCGCTGTTAGTTGAAGAAATAAAAGCGAGATTTAGATGCACTTCAGCCTTTGCTATTAAATGTAGATGACAGTTTGATAGATAGATAGATAGATAGATAGATAGATAGATAGATTTTACAAACACTTCAATGTAGGTATCTTATAATAAGTAGCAAAAGAAATTAGCTGCATAGCTAATTTATCTTAGAACGATAGGCAAAAGAGGTGTATTCCAAAGGTTAAACTTGCAAAAGTCAAAGATTAACTATATATATATATATATATATATATATATATATATATATATATCTGTATATACACACACACACACACAAACATATATATATATATATATATATATATATATATATATATATATATATATATATATACATATATTAAGGGTTTCACAATTTTTGAAACAAAATTAACAAGCACAGAATAAGTACCCCAAATGATAGAGCAATTAAAATTGCAATAATACCGTTTTATGATCGAAAATATTTAATCTCAAGTATGAATAAAAAATATCGAGAAGTTCCCTAAAATAGACGCACCAGATGTCCGCTGTTCAGTTGAACGCACTGTTGAATATAGTAGGCAAATTTGTTGATAATGCGTGCACATACCGCCTGGTTGATCAGAGATCCTGATTGTGAGAGATCCATTTGAAATATGTTGAAACTGAACTTCCTTCAGTATCGTGCTTGAACAATCTCGCAAGACTTAGTTTCATAATATGTCTTCACACAAAAATTCTTCTGTTATATTTTCCAATGTATGATATCGCTATATTTGTTTAAATATATCAAACTGTCAACTAATTCCCAGCAATAATCTGAAAAGAGAATAAAGTCTTCGGGGAAAATAAAAGAGGATATTCTTTGTTTTAACAATTGTTAAACACTCACTGTAAGAAAATTAGGATAGGATGTAGGCGGTGCCCGTGGTGTAATGGTTATCGTCGTAGGAAATGGACACGGCGAAACGAGTTCAAATCCTGGACGGGACTGATTGAATTTCACATAGCACTAATACCCTTGGGAAAGGTATGAATCCAATTATTCTCCCTTCAGCTATGGGTAAATAGTAGGACAGACTAGGTTCTTCAGCCTTGGTGAGGCAACTAGTCGAGGAGAAGGAAAACTCTGAATTCAAACCTGTTAAACTCCGCTTAAGAATTGACCTTATGTCATATCTTGCTCGTGCGGAGGGGTTGGTAAATATGATAAGAAAATTAGGATAACTTAGTCACAGATGTGTTGGTCCGTGGTGACTTTCTTTTTTTGGAACATTCGATAACTACTCTCGGTCCAATGATCAATAGTCTAGAAAGTGACTGTCACCAAACAACGTTGACTCTATGTCTATGCTATCATAAGATATATATTCTCTGATATTGAGCAATCTTAATTTTTATAAATTGTAAACTACATTATTAATACGATGCTGAGTCAAAAGTTATGTAATATATTGACATCGTGAAGTACAAGTACGCTATGGCCGAGTGCGTGAAGGTGACGATACACAGTGTACTGTGAGATACTCTCTCATTTTATACTCTTTTAGTGATATATGTTGTATTTGGGTCTATGGGTTAAGGCACAACTCCGGAATCGATAGTTTTAGGCCGACTTGAACTTGTCTGATTGTTGAGGTTCGTGCAACCTGAGCGAAATTTCCTGAAATATCTCGTTAAATTACAGTGAAATATCTCGTTAAAGTACAGCGCCTTTATCTTTAGCAAAACAAATATTTTTGCTCATTCCTAAGACTTTATCGTCCAGAACAAACTTTTAAGTCATAAGTTTCCAAATTAGACTATGTCCCACATTCATCTTTGCGGCGATCAAACCACACAAATATTGGTGTTTGAACTTCCAGGATTTTACCAACAATAGCGCATACCTCTTTCTGCTTTAACTACTTCGGTCACGTGATATAATCACTGCCAAATAGTACATTATCATTAAAAATGGTAACCTCACCGATAAGATCTAAAACTGAGGTAAATTTTGAAAAACTATTTAAGTGTTCAAGGCTCTAAAGTGCAATGTAAATATCACAATAGTAAATTTTTTTGTCGTACTTCGATGACATTTAACTCCAAATCCATAGTGGTTATATATATATATATATATATATATATATGTATATATATATATATATATATATATATATATATGGCCATTCTACTTATATATTATAGATATATACGCCCGCTTTTATTTAAATTTTCCGGTGTCCTCAACTTGAAAAATACCGGATGAAAAGGGTCCTTCGTTGTTTTATAGTTTTACTTAGTTCCCCGACTATAATCACAAATGGTGTCTCTACTTATTGTATTGTATAAATTTTGCTGTACTCATAAATTATATATATATATATATATATATATATATATATATATATATATATATATATATATATATTAGTAAATAAGGAAATTAAACCCGACAGTATGAAGAAAAGAAAAGAAAGTGTGTATAAAAAGAAAGATATATATACTGTTATTAATCTTTCTTTTTATACACATCTTTTTCTCTTGCTATTTCATCAAACATCCATCGATATTTTAACAACACTTTTCATGAATTTAATGTACTGAAGAAGTTTATTATAACCAACACGTTCAACAACAACTTTCCTAATAAGTTCATCAAATTTGGCTTATTTTGGGTCTTCTACTTTTCTTCTCATAAATATATATATATATATATATATATATATATATATATATATGTAATCGCTAATAAATACCTTCACAATAACAATTCTTTTTATAAAGAGTTAATTCTTTTTCGTCCCATGAAAGCAAGAAATCATTTTTGGCCCAGTCGGCTGAGGCTACAGAATGCACCGATTGCATCTCTGCAGAGGGGTAACCCCCCCCCAAACGAGTGTCTAAGATATGACAATAAACAATCTAATAGTGAGACTCCAGTAATGTTGGAGCTTTGGGAAATGTCGAGTACCACTTCTTTGCCATCACTCCAATGTGTATTCCGACCTGGAGTGGTAGCACCTCCTAAGGTCCTATCTATGGGTCAAATAGAACTATACTGTATGCTTATGTGAACAATATGAAAACAAAAACTGTACTTATACTAAACTGAATTATTTGAAATAGGATTGTTTTTATGTATAAGATGGATTTGGCATTAAATAACCTACAATGTTTGATATGCCTTAAATCCAAACCAAACCGAAGTAAGATAGCGTTTTGCTTTTTCTAGTGGAACATTACACGATCCAAAATGTTACCAAAGACTTTTAAAATGGTACTTGATACCTCCTTGCTTAACACTCAGCAATATAAGATACGTATCAAGGGTAAAGTGGAGCAATCCAGGGAAAGGAGTAGCACCTCCTAAACCTCGATGTAGTAGCTATTAAAAAAAGGAGCCTTCTTGTCGCCATCGACTAGGGTCACCAACTTTACTTTTACTTACTATCGTTCTAGAACGATAGCTTTGGAATTAAATGACCCATGGAGGTTCATATGTCATTTAACAAAGAAAGCTAACGATTGACTATTAAGTTTTGCACGATCAAACTGAATTTTTAAAGATAGAACTGATTATTTGTATGAAAATCACTTTGGCATTCAATAACCTCCAAAGGTTGATATGTCATAAAACTGTCACGTGATATCCCACTGAGACGATAGAAATAAGATTAATACTATTCCCCGTGTTTGAATTAACAGTAGCAAGCCGTCAAAGAATGACCGTTAAGAAAGAATATGGGTCACAGGGGAGACCAGATGTTTATACTTGGTGACCTCACTCGGGTCGCCTGACACTGGAAGGTAGAAGCCAAACGATTGGCTAGGACCCTAAAACGGAAGTGGGGACTCCCTCCCGTCAGCGGAAATAGAAAAGAAAAAAGTTAGTTGTTGGGCAGGGTTCGTAGGAGACAGAACCAAAGCCAAGTACTCCGGGTAAAAGAAGACGAAGAAATTCTGCGAGACACGAAGAAGCCATTTTCTTCAAGCCAGTATTAAAAATAACATAAAGTCTATTAGCCCGTAAAAGAAGAAAGATTCTCCACGGAACTCCATCAAATAAATAAGATAAGTACCCTTGGGACTGTGTCTCCTTATACCAAATTTTGTATACCCTCTCTCTCTCTCTCTCTCTCTCTCTCTCTCTCTCAATTTAAAGGAAAACGAAAGAAAAGAAAAGAAGAAAGACATTTATGTTCATGGACTGTTCATTTATTATATATTTGACACGTTGAGGGTGTATATTTTTGTATAGTAAAAGATTCATGTATTTTAATGTTCCCACGTGGTCGAAGTTGTTATTTGCATTGTCTTCTACGAATTTGTTACTTCATGTTTCTTTTCCAGCTTCACGTCGCCTTATGTTATCTTGCTTAAAATTGTCCTATTAATTCCTTTAAATATTAGACGGGAAACCGGAGTTGCCGACTACTATAATTAATATTATTACGTCTCAACCTAGAGGTCCATATCTTCCATTGTCTAGGTGAGGAAGTCTAGCGGCCTTGGTGGGTGTGTGTATAGTGTGAAATTTGGAACCCCTTGCCAGCGGTGTTCAGTCTGGCCATAAATTAATCTCCCACATAATATGCCAGTTCTTATATACCTGAGGCAAAACTCTGAACGAGGACTTATTCTACAAGGGATCAAGTGCCAACCTGCCCCGTCTTCACACGTGCGAAAATAAAGTCCCGTTCTGGGATAAAAGTAAAGTTTTCGCGTCACAAAACCCAAACAACCAACGAATTTATCTATGAGTTATATATATATATATATATATATATATATATATATATATATATGCGAGTGTGTGTCTGTGTTTATAGTTGGGTGTGTTATTGAGTATTCATTTTGTAATTTGGTTACAGGTTAAATCCCAAGACAGATTTTGTCACGTGACACAAATTTTTAACATCTATGTTAAAAGAGTACTTTAAATACAGTTGCTTACATGTTGCAGGATTTATCGAATATCTCCTGATGATTGGAGTCATTAAAACTTGATTAGGTGATTTTTTTTTTTGAATTTAAAAAAAAATTAAGTATCAAATTGCAGCAAAATTTTTCTACGTCGTAAATTTCTTGTACCCTGCACATTCAATTTTTACTAAATTTACCGTTAAATTTTTTAAGAATAGTGCAGATTGTATTTCTAATTTGACTTTTCACACACACATACACACACACACACACACACATACACACACACACACACACACACACACACATTTATATTGCGTCTATCAAAACATTTGATATCATTTAAGATGTGCAGGGTGTTTAAGAAATATTAGTATCATTTTGTAGTCTAAAAGCTTATTCAAATGCTCCCAAATGATAACAGTTTGTGTAGAAACAAGTAAACATTTTATGTTTTATATTTAATAGCCCTAATTTTTCTCGTAAATTTTGTTCCTAAACTTGAAGAAGAAAAATCATAAAGCATTAAGCCTAGAATTTTTCACTGTTTCTGCAAATGTTTTTTAAAATTAGAGATCAGTTGATCGAGAATTATATAAATTATTAGAAGAGTTTTGTATATAACGCCCTATAAAACAGCGGCTGTACAGCCTCTTACCTCCCATCTCTCCAGCATCCAAGTAAGACGAAGGAGATATGCAAAACTCAGCTGGAGAAGAAATGAGGAAATCATTTGTGACATTCTCTTATAAACCCTTTAACATAGCCGTGCCAGTGTAGGCCGACCAGGAAGAACTTACCAACAACAGCTCTGTGTGGACACAGGATGTACTTTTGAAGAACTGCCTTGAGCGATGGCTGCTAGGGACGGACTGAAAGAGAGAGTCAGGAAAACCCGTGTTCGCAGAATGACTAAATGATATATATATGTATATGTGTGTGTGTGTGTGTGTGTGTGTGTGTGTGTGTTGAGTTTGTGTTTATGTTTGTGAGTGTGTATATGTATGTAAGCGTGTGTATGTGTGTGTTAAAGTTAACGTTTACTGTGCATAGTCAAATAATGATGAATGGATATGAATGCAAAGAATATTTTGAAGAAATCAATCTTCCAAGGACAAAAGCGACGATTCCTATTTGATGATTTAGCCTGGTCATAAAAGACCACTTGTTAGTTCGGCATTTTGCAGTTATCAATAATTTATAACGATGCTGTATCAAATAAAACTGTGTCGAGACTCGGCGTCGACAGTCAGTTCCTCCTCACAGTCTTCCTCATCGTCTGCATTGGACAATAGCATAAGATAGCAAATGCTTTATTCATTTAAGTAATTATTGATTAGACAAGCAAACTCTAATGGTAATCTATTGATGAAGGAATAATCTTGTTTTTCTCCCTCTTGTTTCCTTTATACATACATTCATAAATATATTGTACAAGTGAGATGCTACTGAAAAGTTCTCAGTACATTATTGAATAAAATGATCAGAAACACAAAACCTGTTTTACGTATTCGACCACCAGCTCAAAATTAAAGAAAGATTATTTATCAAATCTCTTGAGCTTTTCCCTAACACTAATTCCTTACAGCCCAGTCGGCTGGGGCTATAGATTACATATAGTGTATCTCTGCAGAGAGTTAAGATACCCACAACGAGTGTGTTGGATATAATAATAAACTATCTGATGGTGAGGCTCCAGTAATCCTGGAAATTGGAGAATGCAAAGTACCCCTTCATTGCCATCGCTCCCAGATTCACTATATCCCCGAGTCGTAGAACCGGATAGGGTAATATCTATGGATAAAAAAAAACTGTTTGATACTTAAACTGAGAACAAATAATGGCTTATGCTAAATTGAATAGTACTGTTTTTACTGTGGGTATCTACAAAATGTGTTAACAAATTCAATACATATGTAAAACCAGGATTTGACATTAAATAACCAACAATGGTTGATATGACGTAAAACCAAACTAAACCAAACCAAACAAAACCAAATAAAACAAAACAAACCCCGTGGTGCATGTATCTTTATACATACATACTAAATAACACCTATACGTCTACACCCAATAATACGAAAATATAGCCTACACAAACACACACATATATGCACACATATATGCACACATAAAAAGTAGTACACAATTCTAACGTTCTTTTGTCTGTGTTTTTCGATTTTTTTTATTTCTTCAATATCTTTTGATGATTGTTGTTTATAAGATGATATGAAACCTGTGGTCGCAGACAAGCTTCCCTGCTATAAAAATATATGTAAAAATTAATATATATTTACTTCTTATTATTACATAATAACTCTATCACATGTATTGAGCAATCTCCAAACTATATCGCATTTGTTCTGAGTATATATATATATATATATATATATATATATATATATATATATATATATATAACACATGATAAAAAATGAAGGGCTCAAATGTTGGATTATGGAGCAGTGTAAAGAATAATTCATACATTTTTTAAAAAAATTACAATGGTTTTATAACCGTAAATTTCATCTATTCAAAAGAGCAGATAAAATTTTATCTGATCAGAATAGCAAGAAGTTGACATCAAAATGCTTTTCGCTTATATACAAGGGTCATTCAATAAACAGGGTGAATTAAAGAATAGAAAACACTGTTTCAAGGAAATCAATAATAGTGTGTCTTTTCATATTGCAGAACATTGTCAGCATGACTTTCATTACAGACAGCTAGGCCCAGAACTTTTTTCTTAAAAAGTGAATTATTTGTTTTCCACTCCTTCCTCTGTTTTTTTAACTGAGGCTCGTAGTAGCAAACCCTTGTTCAGCGAATTTGCAAACCTTTCTTTTCTCTAAAACAGGCTTCTTCTAACGTATTGCACATTATTCTGTAAGTCTTACACTCCCCAATCACGAAATTTTATTAGAAACCAATTCCAAACTATGCAGTTTTTACATTTCTGGAAGAAAAATCCGGAAAAAAAAAATACACTCATACAGAGAGAGTCGGGGAAGAGTAGACTTGCAGAATTGATTTGATCCCGAATGGAGAATGAAAGTATGGGCCGAAATAAATTTCTATTCATATTTTTGGAAGCACTGACAGTGAACTTTACCGGCTCTGTCTTTTGTTAGAAGAAAGCGGTGGTCACAGTAAGTGTTAAAATAAAAACATTCATATAAACGTCTGATAATCCAAATAAATTAGAAGAACTTTTAGTAACGCGAAAGGATTATGATAACTAAACGGTTTTAGGAGTGTCTTGGGGGAAACGATTTTTTAAAACCAATATCATCCTCTCTCTCTCTCTCTCTCTCTCTCTCTCTCTCTATCTATCTATCTATCTATCTATCTATCTATCAACTAGCATTTAAAAGAAGAAATTTAAAAAAGTTAACGTTACCAATAAAGTTAAACTGCGCGAGTACTAGCAAGCAGTACGATGTGAAATTGTAGCATCGTGTTCCTCATAGAATTAATGGCAACACAATCACTGATTCTTTAGATTATATATATATATATATATATATATATATATATATATATATATATATTTATTTATTTATTGATAAACGTCACGACAAAGCCTTCACCAGAAGTTGACCCTGCAGTGTGGTTCTGTTTAAGGGCCAAAAAACAAATCACACCATAAGTGACTCTGCATGCCATCAATATTTTTCCTTTTACGTCATTCGCCATCTTATTTGTTGGTTGGTTGATTGTTTGTTTGGATTTTATGGCATATCAACCATTGTAGGCTATTCAATACCAAATCCATTTTTATACCCATTATCAGTTCTATTTCAAACAATTCAGTTTAGCATGAGTACAGAGTTTAATTGTCAAAAACATTTCTATTTCAAAATATTCAGTTTAGTCAAAGATTTTGAATTCAAACAATTCAGTTTAGCATAAGTATAGATAGATTTTCTTTACACATAGTTAAATGTCAAAACAGTTCTATATAAAACAATTTAGTTTAGCGTAAGTACAGTTTTAATGTCAAAAACAGTTCCGTTTCAGGAAATTCAGTTTAGCATGAGTACGCAGTTTAAATGTAAGTTTATTTGTCAGAAACATTTCTATTTCAAGCTATTCCGTTTAGTGAAACAGTTTAAATTCAAACAATTCAGTTTAGCATAAGCATGCAGTTTAGTTCTATTTAATCCTTAGATAGGACCCTATCAGGTGTGACCATTCCGGGCCAGAGAAGACCTAGGAATAATGGCAATGAAGAAATGCTCCGCATTCCCGAAAGGCCTAGCATCATTGAAACCTTACCATCAGATTGTTTAGTTTCATATCCTGGACACACATTTGGGAGAGTCTTACCCCTCTGCTGAGGTGCAGTCGGTGTATTCAACAGCCTCAGCCGACTGGGTAATCTGCAATCTGATGTTTCAGCCTCTTACCATGTCTTCAAGTAAACAAGCAGCAGTTTTACTTATTACACCAGTAGTTGCAGGTATTTACACTTTTTTTTTTGTTTTTTTGAAGAGCTATTAGAATATTGAGAAGTCATCATGTTTGACAGAGTTTGTCATCGTTCATCGCCTCTGATTCCTCGAAAATCGCTACTTCTAATAAAACGTGATTGAATTTAGCGCCAAGTCCATGAGCACCGAAGCAAAAAAGGTGTCCAATTTATTCTGCCCCGATCCTTGAAGTGGTTCCAAACTCATTTTCACAAATATCGCCTTTCGATATTGACTGCAATAAACACGGGCGAACAACATTTGTCCAATTTCACATGGCTCATTTGAGCGCGTAGGAAACACAGAAAACCTTGAAATTTGAAAGTGTGTATCTCGTTCTAAGTTGTATTATTGGATCCCGGCAAAACAGCGAAATAAATCTACGGGCCCAGAATACAACAACAAAGTTAGTTAACTTGTATAAATGTGAGTCAGGGGATCATAGCTGAACAGATAATTTCTTGGATCTTATTACGTTCATGGATACTGATATTTGTGTATAAAACGCGCTAATTTTCCTAACTTTTCAACCCAAAAGTTCAGGGAACTAAATAGCAACTTTTTTCGGGCCACATGAACCACCGTATCGAGTCGACATGACCAAACGGAAGTTATACTTATGTTTAAAACATACTAATGTGTAACT
Source organism: Sepioteuthis lessoniana (assembly GCA_963585895.1). Classification (NCBI taxonomy): domain Eukaryota; kingdom Metazoa; phylum Mollusca; class Cephalopoda; order Myopsida; family Loliginidae; genus Sepioteuthis; species Sepioteuthis lessoniana. The sequence goes on along the minus strand of OY757923.1, from coordinate 69,695,440 downwards.
AACACTTTTTTTTGTTTTTTGTTGTTTTTTTTATGACGAGAGTTTACCACTACGCAGAAAGGGCCACGGGAATATGTTGTTTTTTTTATTTGTTTTTCTATAATGTTTTTGTTTTCGTGAAAGTGTGTGACATTTTTTTGTGAGCATCTTCTAGTTTTTGCTTTAAATACTGTGCAAATGATGTGCTTTGAAACATTATATATTTTAGTCAATACAAACCGGATAAAAATTTAGAAAAAATTTGAATTTAATCTAAGTTTAGCTGTTTCAAATTTGAAAGGTTCAATGCGTATTATACATGAGAGATATTTTGCCAGAATTTCGTCACCGGTAATTTTGGATGCGTATTATGCACGAATGAGTGTTATAAGCGGGTAAGTAGGATAGTTCATATCATTAATTCTGATCAGTTTTTGAGACGTTCTTTCAACACAACATATTCTATTCGGAATCTTTTGCCAGCATGTTCAGTGATTGTCTCTCAGCCTGCTCATCAACATTCAACATATAACTGACCAAGTAATTATATAGATCTGACTTAATCCTTCCTATTATTTATGAGATAAAAAAAACAGTTTTGTATTTCATGGCAAATCTTTATTTATGCCCTGTCAGAGAAGATTAAAAATAGGTTCGTTGTATTTCCTGGAGAGACATGTCCTTAGTATGAAACTAAATTGCATCTAATGGTGAGGCTACAGTTCTGGAAGTCTGGCGATATTGAGTACTCATTCACCGCCATTACTCTTACAATCGCCCTGATCCGTAGTGATAGTACCTGTTTTGGTCCCAATCATGGCTCAAATAGATCTGAGTAAAAATTATGTGTATTCGATTAAGAAACCTCTTCACAATCAAAAATACAAAAATGTAAATATATACATAATTATTTTACCTGTAGGCATAACATAACCCTGGGCGAGTTTATATTCAGTTAAAAGCAATTAAACAATCAATAAAGCAATCAATTAATCAAATCTCTGTATTCAGCAAAAAATGAGATATTTCTCAACCGGATTAACTTCATTGTCCACTCACGTGAGCTTTGAGGTCAATATTACACAGTGCATGTTAGAGCACGTACTATGTAAATATACGTAAAAAAAATTGATCACTTCTTTCACTTTAAATGTGCAGCCCTGTCGGCTTGAGCTGCTCCTTACGCTGACTGCATTTCTCCAGAGGAGTAAGACACACATCGTCAACGAAAGACCTGGATATGACACTAACTGCATCTGATGGAGCTTTAAGGACTGTAGTGTACATATTCAGTACTATCAAACACAGGTCCACTTGGACTTGGAGTAGTAGTACCTGTTAAAGTCCCATCTATGGATCAAATATAGCTGTACTGTTATTTACTAAGGATTAATATTATTAGTTATTTGAAACCATACAACAGAGTGCAAGTTGTTTGTATTAGATAAGTATTACTAATGTTAAATATTAATACAAGAAATTGTTTGACTGTTTGTAAACAAATGGTTTATATTAAATTGGATTATTGGTATTAAATAGTATTAATTGAGATAAGTTAACCGTGTACAAGCAAATAAGCTCTAACTCATTTAAAAATAAAGTTACGTTTTAACAACTTGCTTACAAGTCATATATATATATACTGAGAGAGAGAGAGAGAGAGAGAGAGAGAGAGAGAGAGAGAGAGAGATTAATAGATTCCTCGGATCCCAACTGGATATTGAACTGTGATTGATTCAATTCTCACAAGAAACCACGGATAATCTAATGCTAGATTAAGTTTTTTTTGTCAATACTAAGATTGGTTTGCAGATGGGAAATTGTTGTCAACTGAGCTTAGCAATGAATATAATTCTCTCTCGCTGACCTATGCTCTTAACATGATCACAGACTAATCCAAGCTTTTTTCTTTTTTTTCTTTTACCATCCCTGAGGATGATACGATTGTTACTAAATCAGCTTATTGACGGAAATCTTTACGAAACTGAATAAAACGAAGTAGTTTTCTCCGACCTGGTGTCCGGCAGTGTGGTTGATAATTACGAATCAACCATGAGAACGTTTTTAAGCAGGTTTGAGAAAAGGTCTTACGAGACTTAAAGATTTTTAAAGTTTGTCAGTTTGTGAGTAACTTGTGGTTCCACAAGAAAGAAATCATTTCAATTTAGGAGCTAGCTAAATTGTCAGTGGAATACAATTAATCTTCTTTAATCGAGTAGACAATACACTTTCATGTCTTCCTGTTTTTGAGACCGCTCCAGAAAGAGGCTGCAACATCAACAATAAAGGGAGTGCTATTTTTCTGCGACCCTGCGTCTGACTTCTTTTCTTTTGCCTGATGTAGACTCGTCGTCATCTCTTCAATTCATCAATGTCTCTGCAAAAATTCTTCGAGACCCCGCAATAATATACGAGCCCCTCCGGATGGACGGTGACAAGAATAACTGTTGCTCTTTTCTGAATATTTTGACTGCTATTAAAAACAAAAATGAATCATCTAAAAAATTTTAAGGTTATTATTTAAACTCTATCCCATTAGGGCAGAGGATTTTCCTTTCCTTTCCATATATTATCAGTCATACCCAACTTTCTGCCTCTTCTCGACATATTGCTCTTCAATCTCCTTCTAGCCTAACGTTTTTCTGAGTTGCATGTATCACTTTTGTGTACTGTACTTTGTATAATGTAGTTTGTACGTAATCTTAATTTTGAATAGATTGGAGTTATTTTGTTTGCAGACGACTATTGTCACAGTTAAATGAATGCAAGTAATGCTATACAATAATAAGGATTCAATTCGGCATAAGTCGTTTATTTGCACGCACTGAAGTTGTTTCAAGTATTGCTCTCATGAATAGTTTTATTTGAATTCAGTTAAATGGTTTCAAGTATTGCGATTCAACACTGATAATTCAATTCATCGATATTCATTCATTTGCACACAGTTGAATAGTTCCAAGGATTCGTATCCAACACGAATAATTGTATTAGTTACTAATAATTTGTTTGCAAACACTTAAATGGATTAGATATTGCTATATTATTCCAATAGTTTTATTTGCACGAAGTTAAATGATCCAAACTATTGCTATGTAACACAATTGAATTTAAAATCAGTTATTTGGTAATAAACAGTTAAATGATGTAGCAATTCTATTTGACCCATAGATGGGACCCTATTAGGAACTACCACTCCGGCCCATGTGGACCAGAAAGTAATTGTAATGGTGGAGTACGATCGTTAATGGAGCCTCACTAATAGATGATTTAATGTGACATCCAGGACACTCGTTGATGGGGGGAATCTGTAGAGATGGTGTTGGCGTATACTACAGTCCCAGCTGAGTGGACTTGGGTACGGTTATATGAATTCTTTGAGGTGGTAGATATTCACAAAAATGTTACAACTGCTCTCACAATCGTTTGAATTGTCACCGTATTATGCACGCAAGAATACAAGCCGTTATAAACGCCAAATAATAATATACAGCATATCATTAGTTTTTCTGTTCTTTGTCGAATTTTTTATTTTGAAACCTACGCATCTGTATAAGGGGAAATTTATTGTATTCCAGCTATATTATCTGTGCGTTCTATTTTGAATAATAAGAGATACAATTAAGGTATTGCGTATTTATTTGGGTGGCGTTGGTCATTAAGGAAAGTCCATAGTCATAAACACTAACCTTAGATATTTTCGAAAATTTTAATGACCATGAAGTCCACTAATGACCATGAAGTCCAGAAGTATAAATGGCATTTGGAGGTCAATCACGAGAACTCTTGCTGTAGGAGCAAGAGAGAATAATGACGAAACTTGGATATTTTTAAAAACAGATTATTATTTTTCCAGAAAATGAAAAGTCACAACCGCAAAGCAAAACATCCGTCCCCAATGATTTTGAAAAAATGGATCTTTGAAAAAATGGATCTTTCAGAAAATGGATTTTTCTTTGACAACTTAAAAGCATCACTTCTGATTTCGAAACTGGTCCAGAAGGAAATTGTTTGGTTTGGTTTGGTTTGTTGGGTTTTAGGGCATATCAACATTTGTAGGTTATTTGACACCAAATCCATTTTTATGTAAATAATATGCTCTATTTAAGACAATTCAGTTTAGCATAAGTACACAGTTTGTCGAAAACATTTCCATTTCAAACTATTCAAGCAGTTATATGTAATAATTCAATTAAGTGTAAATACAGTTTTAATTTCGAAAAACAGTACTATTTCAAATAATTCAGTTAAGTATAAGCACGCGGTTTAAATATAAGTACGATTTAATTGTCAAAAACATTTCTATTTCAAGCTATTCAGTTTACTTAAACAATTCATTTTAGCATAAGTATGCTGTTAGTTCTATTTAACCCATAGATAGGGCCCTATCAGGGGCTACCACTCCGGGCCAGAGTGGACCTGGGAGCGATGGTAATAAAGGGGTATTCCACATTCCCCAAAGCTCCAGCACTGCTGGAACCTCACCATCAGATTATTTAGTGTCATATCCAGAACACTCATTAGGGGGGGGTCTTACCCCTCTGCAGAAGTGCAGTCAGTGTTTTCTACAGCCCCAGCTCACAGGGCAAAAGGAAATTGTAATATTGACAATAAAGTGAATATGATTATGCGACCATGCACTTCTCTTTTCTCTCCTGGTATAGACATCTCATCGTTGTGTCTACGTTTCCACCAACTTTCTCATAGACGCCCGCAACACAACACAATAAGGGTAGAAGCGGCCGATCAGTGCGCCATCCTAAAATATCTATAATGAAACCTTATACAGAAGTTTTCCTTGTTTCGTAGTAGAGAAAATAGTTAGATGTTCAACTAGACTATTATATCTGTGGTGATTTTAATTCTGTCTATGTACTAAACAAAACTGGCCTTTTATCAGACTAGTCTAATTTTAGAAAATACCGATTCGGAGCTAAACCTAAAAAGAATCCAGTGGATAAGCATGCTGTAACGTACTAGAGGCAGATGCAATAATACTCATCTGCAGATAATTGTTTATGGCTACTATTTCTACAGCGAAATACTTTTCAGTTCTTACTAACGATTCATGATGAAGGAAATTACTCAGATAGCCTAAGAGACGAATGGCAAACGTCATTGTAAAGGGGTTTTCGGCATTGAAGTGATTTTAACTGCCCGAGTGAGAATTTGGCATTCGAAATGCGATAGGCTATTGTAGAGAGAAGAACTGTGATCTCTCGGGAATTATTTGAAACTACGCTCATTTACTGAGGATCAAATGAAACTAAGATGAATTATTACGTCTTAATAATAGGTTACGGACTTTTGTCTGTTTCACGAGGCTCAAATCTTCGGTTCAACAAGGATCATTTCATGATAATAATGATAATATGTTCTGGATTATAGAGTGTTTAAGAGATTCAAGGACACATTCCAAGTGGAAGGGTCAGAGAACCATGAGAAAATTGATAAATAAATAAGGAGGGAGAGAAAGAGGAGGAAATGACAGAGTAAAAATCGTGAAAGAAAGAAAGAAAGAACGACGGATTTCCAGGACTAGATAAAAAAAATAAAGTAAAAGTTGAAAGGAAGAATAAGATACCATTTGGGATGGGAAGACGTCCGAGTGAAAAAAAGGAAAATAAACTCACCCTGAGTAGGGAAGAAATGACTCTGATGAAAAATTAAACAGATGATCTTGAAAGATAAAAAGAAGAGAAACGTGACAATGAAGGAAAAAAGAAGACCACGAAGAGAAATTTGGCTGACCAAGAAGATAAAAAGAAAAAAATCACCCTGAAGATAAAAAGTGACTCTGACAAAGAATTGTCAGAGAAGAAGAAGAAGAAGAAGAAGAAGAAGAAGAAGAAGAAGAAGAAGGATGAAAAAGAACACTGTGAATACGAAGAAAAAGTCAAGAAAAAACGTTGGTTAAGAAGAAAAAATGTTTCCACTCAGCTTAAGTTTATCCGGCTCAAGAATAAAAAGTCATGGAAGCAAACTGTGTTGTGCATGCGTGACAAGACGAGAGAGGCTCCATTTGGGTGATAAACTGTATTTTCTATAGAAAAATTTTAGCTCCTATTTCTTTCTTTCATGGGGAAATATAAAGTAGAATGTAGAAGACTCCATTAATTCCTGACGAATGACAATCCCTTTCTTCCCGATTTTTAGTGCATATCTAAAATAAAAACTATTATCCCTGCTTTTACATTATATATATTTTTTACTCAACCCCTCCGCACGAGCAGGGCGCGACACAAGGTCAGTTTTTAAGCGGAGTTTAACCGGTTTAAATTCAGAGTTTTACCTCTCCTATACCGGTTGCTATACTAAGATTAAAGAGTCTAGTCTGCTTTGGTAGAGGCAGAATTGTTGGATGCATGCCTTTCACAAATGAAATACAAATAGGTTTGTCCAGGAATTGAACCATGTCTATTGAGTAAATTTCCAAAGACGATAACCATTTCACTACAAGCACCACCTTACTTTTGCATAAAACATAATCCGACTGAATGCTTTATATTGTATAAAAACATTTATATATTTTCAAAAATATTTTTAGAACTAATCAAGGAAAAAGAAAAGAACAGATTTACAGTACATTGTTGATTTTTCGACGTATCAAACATAGATTTATTTAATGACGGAATCAGTTTTATTTCAAACTATTATCTGGTTTAAAAACAAACTGATGATTATTTGAAATTAATTATAGCTTAAATTAACTATTCATTTATAAATGCTTGAATGTAATCATAACTATAGTCAAAATGTACATTTGCATACTTTTAATTGCACTTTTAAAAGATCTGTCTGTAATTGTTTGTTTACACAGTTCTATATGTTAGCTACGGAATCTATAGTACCACTTCTGTCCTTGAAAAGTATGACTTTGGCATTAAATAACCCACCAAGATTGATACGCCATTCAATAAAGAAACCAAACCAATCATATCAAATATTCCGAGATAAAACAAAAACAAATTCACCCAGCAGTACGGTTTCAATATTCCTATTATATAATGATTTACACGTAATATATTGTCATCTACAGCATCATAACGACACAATAATAAAGACGCAGGAAGACTTCTTTAACAAAATAGGTACCTCTCACTTTATTGTAAGGGTTCGAAAAGGGTTGTGTGGGGTTCTACTGTGAGAGGGAGCTGGAGACCGAACAGAAACTGTAATATTTTGACCCCCACTATTATGGCCGTCAACATTGTGTCTTTCTCGTTCTCCTGATGGTCAACCAGAGACCCTGGGGTCCACTCTGCTGGGTGCTGGCTTTCTTTACTGCATCTTATCAGCAACTTCTCTGGTCCCCAAACTCCATCGGTGTTCCCGAGGACCCCATCGGCCGGGTGTGGCTTTCCCTACCACATCTCGTCTATAACTCCCTCTCCAGCTCTAACAGCAACTGTCTCTTGACTTCTGTCTTGAATGAGTTATATAATAGTTCAACGTCCACTCGATCTTTGGAATGGCATGATTGATCTTCATCCAGCGGAAATAACTGTCATGCAGTTCAGAGGTCACTCTCTTCCGGTGCGTCAGTCTATGCGAGTATCATGGGATTTTTTAGCTTGTCCCATTTTGTTAGCCAATTTCCACCCACGCGATTTCCTCTCCTAACTGCCACTAGAATGTGTCACTTCCTTCCGGTGCATCACCTTTAATGGCATTTTGGGCCAGGTCGAAGGTCAAAATATTACACATGCAATTCTATGGTTTAACGTAACTATTCCTACCTAATTAAAATAACCACCCATTTTCAAACAATTATATGGTTTCAAGTATTCCTGCGTAAAACAATCTATGGTTTCAAGTAACTAACAATAATTATCCTTCATAAAGATTTAAAGCTTCAAGTCACTATTCTAAATACAAACAATTCGTTTTCATTTAAATGGTCTCAATAATTCCAATCTAAAACTAACAATTCAATCAAATTATAACCATTTGTTTGCACATAGTTATATGAGTTCCTTTTATTTATATTTCATACTAATACATTTAAAAGGTTGACATCAACTACACAAGAATGCTGCGAGCAATATTGAACTAGTCCTGGAAGCAGCACCCCACAAAACAGCAGCTGTATGGCCACTTACAACCCATTACGAAAACAATCCGTGGAGTAATGGTTATCGTCGTAGGAATTGGACACGGTGACACGAGTTCAAATCCTCGACGAGACTGATTGTATTTCACATAGCACTAATACCCTTGGGAAAGGTATGAATTCTCCCTCCAGCTATGGGTAAATAGTAGGACAGACTAGGTTCTTCAGCCTTGGTGAGGCAACTAGTCTAGGAGAAGGAAAACTCTTAATTCAAACCTATTGAACTCCGCTTAAAAATTGACCATGAGTCATATCCTGCCCGAGCGGAGGGTTTGGTAAATAGGATCACGAAAACTATCCAAGTAAGACAAACCAGACATGCGGTACGCTGCTGTAGAAGTTGGGACGAACTCATAAGTCACATACTCCTGTGGACCCCTTCACATGCACGAGCAAAGACAGGACTATAAACAGGAACCTACATACAAAAGCTCTGTGCCGATACAGAATGTAGCTTTGAAGACCTTCCGGAAGCGATGAACGATAAAGAAGGATGGCAGGAGAGGGTCAGGGAGATCCGTGCTGGTGGTTCGAGATGATGATGATGATGATGATTAATACATTTAATAGTGATCTATTGGACCCTTACATGGTACACTAGTAGGTACTTCCACTCCGTGTCAGAGTGGAACTTTGAGTAATACCAGCAAAGACTTACTCCACTCACTTCAGAATTCTAAAAGTGGAGTATTACAATCAGATGCAGTTTAGTACCGTATCTAGGACGTTGTTTTTTTTTATGAAAAGGTTCCTTTCTCCTCTGCTTTTTTGCTAGAAGCCCTCCACTCTTCTGTAAATCAAGGAAATGGCTGACCAGGTTTCTTACTATTGAATGGAATTTTCTGATAAAATAATACAGGAAATATTGCTAGTGTAAAAAATATTGACAAGTATTTTATATCAAATACTTCTCTGGCACCAGAAATATCAAATTTATTTGTGTACGATATGACTAAACTTAAATTAGACAATGATATCGTATTGGAAATGTAAGTGAAGAGTGGTAAGTAAAATGTTAATATTCAGTATGTATTCCTAAATCCAGTACCGCGATGAAATGCAACTGTAGTTATTGATTCTGTTCTGCTGGCGTTTATATTTAGACTATCATATCATTTAATAAGGGTCGTGATGCATTTGTTTCATATAATCCAACTCGGGTTAGGCAATAGAGCTCTGCTGAATATAAAAACTAGCTGAAGTACTTATCTTCGTTGAGTCATAAGTCAAAACAGCGGTCGTTTCTGTGACTTACATTGTTGATAAGTCAAAAAAAAAAAACATTCACATCGTAAGGGTTGGTAAAAAATCATATATGGATTCTGAAAAGTTCTAGGTATATCTAATTTGTGAATAACCAAGACATGAATTATACCACCTATAAGACATGTTCACTTGACTTTTTCTTAAATTTTTCTAACTCTCACTTCATATAAAGTATTTGATTTTTGAAAAAGTTAATCCATGACTTGCTTGAGATAAGGAACGTTTCAATACACACTCATATAAAAGATAAACCAAAAAAAAGTGAAAAAAAAAGAATTCACTCTTACACACATACAAACCCGAGCGTGCTTTCACACACACACACACACACACATATGTATATACAGAGAGAGAGAGAGAGACAGAGAGAGAGATGTAACGATACCGCCCTCGCCCCCACATACGATACATCCTCTTCTACCATTTTTCTTCTTGGCCGGCCGGTGATCAACTAGTGGCCCCGAGGGGGGTAACGCACATTGCTTGCCACTACAAGAATACGATCGAGGGGGCCGGAGAAAATAGAAAGACAAACGAACAAACACGAACAATGCTTGGGGTTAACTCAGAGCAGAAGGAGAGTATGCAACACTACATTTCCCATCGCATGTATGGACTAACGCTAGCATGGATTACTAGCGAAAATTCCACAAAGCAACTGGAATGCCGACATCTCTTGACTCGATTTTCTTTCACTGGACCCTATCTTCTCTGTTGCTGTCTCACCGCTCCGGTGTCCGGTGTCAACTGCCCCTGTCCGTGGTTCCATACCAACTCTCGCCAGCTCCTTTCTCCAACCAACTCTCTTCTCGCGTCCCGTTACCTCTTCCGGCCACGCCGAGATTTCAAGTCCAAAAACCCTTTGTCTGGTTTCGCGCCAAAACAGACAAAGGAATCGTCTGCTTGGCGGGCCACCTATATAGTGTTACAGAGAGAGAGAAGGTGATAAATTTATATATATATATATATATATATATATATATATATTCAAATAAGAAAAATGTATATGGCTGAAAAGGTCTAAAACCTAAAATATCCCCCGATTATAAATTCTTTGACTTGGCCATGGACATAATTATTAGAATGTTCGCCAATGACCTGAAAGACCGTAGTTTAATCCCAGGTCAAGTCATACCAAAGACTCAAAAATGGTATTTGATGCTGCCTTGCTTAATTCTCAGCATTCTAAGGTAAGGATTAAGACTAAAGGGGAGCAATCCAGGGAATGGAGTAGCGCCCTTCCAGCACTTCAGTGTTGTAGCTATTGAAAAGGAGCCTTCGGGTCACCCTCGATTAAGGGTGCCAACTTTACTTTTATATATACTTTATACCCTTGACTAAAAGATTCATATAGATCCTACAATTTTACGGCAGAAAAAATGACGATGGTGTGATCCACATGAAACTGTGCATGGTTAGATGGGTAGGTAATGGCCTGGGAGACCTCGGTTAAATTCCGTATTGCAGTCATGCCAAAGACTCAAACAATGGTACTTGATGCAACCTTGCTTAACACTCAGCATTATAAGGTACAGATCAAGGGTAAAATGGAGCAATCCTGGCAAAGGATTTGTGCCTTTCCCTATACCTTGGTGTAGTAGCTATCGAAAAGGGAGCCTTCGGGTCACCCTCGGCTACAGTCACCAACGTTACTTATATGCTCTAACACAAAATTGCTCAACTTGTTTTTTCAACGAAATGAGAGATTTCCCGTGACGTTGGGACTAAGTACTTGATTGTGATAAGGTAATAATTGAATTCGACTCCAAACGCAATATAACATTCACTTTTGAATGCATACGATGGGTAGAAGAATTAAGCCTCTTATCCCCTTACTTGTATTATACATAATGGCTTTGGCATTAAGTAATCTATGAAGGTTGATATGCCATCAAAGAAACGAAACCATTTGTTGTTAGCTATCAACTTACTCATTATTTCACTCGATCTCTAGAGAGTTTTTCGTCGGTTGATTTGATTTGATTTGATTTGGTGGGTTTTATGGCATAATACCTTTGTAGGTTATTAAACGCCAAATCCATTTTTATGTAAATAATCAGTTCTATTAAAATCGAATTCAGTTTAGCATGAGTACACTGTTTAATTGTCAAAAACATTTCTATTTCAAACTATTCAAGCAGTTATATATAACAATTCAGTTAAGTGTAAGTACAGTTTCAATGTCAAAAACAGTTCAATTTAAAACAATTCAGCTTAGCATAAGCACGCAGTTTAAATGTAAGTACAGTTTATTTGTAAAAGGACATTTCAGCATAAGTACAGATTTTTGTTTACACAGTTACACGTTTGAACTGTTCTATGTTAAACAATTCAGTTTCGTGTAAATACAGTTTCAATGTTAAAAAAAGTTATATTTGAAAAATTTCAGTTTAATTGTCAAAACATTTCTATTTCAAGCTATTCAGTTTAATCAAACAATTCAGTTTAGCATATGCATGCCGTTAGTTCTATTTAACCCATGGATAGGGCCCTATCATGTTCTAACACGCTTGGCCTGAGTGAACCCGGGAGCAATGGCAATAAAGGGGTACTCTGCTTTCCCCAAAGCTCCAGCATTGCTAGATTCTCACCATCAGATTGTTTAGAGTCTAATCCAGGAAACTCGTTGGTAGGGGTCTTACCCCTCTGCATAGGCGCGGTAAGTGTATTCTACAGCCCCTGGCGACAGGGCAAGTTTTTCCTTGGGACACAACCCGGACAAAACATAGATTTAAAAAACTCTAATACTTATATTTCCTATCAAATTAATATTGTAATGTAAAACTATTTATGGTTTGTAAATAATTGAATAAAAGAAAGAAAAATATTAAATGAGAGACATTTGAAAGATTTACCGATGTAAACATTTTTGCTTTTTGACTGGGTTTTTAGTCGTAACTAAGTAAAAATACTAAGTAATTATTTTACATTCTTCTATTAGAAGAATAGCCTCTAAATCTGTTTTAGTAAGACATATATCTTCATGTTTTCTTTTGATGTTTAGACATTAAACTATGTACATCTGGGGGTGCTTTGAAACAGCATGGCTTTCGATTCGTTATTATACATCATTAGATAATTAACACACATCAGATAAAGATAGGTTTTTCAACCTAGAATTATTTTTTTGTTTTACTTTAGCAATTTTCAGCCTATTTGGTTTTACTTCAGATTGTAGAATCCCGAAATATTTACTTATTTGCCTAAAAATTCAAAAACAGAAAAGCAATTTGTATTCAATCATTTTAATGAAAAATATTTCAATCAAGTGATGTTGTTATTTATTCAAAAAGACATGTTTAAAATTTTTTTTCTCGTTTATGCTCATTCAGGATGTCAATCTGTTTTTTTTTTTTTTTTTTTTTTTTTTAAGAATATGTTATGTTTGAGCGTTGTAGCCGGGAAGAACCCGTGAAGTTTGTTTTTTTTTTTGTTAGGTGGAGGATATATCACGTATTGTTGTTGGAAATCATCATCATCATCATATCGTGCTGGCAGCACGGATATCCCTGACTCTCTCTCGCCACTCCTCCCTATCGTTCATCGCCCTAGGCAGGTCTTCAGGACAACAACCTGTATCCTCACATAGCTGCTGAACGTACGTTCGTGCTGGTCGTCCTGCTTTTGCGCGGCCGTGTGTGGGGATCCATAAGAGTACATCTCTTATGAGTTCATCTCTGCTTCTCCAGCAATGTCCTGCATGTCTGGTTCGCCTAACTTGAATAGTTTTCGTGATAGGGGGCAGGTGGCCGTACAGTTGGTGTCTTGTGGGGTGTTGCTGCCAGGACTTGTTCAGGATTGCACGCAGCATTCTTGTGTAATTGCCATCTAGTTTCTTCTCCAGCCGTTTTGTTAGCGTCCATGTAGTGCATCCATATAGCAGTATCGATGTGACCGCTGCCTGGAAGAAACTGCGTTTCATTTTATCGGTTAGGTCTGATTTCCATATAGTCGATAGCCTATTGATAGCTGTCCATGCTTTCGTTAACCTCTTTTCGATGTCCTTTTCGGTTGATTCGACGCTGCTTCCTAGGTACGTGAATTTGTCTACTAGTTTAAGAGGGGTTCCTTCTAGAGTGGAGATGTCCCCCGTTTGGTTATAGCACATATATTCCGTTTTGTGTGCATTAACATGGAGGCCTGTGCTTGCTGCTGCTCGTTCCAAACTATGCAGAAGTGTTTCGGCTTGGTCAGGTGTATTTGCCAGTATCGCTATGTCATCGGCGTAGTCGGCGTCGGTAATTGTTGTTGCGGGGTATCTTCTGCTTCTTTTCTTCGTCAGTTCGAAGCCATTCTCTTTGATTTTGTCAATCGATGTTCTAAGTACGTAGTCTAGACAAATGATAAAGAGATACGGAGCCAGCGTGTCTCCTTGTAGTACTCCTGCTACTATGTCGAAGTATTCTGTGTCTCCATCTGGTGATCGTACTTTTACTTTAGTGTTTCTATAGAGAATCGTTATTGCCGCTACGGTTTCTTTAGGTATGCCGTACGCTAGTAGGATTTGTTCCATCTTTCCTCTGTGAATGGAGTCGAAAGCCTTGGTAAAGTCGACAAATATTAATGTCGCTTGTAGGTTCTTTGCCCGTACACCTTCAAGGATTCTGCGGATGGTTAATATTTGTGAGGTCGTGGATCTATTTCTTCGGAAGCCATTTTGGTTTTTTCTAAGTATGTTGTCGATTTTGGGTTCTATTCGGTTTCGTAGTAGGGCATTGTAGATTTTTGCAGCTATGGATGTAAGTGTTATGCCTCGGTAGTTTTTGGCTAATCCGAGGTCCCCCTTTTTAGGGAAGGGGAGTATGCATCCCTTCGTCCATCTATCTATCGGATTTTGATTGTATACTGCGTTGCAGTGTCGGAGCAGTATGTCGTCGAATTGTCTGGTCTTCCATACTTCCGGGGGAATTTCGTCCAGTCCTGCAGATTTCCTATTTTTAATTTTTCTGAGAACCGAGTCGAGTTCTTCTTGTGTGAACGGTCCAAAAACTTGTTGGAAATACTCTCCTAGAAAATTCACGTGTGAGCAAATAGGTAGGTTTTCGCGCATATGGTCATAAATGCTCGGGTTGCTGGCGGATTGGATCAATTCTGCTTGCTTGGTCAAATCAGGATTTCTAATATAGTGCACAGGAGGCTCAGAATTGCTTGAAGCAATCGCTTTGTGTGGTCGCCGATTTATGGGAAAATATCCAGTGACCATTTCCTTTTCACTTGTATTTGTCCTAGAAGTGGCTACATGTTGAATTCAAATCTGTGTTTTCCAGATGAGTGGTCGCTGTCGAAGTGAATGCATGTTTGTTTTGTTGAAAGAAGTTCTGACAAGTTATGATTTATTGAACTTATTCCAGAAATAAATCCGGTGATATGGATTGTAATTAAATTGGCCAATTCAGGTGTTCAAAATCGGCACCCTTGACAAAAAACCTAACTTAAAACCATTCCTTGGCTTCAATAATTGGTTGATTAATCGATTGATTAACGGCATGTCAACTCCTCCACGGTTCTTTTTTCCTAGACGTTCGGCTATCGCATTTATATTTACAGTTGTGCAGTTTTTTAAGAAGTGTTTTATTTCATTTATTTATTTTTACAGTTGAACCACGCTTATCGAACATAATTAGTTCCCAAATTATATTTAACTATCGATTTGTTCGCAATCGGAACCAATATTTTCCATAAGACACAGTGTAAAGTGGATTTATGCAACAGTGCCTAGTGTTTCCTTTAGGAGATTCATTTTGACTTTCCAGTGCCTTTTTACAAATTATACCTACGCTTATACGGTCATCAGTTATATCTTTTCCTTTAATAAATTTTAGCATTAGCTTCTCAAATTTGTTCGTTATCTGTGGTCTTTGCTTGTTAACAACATCTTTTGATACATCAGCTGCTTTTATCATGTCTTTATTCTTCAGAAAAGTAGAAATCGTCGATTTCTCCATGACGTATTGGGTAGTGAGATCAGAGACTCAAACGCCATTCTAAAATTTAACGATTATCTCTTAATTTAATTCTATCGTTCTCACAACTTTCCTTTTTCCCTAGTATTACTGCAGCCTTTTTTTAGGACCAGTGACTAAGGGTTAAAGCAGCCCTAACGTAGTGAACACAATCGACGTGAAGAATTTGGATAAACACAATATCAATGGAGGATCAACACGGACTGATGCTAATTGATGCTGTTCGGAGAGACTGGGCTTGCTATTTGGCCATGTTCGGTCTGCCTCGGAAGTCATTCGCGCCCCTTCGGTTTTCATGATTTAGACTTGTGTGTTTGAACACAGAGGCATTTTCTCACTGTTTTTTTTTTTAAATACCCACTCCACTTATTCTCAACATTTTTTCCAAATCTTTCCCCGCCAATCATGCGATCTCGTCGTCAGGGATTTGTCTTCTATGACTCTTGGTGAACAAAGGCCGAAGTATATATAATAATTCCAAAGCAGTTTTTCAGAAATGGCCAGCAAACCGGTGTAGATGATTGCAGGTTTTTTTTTTAATTAAAAAAAATCGATCCTTAGAATAAGTGTAAATATGGTGTCGAGGAATTAGAAATCTAGCAAACTAACGAAGCGGCAAGGAGGGAAGGAGTGAGAGCACCAGCACACGTTTCTGGACAAGACGTTTTTGCGAAATCTCGTGAGACCTCCTAAAGCGGCCGCAAAATTAAATGCCACCTCATTAGGATAACGATATGCGCTTGTTTTGTCGTCGATAAACAAATTAAATCATAACGGCTAAACAACACTAAAATTCACATCTCATAGGTCTTAACTCTTTTTACACAATGAAATATTTACTTGAACAATGCAGATAGTCTATATTTTTTTACAATTTTTCAAATCCTATTATTATATCCGTGTTCATCGTGTTTGATTGAGCACGAGATGCTATTTCTAATTCTGTCTTTAACATTTTAATTTCAAATAACGAACTCATTCTAAATTTGAATAAAAATTCCAGGTATTCTCCCTCTCTCTTTCTCTCTCTCTCTATATATATATATATATATATATGCTGTCGGCTATATTTATAAAAAGGAAGTACTCGATAGCGGTGATAGAGAATATACATCTAAGTTAAGTTAGCGTAGATATATTGTTGACAGGTCTTTGTGATTTTCCGTTTCTTTTCTGTGCAATTGTGATTGTACAGCCGTCCTCGACAAATATGGGAGTGATTCTGTTACCAATCTGCTAATCGTTCCTCTAGTTGGATATTTCTTCGAATCTTAAGATCGAATCACTGTCTGCCCTCGTTGTGTTTTTTTTTAAATTCAGACAACAGATCAATTCGTTGTCGGAGTCAACGATCGGCGAGTAAAGGAAGGAGAACACGCAATTAAGAACGTAAGAAAAATAGAAGTTGCAACCAAGAAACAAAGAATAAAACTGACAATACTTAGTACAAAAAATTGTCTTTCGAAAATAATATATATATTCAACCAGCCTGGAGGTGGTAAGTTTTTGTTAGAGACAAGTTCGCGAATTAAGTATAAGTTTTAGGCTTTTTCTATTCTAGCTATTATCTGGCGCAGACAATCTTACTTTTATCCTTGGTATTGCTTCACAAGTGTTTATTACGTTAAGCTTTTGTTTTTTGCAGCATTGTATAATGGTTGGCTTTCTTAGCTTTCGATACTCAGAGTAGTCTGGTACAAGGTCAATGACTCAGAACTTCGGGAAACCGAATCCTCTTTCCTCTGTCTCTATCATTGTGTCTGAGTTTCCTATGCGTTATTGATATATAACTTTTCCTCTGGGAAAGTAGGGAAAGTGAAAGATAAAAAAAATATCAATTTTCTCCTAATTTGGCTTTCATGAATTTTGCTGAGGTACATTTTAAAAAATCCAGATTCTAATTTAGAAAATAGGTTATTCTGATTTTAGATTTTCATACTGAATCGGTTTCGATGATTGACAGTCGTAGCTCTGATCTAGATTCGGCTTTTTCACTTCAAACTGTCCCGGAAAGCAGGGATTTTTCAAAACAATTCACTTATCTTCTGGCGGCTTTAGTTTGAACAATAACAATATATCTGCTTTTCTGTTCATCAAACAATTCATTTGTCAAATTCTTCTATTCAAAAATAACAATGTTTTTTTTTCAACACTTCATTTCAAAAATTAATTCTGCCATTACACACTTGAAATATACTACTCAATTCTTCCAAAATCCAAACCGGTTTCTTTTTCCGCTGGTTGATAACATTTCCCTAACTGGTCTCCGCCCCTATAGGGTTATAAATAATCCGACCAATATATATATATATATTGTCAGAGTTCTATTTCTGTCTGTTTACTTTCTGTGCTTTCAATGTTAACCGAAGAGAGCAAATCTCTCGTATCCGTGATGGTTTCTAGACCAAATTATATCAGAATAACAGGAGTACCCGATGTTACGCGGGAGCCCTCAGAAGTAGGACCACTTAAAAAAAACTAACCATTGCTTAATCTGATACACAGATTACTTGTAGTACCTGTCAGTGTTAAAATCATCATTGTAATTACTGAAGAGGCTCATTACGGCTTAACTTCTATTAAATGAGTTCAATCTTCACATAATGTTCTAAATATTTCTTATCCTAGTATGACACACAGGTTCATTACAATACCTTTAAATACTAAGCAACCTCAATAATGAGAACTAAACAGGCTCATCACAGTTTAACTTCTCTGAATAGAGTTCAGAGATGTTAAACAGTGATGAGTCTGTCATAGAATTCGATCCTCAGTGAGTGTTCTACTAAATGGATACCCATCTCAGTTGTGAACAAGTTCTTTTTCACTTGACTGGTTGATCTGCCGAGAACTGATGCTTTCAATATGATTTGACTGTGCGTTGATTGTTGTTGTTGCTGTCAACTAACCAAATACGAGGTTCGTTCACAAAAATTAATCCTCACCCAAAAAGCTGAGACACAGTAGAACATTTTTGTTAAAGCAACACATGTCCGCTTCTAATAAAACAAGAAAAAATATGATTCAGATTCCTCTCTTTATTTCTGAACAAGTGAGGCTCACACAAAAATGAGAGGAGTGTGACAAATCAAAAATCTTGGTTAGGCTTATAACTTTCTGAACGACTCTCGTTGGCATCAGTGTTTTTGCTGTGCCAGCAATACAGGTTTTAGTTAGGAGGTAGTTTTTCAGACCATTACTTCAATGAAATGACGTCTATATTCAAAGTGTAATCTACTAAGTGGCTTCCCATCTGAATATTGAGCAGGCTCTTCTCTACTAAAGCCTTACTATGGCTACTAGTCTAGGAGAAGGAAGACTCTGGATTCAAATCACTATACAATGACCTTTTGTTGAATTCTGTCTTCTTTTTGACATCACTAAGTGAAAACAGCTTAAAGCAGCTCTGTAACAAACATTCAGTCATTGATTATCCATTCAATACAAACGACCGCACATTAACGACCCTCATATCCACTTTGATTAGAGTTGTGTGGATCTTGATAATGCTACGCTAGGATCGACTTATCATAAATAATAAAAACCCTTTTTCTTTCACTCAGTACATACATACACCATGGATATCCCCGTGTCTCGCCTGTAAACATTATTCAATTAAAGCAAGACGCTGTTTATTTACGTTGTCACATGCCTTGATATTCTTGTCTATCCACTTTCATCTGTTGCCAAGGCGAGAGAAACAGCAGCCGATTGGCAGGAGTTCACAGTCTCCCTTGGGCGACGGCCAGGGCTAAGATTGGTTTCAACTTGAAATAGGCGCCATTTTACATTTAAAATGTCGCCTGTTTCAAACATTAACCAAGTACATCATTACACGACGGAAAATTGTCTTATCGAATATTGATTTACTGAACATTGTACTGTTTTACATGATTTGATAAAACTAAGTTTAAACATAGTTGACTGAATCAGGGGAGTGGACTAGATCCAAGTGTTAAAAGCATGACTCGAACATAAGTTTCATTCTAATTTAGTTACCTAAATCTTTACCCCCAGAAATCTGACTTTTTAAAGCTGTGTATTGACTGTAAGTTTAGGGCAATCATTAATGATCGACCTCACTCTATTAACGATGCCATGCAAAACTGATATTTATTCAGCTTAAATTGCAGATGCGCAGAACCACAAGTGAAGATGAAATTATTGACAGTAATTTGACGAGGTGAATCTTACGATTCATCGCTTTACAGCAATCACTATCTATCTATCTATCTATCTATCTAAGCCTACTCCTCCACTTGGAGAGGATATGACATAAGGTCAATTTTTAAGCGGAGTTTAACAGGTTGGAATTCTGAGTTTTCCTTCTCCTAGACTAGTTGCCTAACCAGGGCCGAAGAACCCAGTCTGCCCTACTATTTACCCATAGCTGGAGGGAGAATTATTGGATTCATACATTTCCCAAGGGTATTAGTGCTATGTGAAATGTAATCACTCGTCCAGGATTTGAATTCGTGTCGCTGTGTCCATTTCCTACGACGATAACCATTACACCACGGGCACCTCTCTCTCTCTCTCTCTCTCTCTCTCTCTCTCTCTCTCTCTCTCAAAAAAAAAGGTTAGTTTTCAAGATGGTTTTCATATTTCAAACAAGTTGAAAATTTTCTGAAATCTCTGAGTCCCAAACCTTGTCAATTATTAGAAATACTGTGTTGTTCTTAAGTTAAAGAACAATGTTTGTATTGTTGTTTAGTCATGTGTTTTAAGTATTGGTACAGAACTTAATAAGTACTGATCGACCGAATGGTTTTAACGGCATCTCAACTCCTCCAGCACTATTTCATGTAGTTTCTTGAGATATTTGTCCTCAGTTCCTCATGTAGTTTCTTGAGATATTTTTCAACAGTTCAATCGAATATGAATAACTTTTAAACAGATCCATTTAACCGATAGATTGAATAGAAGTAATGGCAATGAAAGTATACTCCACATTCCCAAGATTTCCCGAACTGGAGTTTGAACATTAGTTGCAGTTTAGTGTTATGCCAAGATACCATTTTGGGAGGGTCTTAATTCTCTTTAAGGGATTCCTTCATCATATTCTATGCTTCGACAACAAGGCGTTTCATATGTTTTTCGATTAGGCTTCTGATATGAGAGGTTGAAAAAAGAATATCAAATGTTTACTTTAAAACGAAGTTAAGTCTAGTTTGCTTTGCTGTATTTCTAACGGCATATCAACTCATTATGGTTTATTTAATGCCGAAATTTGAACCATTTCTAAATGTTTGATTATTATCCTAAGTATGTATTCAACGTTCCATTGTAATCCCTTTTAACCGCTCTATTAGTCCATAATAATAATAATAATCACTTGTTTGTATTCATTACTAATTATTTTCAAACAGGTCTATTAGATCTATACATGAAATACTAACTAACTGATTATTTATTACAATGAAGAAATTTTCTTTACTTTTACTCTCCAGTGTTCCAAAACAGGAGCCTCACTATCAAACGTATTTTATATCATATCCAGGAGTTCTGAGTAACCGTCGGGAGCTTGATCCCACAGCCAACATATTTTAAACCACACCAACAGCGTGAACTTATTGGATTTAATGAAATATATTTTCTAAAAATCATGTAGGAAATATGAGTCTGATATCATTTTACTTTTGGGGAGTTTTTACTCGAGTACAAGACGGCGACCTTCATCAGAGACTAAAGTGAGATCAGAGCTCTTAAGTTGTCCAAGACTCTTCTCAATATTCTTGCCTATTTCGGGAGTTTCTTTGCCAAGACGGGGTTGATCTTTTCATGGATAAATTGCTCTCTCTTTGAGATTTTTTCCAGGCTCCTACTGTATCACCTTCAGGTTTCATGGTCTTAGCCAATAAGAATTCAATTCACTTAACGTAGTCTGATAAGCTAGTTTGTTCACCGGTAGTCGGTTGTTTGGTTGTTTGTTTTGTTTTACGGCGTATCAAACCTTTTCGGGACATTTAAAGCCGAATCAAGTCATTTTGATAAAAATTTTAAACAA
Source organism: Sepioteuthis lessoniana (assembly GCA_963585895.1). NCBI lineage: Eukaryota > Metazoa > Mollusca > Cephalopoda > Myopsida > Loliginidae > Sepioteuthis > Sepioteuthis lessoniana. Next base: position 69,674,115 of record OY757923.1, on the reverse strand, counting down.
ATCACTTTAGTATAAATACTGTTTTTTTTTTTTGTTTACACACAGTTAAATGTCAAAAACAGTTACATTTTTAAAAATTCAGTTTAGCATAAGTACACAGTTTTTGTTTACACACAGTTAAATGGAAAAGCAGTTAATTTTAAACAATTCAGTTTTGCGTTATTACTGTTTAGTTCTATTTGACCAATAGATAGGACCCTATCAGGTGCCACCACTCGCAGCCAGATTGGACCTAGGAGCGATGGCAATGAAAGAGTACTCGGCATCATCCAAAGTTCCAAGATTACTGGAGACTCACCGTCAGATTGTTTATTGTTACCTCCTGGACACTCATTCGGGGATTCTTACCCCTCTGCAAAGAATCAGTCGGTTATTTTACAGCCCCAGCCAACTGGGCTGTGTTCATCATTAGATCATACGAAGGGGCACAAAGCATTTTAAAAGCTGCATAAGGCCAGAAGTATAGTTCAGCAAGTGAGAATGGAATTTACAAAAAAAAAAAAAGGGTTTTGGTCGCTTAGCTTCCTTACCATTGCATAAAGCCAGAAGCTCTCATTTAAGTATGAATTTAACTAAATTCTCTGCTACAGACAGGATAAAATATCATATCAACTTTTAAGTTGAGTACAGCTTTTTTGAAAACAGTTTTTTTTTCTTTTTTCTTGATCGGTTACCAAATAAAGTTTAAGCTTAGTCATCTGGAGTTGAATACTATGCCGACTGCATCTCTGCTGAGGAAAAAGACCCCCACCAACGAGTTTCCTGGATATGACACTAAACTATCTGATGGTGAGGCTCCATTACTGGAACTTTGGGAAATGTGGAGTACACATTTATTGGCATTACTCCCAGATCCACATTGACCCAGTGTGGTAACTACTGTTAGAGTCCTATCTTTGGATTAAAAGAAACATGAAATCATTTACTATATGGGAAACCATTTAGTTATGTGCAGACAAATAAGTGATGCTAAATTGAATGATTAGTATGACGTAGAAGTGTTTGAAACAATTTGATTGTGTGCAAACGGCGGGATAATATTGAATTGAATTTTATAGTTATTATCATCGTTAGATTGCAATAACTGAAAACCTTTGGTAATGATTATTATAAATATTAGATAGAATTATTAGTGCATAATATCTATAATCCATTTTATAGTTTGTAAAAAATGATTGATATTAAATAGCAATACGAGAAACCATTTAATTGTGTGCAAACAAATGAGCTCAGGCTCGTTTAAAATGGTACTCACTATTTGTTTACAAATCCCTCTCTTTCGCTCTCTCTCTCTCTCTCTCTCTCTCTCTCTATATATATATATATATATATATATATATATATAGGATTTGTAAATTGCGGCTACCACTCGTATAATGCAAAGCTCTTCTAATGATTTAAGCACTCTGGTATCGTGTAAGGTAAAAATGGAATCAAACGAATACTACTACTTAATGGCTTATAATTCCCAAGCTGACGTGGTTCACTTGCGGGCTGAGGAGGTACTATTTATTATTTATGTCTAACATAAAGTTAGATGGGTTTCGATCCCAGCTTCAAGCGTTCTACGTATCTAGCCGCACTGAAGAGTTGATTATACAACGAAACTCTCTGTTTATGATTATATATAAATATATATATACTCCCCTACCACTGTAAGGTTGAGTTCTCTGGTGAATAAAGTAATCGTGTCGCCATTAGCGTTTATTGCAAGTCTCTTCATATCTGAATTGAGGTCTCGGTAGTCGTTAAACGGATGTATGTAAACAATTGTAATTGTGATTCATAACCGTTTAAGATTTACTTCGCTGCTACTGGCTCCTCATGGATGAGTGGTTAGAAGCTTGGATTGGCGTTTGAGTCAACCGGATTTCTATCCCAGCTACGGGAAGCTAATATGTCTAGCCACACTGATGAGTTCTGATAGAACGAAACAGATCTGTCTGTGGATGACTATATATATATAATTTGCAAACTATTAATGTGAAGGTAACAAATGTATATAAAACAGTATTTGTCATTAAATAACGAACAAGGCCTGGTATGCCATAAAAAACAACTATCAGTTCTTCTCTCTACAAGTCTAAAATGCACAGTCGTTACCAATATTTATCATTAGTTTGGGAAGAAGAAATAAATCCATGCCTTTTGAAAGGGTATGAGCACGCAGTGAAATCCAAATTGCCACTTCTTAGATTTTAACATGTCTCGCCGAATCAATCTTCTCCAACGATAACCGTTACATTAGAGCGCTTCAATCCTAAGAGAAGTTAAATACATAATTGTGGGTACCTCACAATATGGACTGTGAATTTAGTACGATTTTGAATGAGTTCTCTATAGTTGTGGCCTTATAGCAAACTCATCTAGGACTAGTTCGCTGACTTTCACCGGAACGTGTTGTCTATTATCTTACCACATCCAAAGTTCAATACTTAATTCTATGTTTATTCTTTAAGAATTTCGTGGGCAGGACATGAACTTTACTTTATCTAAACTTGACTGTTTTCAAAACCCAAGGAAATACTTGAGATGAAGCAGGCATAAGCGCACTATCTACCAGGCAATCATTGTCTCATTTATCTAAGAAGAAAAACATCCGGTGTTTATTTTTCTTTCTAGAAAAGAAAAAAATAAATACTTTAAATATTATCAGCATTGTTCATAGAACAATAGACAGCTGTTCCGTAGAATACGCCAGCTGCATCATGTGCAGTTGTGTAAGACTCCTATCCACCCAAAAAAGGAGTGTCCGGAATTGACGTTTTCTTTCGGCTGTGGTGGTATAGTTCTGGAGCATTGGAGTGTATATATTCACCTCTTCATTACCATTACTTCCATATTCCCTTTAATACTGATTGGTAATACCAGTTTGGAGCTCATCTCTAAAGTAAATAGATCTGTTTTAAAAGTATTTGTATTGGATAGGAATATATTAAATTAAATAACTTATGCAGACAATCCATTACTGTTTGATAGGATTACTTAAAGCCATTTAACTATATAAAAGTCATTTTTATATAACTAGAGTTCTTGAAACTAAAATTGTGTACAAATGGTTATAATCATAGTGTTAATACTCATGGGAAACATATGAATTAAAATATTATCCCCACTGACATTTGTAGTCCTCTTAGAAATTGACCTTGTGCCACATTCTGTTCATGGCTGAGATCTGCACAAGGAAAAACTGTTTTTTTCTGTCTTTAGGCAACCAGTCTAGAAGAACAATCTACGAAAACTCCGAGTTCAAACCAACTTTAATCCCCTTTAAAATGATCTTCCTTGATTTAGGTGTTGTTTTTAAAAAAAATACTTGAAACATTATTATTTGACTAAATTTCTGAAACTTGATAATTATCATTACTTAGAACAGTCGGACTATGGACCTCATCTTTATTGTTTTAATAACAACGTTTCTGCCGATATGTCCTTCGGTTTTCTTCAGGTGCTTCATTTCTGTTAACCATAACCGGATACAAGTGTTAAGTTATCCTATTTACCAACCCCTTCGCTCGGGTAGGATATGACACAAGGTAAATTTTTAAGCAGAGTTTACAGGTTTCAATTCAGAGTTTTCCTTCTCCTAGACTATTTGCCTCTCCAATGCTGAAGAACCCAGTCTGCCCTATTATTTACCCATAGCTGGATGGAGAATAATTGGATTCATACCTTTCCCAAGGGTGATTGTGCTACGTGAAATGCAATCATTCTCGTCTAGGATTTGAACTCGAGTCACCGTGTCCATTTCCTACGGCGATACCCATTACACCACGGGCACCTCCACTACAAGTGTTAAGTTATAGTAAGTATTCCTGTTTAGTCTTACGTGTTGATGGGATTGAACCTACAACCTCAAGATGATTTCACTCAGAAGATCTTTCCAACCAAACGCCTAATCTACTGCGCTATGTGTCCTTGCTGGACGGTTCAGAGTTAATTTTGGGGGATTATAAACCGAATATCTCCATCAAATTTTTAAGACTTTGAATTTTGAAATGTGTTCGTTATCTGCTGCCAAATTAAATGGAAAAGTTTCATCATTTTAATGTAATTAAGATAATAAAGATACTATCAGGTCCGGTAGAGATAGAAATATAAGGAATGAAATCTTTTTGTAAAAATTGATATATTGCTGTCTTTTTTCTGATCCTTTTTTCCTACATGTGATTACGCCACAACATAACAAGTAGTAGATCATCTCTGGAGTAAATGTATATTATGTTTTTATTGACAACCGAAAATTCTGGTTTCCTTCACCAAGTATCCAAATTGAGTTCAACATATACTCAATTTTTTTAAAAAGTCCTTTTAATCAAAAACCTATTACCCTAAAGGCTTGTAAATGACTTAAAACAGTCCTAACATTTTTTAATGATTTGTTAACTGTATTGTAAATATGAGTATTCAATGTAATTGAGGGCATAGCAGCCACATCACGGCTCTAATGCAGTTACTGTTTCGTAGCAAATGCAAGTAGGCTTTTATGTGTTTTGAATATAAAGAGTTTCCCTTTTCCTTAACCGGTTACTTTATTACGGTTTAAAAAAAACAAACTAATTTACTCTATTATATATACTCATAGTTAATTGAGGCGCTGGTGGTGTAATTGTTAACGTCGCAGGAATAGAACATGGTAAGCCGAGTTCAAACCTGGATGAGGCTGTTTGCATTTCACATAGCGTTAATGATCTTGGGAAGAGTAAGAATTCAACTATTCTTCTTTTTGCTATAAATTAATAGTTGAGCAAACTGAGCTCTTTAAACTTGTTAAAGCCACTTGCCTAAGAGAAGGAAAATTCTGAATTCAAACTGGTTAAACTCTATTTACAAATTGACCTTGTGTCATATCCTGTTCGTGTGCAGGGGTTTGGATAAAAACATATATATTCACAGGTGACCTGAAATTGAGGGATCCATGTATGTCCTCACCAAATTAGCAAGAGAATGAACAACAAACTGCCTCGACTAGGATTTGAACTTAGGTCATCAAGTTAATTTCGTAAAACAACAAGTTACACCACGCGTCTCTGATTCAAATGACGTACTGCATTTGACTAATTGCACGAGCAATGGATATAGACAGGTAAACGCCACAGACATATTTAAGATATTTCTAACATTGAGCAAATGATAGCTCTGGGGACTCTTCAATCAAATCAATAAATCAATTCACAAAATCATATAAATTCTTTCTACTTTCTAAATTAATTGGTCGGTGAAATGCCTGCATTAAATGGCATAGAGAAAATCTATTTTTTTATTTTAAATTTCTATTTATCGACACTGGTAACATGGTTTGCCTTTACCATAAGACATATTAATTTGGTCCGGCTTGATCAATAGCCTTGCAACATAAAGTGTTACTAGTTGCACGTACATCAAACGATGACCCCCTTCTACCCTGCCGACATTTCGTATATGGACGATACACAAGGTTAATATTTGCTCTGAATGTGATTAATGAAACCGAGCACGAAGACAGCGATTCGTTTATATTCGCAGAAAGTCTCTCCACTGGATTTATGATTAACAGCGTATTTGATCAGCACTAATAGATAAACAGATATCCGATACTTCAATTTCCTTTCCACCTGCCAATAGACTGCTTCAACCCCCGACCCTACTGAGCGGTATCATGTTTTAGCTGCGATGACCCTATTAAGGAACGCAGCACATGTGCCTGGACAGAATTGCTTTAGTTATGATTTGGACGACTTGCCGCCGTCTGCTCTGTAATATATGTTTCCATGCAGCCTTTTCGTGAATAGGTATTCCTCTGAACACTTTCGTATGAAAACGAATGGAAAGAATGTAAATGTATGTAACACAGCTACCAAATTAATGCATTCGAGGAAAGCAGGATATGTGTTGGTCAAAAAAGAATTATTTCTTGTTTGAATACTCTGATTAATTGGTTGATTTTAGGGTATGTCAACACTTGCTGGGTTATTTAGTACTGAAGTCAGTCTTTTTGTTTGTTTGTTTGATTGATTGATTTTAATGACATGTCAACCTGCCACGTTCAGCGTACATACATATTTGTATTTTTTTCTGTGATTGTTTGTCAGTTTTCAGTTTGGTTTTGTTTTATGGCATATCAACCATTGTAGGTTATTTAAAGCCGAATTCTTTTTTTTATACAAATATATCAAATACATGTTTTCTGAACAAATTTTGTAGAATACATTTTAAACAAACCCGACCTCATTTTTTTGGCACACAGTTAAATGGTTTCATATTTTTTTCAATTTAATATGAAAAATTCTATTTACTATTAATTATTTATTTGCATACAATTAAATGTTTTCGAATATTGTAATGTATCACAAACAATTCAATGTAAAATCAGCCATTTGCTTTCACACAGTTAACTGATCAAATAATTCTATTTCTAACAAGTTAGTCTTGCATGTCAACTTAGTTAAATTCTTCCATGTATTCCTATGTATCACTGTCAATTCAATTAAAAATCAGCCATTCATTTACACACGGTTAAATGACATAAACAATTCTATTTCAAATAATTCGGTTAAGCATAAGTCAACAGAATTAATGAGTTCCAAATATTGTTTAGCAGTTCAGCATCAGTCATTTCTTTGCACTCAATTTAGATGTCAAACAGTTCTATTAAATCTGTTGTTAGGAATCTTTCCAGAGTTCCAGAACTGGAATCTCCTCTTTGGATACTGTTTAATATCATACACAACAGTATTTTTGGGGTAGGTTTACTCTTCTGCAGAGGATGCGGTAGGTATATTCCAAGCCCTATCAAGAGGTTCGGTTTCTTTGTTTAATGGCATATAAACCTTCGTTGTTTATTGAATAGCAAAGCCATCATCGTAGAAAAACAGCAGTGATACATTTTAATCCATATTGGTTCTTCCAAGAGTAATAGTCCGAAAGTGAAGGTAATAGCGTGACTGATGTTCGAACTCACTTACTTGGAAGCTGTAGTTGAGCACTTAAGCCATAACTTAATGGTGGGATAGTTGCGAAGTACAATTGTTTCTCTGCTGTGATAAGATAGAACACTCTTTGCGTTTAATCAAGCATCATAGATGATAAATAAAGTGTTGATCAACCGATTCTTCACCATCTTAAAATTAAATCCTTTATTTTCTGTTTTGTTCTCTAAAAGTCATCTCCAGAATAAGATTTAAGGGCGTGAACGTCATGTATAAAATAGGATTGCAAAGTTTCACTTCAGGTAAAAAAAAGAGGGGCTTTAGCCAATGGAAAACTCACTTGAATAAATGTTGAATTCCAATCGACTAGTTTAAAGGAAATTAAAGTTTCATTCATTGTTCATTGGTAAACACACTTTTTTCTCTATTTTTAACACATGGACGTTTCCTGAAATAAAAAAAAGCTCCTTTTTAAACACAGGCCTCATTTAATGCTATATATTTCCCCATTCCATCCATGAAGAATATTTCTAGTTTACTTTTGATATAAATGTATTACATCAACTTCAGCTGCAGTTTTAAAAAATATTTACTTCTTTCAGTGTCTTCTCAACTTTTGGATTCACTCAAATGTCCGATGGCACCAAAAAAGAAGTACACAGAAAGCGTAAGTCTCACGAATCTTAACATTTGCACTGTTTCTTGACTGCAATACAGACTTGGATTGCCAAAATTAAACAGAATACATGACGACCCGGGAAAACTCTGGGGCTTCGTTCTAACAGAGATTTATGAAGATAGTGAGACTTTCGTGCAAAACTTAATATTCAATGGTTATCTTTCTTTGTTTAATGACATATCAACCTCCATGGGTCATTCAATTCCAAAGCTATCGTTCTAGAAGGAGAGTAAGTAAAAGTAAAGTTGGCTCCTTTTTTAATAGCTACAACACCGAGGTGTAGGAAAGGGCGCAACTCCTTTCCCTGGATTTCTCCACTTTACTACCCTTGATACGTACCTTATATTACTGACTATTAATCAAGGCAGTATCAAATACCATTTTTAAAGTCTTTGGTATGACGCGACCTGAGATGGAACCCAGGTCTACTGGACCATTGGTGAACACACTACCCACTTGGCCAATGAGCCGGTAGCTGGCCATTACCCAGTTGGCTGGGATTGTAGAATACACCAACTGTTTCTCTGCAGAGAGGTAAGACCCCTCACGAGAGTCCGTGATATGACACTAAACAATCTGATGGTGAGGTTCCAGTAATGCTGAAGCTTTGGAGAATGTGTACACCTTTATTGCCACCGCTTCCTGGTCCACTCAGACCCGGAGTGGTAGCACCTGACAGGGATCTATCTATGGATCAAGTAAAACTAAACTGTGTACATATGCTAGACTGAATTGATTGAAATGGAACAGTTTTGACATTTAAGAGAGTGAACAAAATCTATACTTATACTAAACGGAATTATTTGAATTAGAACTGTTTGACTAAACTGAATAACTTGAAATAGAAATGTTTTTGATAATTAAACTGTGTACTTATGTCAACCTGAATTCTTTGAAATCGAATTATTTATTTGTATAAAAATAGATTTGGCATGAAAAAATCTACAATGGTTTTTATGGCAACAAACCAACAAACCAACAAACATCATAGCCGGCCAAAGTTGATAAGGGATTTCAAAGTTGATAAGGGATTTCCAAAGTTGATAAGGGATTTCATATCTTCCCATAAAGTGAACGTAATATCAAGAAGGAAGTTCGAACTCACTTATTACGACGTTACAGTCCAGCATATTGGCCTCTGTTCAGCTGTTCTTATGAGGCACCTAAAAACAGGCATGGGAATAGAATCGGACTTAGTAGTACAAATATCTCTCAACGCCTGCTGCTTCTCCTGCAGATATCAGCACTAAACAGTATCTCTAGCATGACACTGAGATATATCCAGTTGTGAGGATCCAATTGAGTAAGTCTCGGGTGTAAGGAGTCTCGCTTGATTATCATTATTTCCAGGTTTACTCTCACCTGCAGTGATATTTAGAACCCTATCTATGAGTCAAATATGCATATTTGAAATAATGTTTAAAATTCTTCGAAATACAACGATATGCAGATTTTTCGAACATTCATCTATATTGGAAATGTCTACCTATTCAAATGTTTTGTGATGTTACATTTTTGTTACTTGGGGGCCATATTTATTTTAACCGTCTTCAGAATAAAATAACCTACTAAAGGATGACATGCCGTAAAAACAACCAACACAAAAATAAACAAGAAAAATAATCAATCTCTCTGTCCCGTTTCCGTCAAGTTTTGGTTAACTCTGGTTTCTTGGCGTTTTCCACAAGGTATGCATTTAGAAAAACAATCAAACTCAAAGCAACATAAGGTCAGTTTTCGATCGGCGTAAAGATGGTTTTAATGCAGAGTTTTTTTTCTCTAATATCTTACCAAAGCTGAAGAACCTAGACTGTCCTACTATTTATCCATAGCTTGAAGGGAGAGAACAGATGGATTCATGCCTTTCCCAAGATCATTAACACGAAGTCTAACGACTATAGTTTTGTACATGATTTGAACTTGAGTCACTTATTCCATTTCCGGAGACCATACCCTTTACGGTAACCGCCCCCCCAAAAAAAACATTACTATTTTTCCAATTGCTAAAGCAGGTAAATTCAGATGGTAAACTATTATTAATATCCTTATTATCGATTCATTGATTTGAACAGCATGTCAAACCGTCTTTTGTTTCAAGAGTTTAGTGAATTGCAATCATTGAACTTAACATTTTCACTTTCATGTAATTGTTTCTTAGAAGTTATTTTATTTTATCTATTTATTTTTTTATGCATGGTTCTATCGAGGATAAGTAATTTCAAAGAGAGCTATTTGACCCATACATGGGCAGCTAACTAGTACTGTTACTCAGGATCATAGACGACATAGGAGTAATGGCCATGAAGGGGTACTCCATACTCCCCAGAAATCCAGTACGGGAGCCTCACCCTTATATACAGTTTTGTGTAATACCATGGACATCGCTTTGCTGCGGAATGTCTTACTCCTTTTCCGAGGGTATAGTCGGTGTATTCTAAGCGGAGTACGTAAAAGAGATTTAAAAGAACGTGACGATGCAAATGATGGCAATCCCGAGGATAATTTCCAAATTCTTTTTTAATAGGATTAGTGATTCCAGTCCCAAAAGATGTACTTTGAAGGAGATCGTGGAGCCATTGACCTTGGTAGACGTTTTTCTCCTTAATATTAAATGGTCAGATAAATTTCGGACATAACTCGTAAAATCTTAATGGCTCACTGTGATTTGATTGTGAAGTCGTTTAAGCGGAACACCAGCTATCATGGCCTCGTGTAAATGATGTCTGGATATGATTGAATAATTCATATATGTATTTCCCAAGGTTCTATTGACCCTGCTTAAGTAAAAGTTCCGATCGATACACTATAATTGAATCTGTTGTGCATTGCTTGTATTTGCTAGTGCTACTGTTTACTTAATAGAAAAATCTGTCGACCTTTAGGAAAATAAAATTTTATTTTGGGTTTCGAGTTTGGTATTAAACAGACAGCTTGTTGAGTATATTTTTAAATGAAGTATTATACATTTTTAAGTCTTCCCTAAAGTCAGTGATGAGGTCAATTGTTGATGATTTCTTCGGTTTGCAAGTTAAGCGACGATGAACTTGATCAGTGATTAAGTGGGTGACCATTTAGGAGCAACAGTTACGGTAAACATCTGCAAAGTTTGGAAAAGAAATTTGAATAAAAAAAATGAACGCAGTAACGTAAGAGAAAGGAAGTTTGGAAAGGGGATCCAAAAAAGAAAATGAAAACATTGACGTTAGAGAAGAAAGAAAACATTATCAGAAAAAAATAAATGCGAAGAAAGAAAGAAATTTTGGAAGAGAAATTTAAATCGAAAAATAAACAGTGACTAAGAAGAAATGAAAAAAATGATGGAAGAGAAATTTAAACTTAAAAAATGGACGCAATGTCGCTAGAATAGAATGAAAGAATAAAAGAAAATGAGAACATTTCTGAAAGGAAATTTAAATTAAAATAATATTAACGCATGATCGTAAAAAGAAAAAAAAAAACTAACAGAAAAGGAAAGAGTTGTGGTGTAAAATAAAGAAGAAAAAAAAAATCTTGGAAGTGAAATTTAGATAACAAAATGATCGCTGTGACTTAAAAATAACGAAATAAAGAAGAAGAGAGAAGAAATTTTGGAATAGAAAAAAAAAGAAGAAAGAAAGAAAGGGGTAAGTTTTTTGGGGAAAAAAATGAACGCAGTGACGCAAGAGAAAAAAGAAAGAAGAAAGAAAAGAAAGTTTACTATAGTGACGTAAGAGAAAAAAAATTAAAAAAGAATAAAATACAGTAATGTAAATGAAAAGAGAACCCCCCCAAATGGAAATTTATGAAGGTCGGAGGATCTAAGAAATTAAATTACGATATATATATATATATATATATATATAATATATATATATATATATATATATATATATATATATATATATATATATCTTTAAGAAAAAAACAAAGACCGGTTAATTCAGGATTATAAATTTATTTCCATCCTGTATTTTCAGTTTTTGGTGTGAACCAAAAACATGAAGAAAAAGTTTATACAGGACTTGGATCTGAAGAAGTCCTGTATAATTTTTTTTCTTCACACCAGCAGAAACTGAAAATACAGGATGGAAATAAATTTATAATCCTGAATTAACCGGTCTTTGGGTTTTTCTTAAGAAATATTGCTCTGTAATAAATTACATTGAGCTCTCTACCAGGAAAATTTAAATGTTCAGCTCTTGAATGATTTTCTTTTCCTGAGGGAATTACTCAAACTCTGGTTTAACCTGACCGAATATTACCTATATATATATTGGCCTAGGGGTTAGAGTGTTCGCCAATGGCCCGGGAGACCTGGATTCAATCCCAGGTCGCGTCATACCAAAGACTCAAAAAATGGTACTTGATGCCTCCTTGCTTAACATTCAGCATTATAAGGTACGGATCAAGGGTAAAGGTTGAGCAATCCAGGGAAAGGAGTAGCGCCCTCCCCTACACCTGGTGTAGTAGCTATCGAAAAGGGAGCCTTCGGGTTACCCTCGACTATGGCCACCAACTTTACTTATATATATATATATATATATATATAAAGATATTTGACAGGGACTGACGAGAAAAGCTTGTTTAATGGCAAAACGATGGAAGAATCGTATCAACTAGTTGACTTCGTTGTTCTGGTTGATCACAGAGTTAATTTAAGAAAGAGAAAAACAACATAAACGTTATAATCTTACAGAAAGCAAGTTGTGAAATATGAAGGTGGTTCTAATACAAATACTTCTTCTCCTGGAATTGGTTTAGACTAGTATCGTCGCTGTTCATCTACAATGGCGGTTTGGCATTAACTAACCCATAAAGTTTGATATGCCATTTAAAACGGAAGGCCCCCGCCTCCAAAGAATTTTAATACAAATCTTGGATGCAATAGCATCTCTGAAAAAACTGAAAAGAGGTGAAGGAACTAGAAATCTGTGCAAAGATTAGCACTTTCCATACCAAAGCACTGATAAGAGCTAAAATAATATTGAAAGGGATCCTGTATTGTTGTGGAGAACTGATTTCATTTTGACTTCAATGATTATCACTATTAATTTCTGGTGAGAAAAAAATTTCCAAGCATTACTATTATTATTAACAACATAATGACGTACAAACAGTGCGGATTTTGTGTCTTCCCATCGCTATCTCTCTCTAAAAGCAATCGCTCTTGATAAGTCCTTTCAAAGCACCCAGTGTCCGCGTAGAGTAGATACATATAAGCTATCATGGGTGCATTTGTCGGATAACGGCACACATGAATCCGTGCCCGGTATATCTTGTTCATCTATTTGGATACTTTCTGAGATGGAAGGTAAATCATGGTACAGTTATATACTCATCTACAGCATCATAACAACACAATGATAAAGACGCACGCGAGAAGACTTCTTTATAAATATATTTGTACCTCTCACTTTATTTGTAAGGGTTCGAAAAGGGTTACTCAAGGTTTGCGTGTGAGAGGGAGCTGGAGACCGAACATAACTGAAATGTTTTGACCCCAAACTTATGGCCGTCAGCGTTGTGTCTTTCTCGTTCTCCAGATGCTCAACCGGAGGTCCAGAGGCCCACTCTGCTGGGTGATGCCTTTCTTTACTTCATGTTATCAGCATCTTCTCTGGACCTCAAACTCCATCGGGGTTCCCGAGGACCCCCTCTGCCGAGTGTGGCTTTCCCTACCACATTTCGTCAATCTCCATCTCCAACTCGAACTCAACTGCCTTGACTTCTGTCTTGACTGAGCTATATAATAGTTCAACGCCCACTTGATCGCCCACTCGATCTTTGAAATCGCCTGTTTAATCGTCACCAAGCGGAAACAACTTGTCATGCAGTTCATAGGTCACTCTCTTCCGGTGCATCAGTCTATGAGTGTACCATGGGATTTTTTTTAGCTCGTCCCATTTCATCAGCCAATTTCCGCCCACGCAATTTCCTCTCATAACTGCCATTAGAATGTGTCACCTCCTTCCGGTGCATCACCTTAGAATGGCATTTCTGGCCGGGTCAAAAGGTCAAAATATAACAATACCACTGCTGTTTCCAGGATTTATTCAAAACATCCTGAAAACATCTTTGTATTGTTCCAACCGAGCATTTTCTCTAAGAAGTTCTTTAGAGTCCTTGTGTTGCAGCCGCACAGTAGTAGCGACACGACTACAGCTAAAGAGATATTTTATAGATGGGTGCTCTAATAAAGTAGCCTTGCACCAGGTAAGGTTAACGTAAATGAATAACTGCGAATCCAAAAATTGTTTGCTTGAGTGATTTAACGAGCTGTAAACCCTAGAGGCTTATTTTATGCCTAAAAATATCGAAAAGTGTATATTGTATATTTTTACTTATATTTCAACCGGGACATTGGCCCAGCGGTTAGAGTGTTCGCCAATGGCCCGGGAGACTTGGGTTCAATCCCAGGTCGAGTCATACCAAAGACTTTAAAAATGGAACTTGATACCACCTTGCTTAACACTCAGCATTATAAGGTACGGTTCAAGGGTAAAGTGGAGCAATCCTGGGAATGGAGTAGCGCCCTCCCCTACACCTTGGTGTAGTAGTTATCGAAAAGGGAGCCTTCGGGTCACCCTCGACTATGGTCGCTAACTTTACTTTTACTTACTTTTATTTCTATAATATCATGTACTCGTGTTTAGTACGAATTATGGGTAAATATATGTATTTGACCAATAGATGAGACCTTAACAGATCCGGGTTTTAATCCCAGGTCGAGTCATACCAAAGACTCAAAAAAGGGTACTTGATGACGCCTTGCTTAATTGCATTATAAGGTAAGAATCAAGGGTAAAGTGGAACAATCCAGGGAATGGAGTAGTGCCCTATCCTACTTCTCGGTGTAGTAGCTATTGAAAACTGAGCCTTCAGGTCACCCTCGACCAAAGTCACTAACTTTACTTACTTTACATCTCAAGTTTAGAGTTGACTGGGGAGTAATGGCACTGAGCTTTAAAACTGGAGTCTTTCCGTCAGACGCAGTTTAGTGTTAAATCCAAGGTTCTTAGTTTTGAGAGTATTTCTCTTTTGCAGGGATTACATTCAGCATATTGTAAATCTCGTCGACAAGCTGATCTAATTCGAGATATTTAAAACCTTGAAAATCGTATTGAGCGAAATCCAGTCGTGCTATTATACTTGCTTTCGGACTAATACCCTCTAGGAAAGTATGAACTCCCTTATTCCTGCAACTATGGGTTAGATAGTTCCACTATTGTTCTTCTACAAGGACGACTTTGGTGTTAAATAACCTACGAAGTTTGAAACCTTATGAAATAATTTTGTGTAGATTCTTTTCATATCCATATATTTTATTCAACTGTCATTAATTGTCTTCTGATTTAAATTTCATACTTTATTGATCATTCTTTCTGTCAAATGTCGATCAGGTCTCATAAGAGTTCGCAAGTTTGTTATATTTTTCTTCGGTTCGTTAAATGACAGAGCGATCATAATTGGGGTTTATTCTTCGAATTTTTCTCAGATACCCAAAATATATATGATGCTACTTGTAAGAAAACAAGAAAAAAAAAAAAAAAACAAAACAAAAAAAAAAAACAAACAAACAGAGCTAACTTCAAATTTTCAAGTCTGCACTGTCCTGAAGTTTGTCAAAGAATCTGATCGCATATTGTTGTTTGGTATTCTTTTGTTCCATTTTCGTTATTCGTTTCCTCAAAATTGTTATAATCGAATACTACTCAGTTGAATATTATTATTCTATGATGCAAGTATCCGAATTCAAGGTAAAAAAAAGGATCAGTTGATTTTTTTGGTTAGAGTTGCCAACCTGAAAAATAACAATAGCAAAAGTTATCACTGTTATGGAATACCCTATTTATTTTGCACGCCTCTGCTTTTTAATTCAACACGTGGGCGCGTGTGATGTTTTCTATTCGCTTAAAGACGTTTTTAACGCCTGACTGTCAGATCTCTTAGAAAAGGGAAAATTTTTCTCTTTCAATTTTCCTTTTTTTTTTTTGACTGAGTTTTAGAAATATATAGGAGAGAAAAAATCTTAAGAAAAGTGGTTGCAGTCAGAAGCTATGCTTTGTTATAGAGCTGCTTTCAGCTTTCATTGAACTTACACCTCACCGTTTCCACAATAGGGCGCATGCGCGAGGAATACATGCAAATAAAAGGCGCGAATTCGAGCCACGTGTTTATTGTTATGTCAGTTTAATACACTGTGCTCAATCGGCAATGCCCAATCTTGTTTCCATTTCTTTAAATATTTATTGATGTGTTCAGTTATTTTCAAGGATTTGCTCTTCTTTTTTTTTTTTTTCAATCTTTATGGACTGTTGAACGAGAACGAGAACGAGAACGTGCTTTTAAAGCGTAATCTTGGTTGTCTTGAATTAATTTTCATCACAGTTTCTTTACCCGGCAGTTTTCTCTTGAATACATTTTTAAGAGGATTGTCTAAATTGTGGAAAATAGATACACATAAAAAAATTAACCAATACATTATGTTATTTCTATTAAAATGTTTCTCTTTAGAAATCAATCGACTCATTGTAATATCGGAAAAGAAACGAACAGATCAAGCCCTCAATCAGTCGTTTAAAAAGTTCTCTTTTGTTGACTTGAATACTCTGCAGAGCGTGGGCAGAAACTCCCTTGGGCATTACTTTATCATGGCTGTAGTTATATTGACAACGATTGATGAAAAAAAAGGATTTCACTGACCCTTTTATATATAGTGATATTCAAAAGTCCAATATCTTCTTGAAATATGAGGGAGGCTGTTAATGATGGTTAAGTCAACAACCTCCAAGAACCTGAAAAAGTGACGAAGGAACTAGAAGTCCAAAAAGAAATGTTCACTGTTCGAATCACAGTTCTTCTGAGAGCAGCAATAATACTGAAAAGAGTCCTGAAAAGCTGGGGAGAATTGATGCTTCAATAAAAATCCCCAGAATGGAAAAACAAAAAAACTAGCAAGGTGTATAATCATCATCATCATCATTGCATATCAACTGCATTGATGGCTTTATATCTTCCTTACCACCAGTCGGTATTGGATATAGTATAGAAGTTTTCTTGATGGCGCCCTGTGTGCATACAGTGCCAATAAGCAAGTTATTGTTTGTTTGCCAACGCTGTTGTGTCCATGTGTAGTAGTCCTTTAGAGAAAGTCACTTATGAGTTTGTCTTTACTTCTCATTCAGTACCCCATATGTTTTGCACGGCTTTCTTGCATAATTAGCGATGTAGGAAGTAAATTGCTGTTTAACTACTGTTTTGTAGAGTACTACTTCAAGTATTGTTTAAAATTGCACGCAGTATTTTTCTGTACTTCCCATCCAAATGTTGACCCAAGTGTTTATTTAGAGTCCAAGTTGTGCAACCATATAGTAGGGCTGAAATGGCTCACCTATTTAGTGCTTACCTTAAGAAATCATTCTTTCAGGAAATACAGAAGCTTTTTCTTTGATAAATTATTTGCAGAGAGTTTGATTAATATTGGTATCTATATTTATTGAAAACAACTTTGATACTTCGGTCCGATGGTAAGACAAAGAGTTAAACTCTTTATGTTTTAAGTAAATATGCAAGTTGAAAACATAAAGCAAACAGAATTTTGAGTAAATTGCTAAATTTTCGATTAGTTGCGAATCTCTTCATTGTGCAATGGTTAGCAATCTTATTTTAAAGAGAATAATGCTGTGGGTTCAGTCTATAGGCTACTCCCTCAATTGTGCGAATGAACAGTATTAATCTAAGCTAAGTAAAAAGCTAGACGGGAACTACAAAAGAGTGATACCTGTTGTTTTGAACAAATCCTGGAAGCAACACCCCCCAAGATTGCTGCTGTACGACCACTTACTTCGCATCCAACAAACCATCCAATATAAATAAAACATGATTAGCAAAGTGAAGTTAGGACGAACATCTCATCCATAAGTTCATATGGACACCTACACATAGATGCGCTAGAGTTTGTCTGTTAGCAAAGACTTACATTTATCAGTTCTGTACGGACACTGGATGCAGTCGAGAGGACTTGACTGAAGAGATATGCAATATAGAAAAATGTTGAGATCTGTTTGATGATGATAATGTTGATAACCGTACAGATGAAAATGATTATTATTAACACTGTCAGTCGTTAGTTGGAATGGAAATTGACAAAGTCTACTCGTCGAACATTTTCTAGCTATAAATCTAATGATACAGACAGTATCGTCTGTTAATAATAGTATGCGTATTGTAGGTCATTTATTAGCAGGGGGTAAAGAGCCGTAGTATCTCCAATAATGAACCTGCTAACAATGGTAACCAGTAACTGGTTCTCTAGTTTCCATTACGAGAGTGGCGCACAAGTAGATCGTGGATAACGGTGACACTGACGATGAAGATCAAGATAGGTGCGCAATAATAGACACAAGGAGGCCGATGAAAATTGCCTCCCATTCTATGAGCGGGCATCTAGCGCACAAAAGAAATTAAAGATGACGCCTATGGAGAAACAGCGGACGATCGCGGCCATATTTGTCGTCTGTGATTGATTTTATTCGAAGGGAACGTGACGGCATTAAGTCAGCCACTGTTCAGTCAGTCTTCAACTGAGAGCCTCCGTAATTGTGGACTTCTGTTTGGCCTACGACCACCCAGCCGCCACCGTTCTCGCTACTTACCACGCTTTGTTCAGTTATAAAGCGGTCTCTTTTGTCTTGCAATCCGGTGTATATAATCAAAGGTTCTTGAAGAATTGTATCCGAAGTTCAATCTTAAATATACGAGCGTAATCCGAAAGTAATGACTTCTCTGTATCTTTTACAGAAACGATAATAGATTTGGGGGGAAGAGACACAATAACACAGTTGGATAGAGCAAGCTTTCAGCTATGAAACTCTTTTTTTTTTTCAAATAGATAAAACCAGTGGTTATGCTTTTTCAACTGCGATGAAACGATCGTAATTTGGTCACTCTGAAAATAATGCCTCCTATTTATTTCTAAAGAAATGAAAACGGATTTAGAGGGCATCATTACACTGATAGATATAGGAAGTTTCTGGTAGCAAAATATGATTTTTCCTAAAAGCCTTCAGACTCTGCAAGCAAAAATCTGCACCAGTGTATGAATATAACCACCCCAAATCTGCAGCAAGCACGATGTGACACAAGGTCATTTTTTCAACGGAGTAGAACTGGTTTTAATTCAAAGTTTTCCTTTCCTTATACCGTTTTCTTTACCCAGAATAAAGAGCCCACTCTGACCAACTATTTACTCATAGGTAGTTAAAGAAAGATGAATACCTTTCCCAAAGTCATTAGCACGAAGTAAGACTCCCACAGCCTCGCGCAGAATTTGAACTAGGCTCGACTAGTCCATATTCAACGCTGATAACCGTTATTTTATGACTAAATGTTTTGTTTCTTTTTACATCTGTGGTGTTTTCAAAGCATTTAATTTTTATATACCTACAGTCAGAACTCTTAAAATATTGCCTGATATTAAAATGCCCAACTTTGTGCACCCTATCTCAGGAATGATAAACTGTAAGTCAGGAATCAGCAGCCCAAAACGTCACATTGGCCCGATAAGGCGGTTTTTGACTGAAATAAACGAAATAAATTATCAGTGTACTTCAGCTTTTAACCGTTACACCACGCGTATAGCGTAGCTATTGTCTTCGTAGGCAATTAAATCGGCGATTCGTGATCATATACTGGATGCAACTTTTTCAGCGTTTCATTTCATGCGGAGACATTTGAAAAGGCTCGGATCCATTTCTTCTTCCTCAACCTAATGATAGTATAGAATATGAAATATAGCATGTCATTTCAAGATTCAAATACAGCTAACAACCATTGATCAGAATATCTTGTCGACACAGTCGTAAAATTGATAGAAATAAGCTGAAGTTAAAAAATCATTCTGACAAATGTTTAATGTTTCTTTTATTTAAAATCATATAATCCTTAATAAAGTTATGACTGAGAAGATTTATTTACAATCGATGTTGCTTGTTTCTTTTAATTCATTTATTCATATTATGGAATATATTAAAGTGTGAGTTATAAGAATTATAATCACAGAATATCTAATTGGTATATTGTGAGAAACGTTCAAATAACTTGATAACAACCTTAATGGTCCTTTCAAAGTAAATCAACCACCACTTTCTCGTTGATAGTCCAACCTGTCACGACGAAATAAAACTCACAGTTAAACTCTCCCTTAAAAAACATAGCAGTATGCATGGAGTCAGATCGGTGATCGTTTGGGTCAAGGGAGCAGATAGTTCCTGGCTACTAGTATCGTGTAACCCGATAAAACCTGTCAAAAACTTAGATTTAGCAAACCATTGTCTAACACAAGCAAACGGACCCAGTCTGTCCAATTATTTACCCTAGCTGGTAGAAAAGAGATGGGTTCATGCCTTTCTCAAACTCAAAAAGCCAGGTCCAGGATTTGAACATGTTAGTAAGAAAGAAGATGAACACCTTCCAGTCACCCTTCCATTGCACTGAGAAACGCAACGGAGGAGAATCGCTTGAAATTGTCGCTAAATGTCAAGAAAAATGGTCCGGTTTCTTTTTTTAACGGCATTTAAACCTTAGTGGGTTAATTCAAAAGCCATTCTCGTGTATATTTACCTCCTACTTCGCATGAGCAGGATGCGACACAAAGTCAAGCAGAGTTTAACCAGTTTTAATGCAGAGTTTTCCTTCTCCTAGATCAGTTTCCATACCAATATTGAAGATCCTAATCTACCCTATCATTAATTCATAGCTGGAGGGAGAAGAGTTGGATTCATATCTTTCCTAAATGTATCAGCGCTATGTGAAATACAACCCGCCTTAACAAGGTTTGAACAAGTGTTGCTGTGTCCATTTCTTATGAGGGTAACCATTACACCACGAAGGCCTTCATGTCGAAGAAGAGTTGTGGAATTATTTAACCCTCGGCTGGAGGGAATAAGGGGGTTCATACCTTCCTCTTAGTTATAGTCCGGAAGTGAAAATAGTTGCGTGACTGGAATTCGAATTATCTTCAATGTTACAGTCCAGCAAATTAGCTGCTACACCACCCGGATTTCCGTCGCAAAAAAGTATAGGACTATAACAAAATGCAAAGCTTTTCCATATTTGCCCAGAAAATATGAGTGTCTCGATGGATAGAAGACAATATTTACAGATGGAGGCGCGTTGCCCAACTGTTATCGTTTCAGGAATTCAAGACAGTAACACGAGTTCAAATTCAGGACGAGGCAATTTGTGTTTCACTCTTGCACTAATACTCTTTGGAAAGGCATGAATCCAACTATAGGTAAATTGTAGGACAGACCTTGGTATGGTCTAAGAGATCGAAAAGTAGCCAGAGACCAAATTCGGACCCCAATCCCCACGAGACTCCTTAATGGAGCTGATTTAATCTGTATCCGTTGAATGCTGTTTAAGTGGAGAGAGAGAGAGAGAGAGAGAGAGAGAGAGAGAGAGAGAGGGAGAGAGAGATTAACAGATGTTTCAATTAACCAGTGTTCCAATTAACCAGAATTTGTCTCATATCTATCAATGCATATGTTTCTCTAAGGATCTAATTCTTGGGTTACTACGAAAGACCAAGTTCTGTTAAAATACTAATCATTACTTTTCTTTGTGACAGTACTGGTTTTTTCTTGGCGTATCGATTTTGTATTCCTCTCCAACTATAAATTTACTCCATTATTCCTTCCGGTGGAATATATTTACTTGTTGGAGATGCTGGTGACGGAAACTGGAATCGGTGTGCCGAGTTCGACTTTCGGCACACTTTCGGAGAGGAGGAACAAATTTTAAA
>OY757923.1:69537745-69647745 GCA_963585895.1 Sepioteuthis lessoniana | reverse complement strand
GAAGTGTCCGCCTCCCAACACCAGTCATTTTTGTACTTGGCTATGACCGACAGCAAATGATCAAATTAACAATACTTACCCACATTACACAGAGATGTAAGATGGTCATTATGAAAAAAAAGGAAGTAAAACCATTTTAATCAAAGTTTAGTATAATTATTAGTACTCAAAGTGGTTTGGTTTGGTTTAGTTTTATAAGACATCAACCATTTTAGGTTATTAATGCCAAATCCTTTTTTATACACATAAGCATTACTATTTTAAACAACTCAATTTAGTTTAAGTAAAGTTTTTGTTTACACACAGTTAAATGTCAAAACTCTACTATTTCAAATAATTCAGTTTAGCATAAGTACACAATTTAGTTCTATTTGACCCATCGATAGGACATTATCAGGTGCAACAACACCGATAAAGAGAGGACCTGGAAACGATGGCAATTAAGGATTGCTCCGCATTCCCCAAAGCTCCAGTATGACTGGAACCTCATCATCAGAATGTTTAGGGTTATATCGTGGACACTCATTGTGGGGTGGTCTTACCCCTCAACAGAAAAACAGTCAGTGTATTCTCCACCCTCCAGTCGACTGGGAAAAATAGTACTTAAAGGAATCAAACTAACTGTACTTAGCCCTATTAGTACAGCTCAAAAGATGGTCATTGTTATAAATAAAGTCTTATGTTCACTTTTATAAAACTTTTAACTATTTGTATTTAAAGGAGTCAAACTAGTTGTACTTATTCTCATTAGATACTGATTGTAAAAGTGTCAGTATTAAAAATAAGGGAGGTAAAATCAATTTTATTAAAGTCCAAGATAACTATTCCTATGGTAAAATAATTGGAACCAGCTACGCTGCTACATGACTGATAGAAAATGTCAACCATAAAAACACTCATTGTTCGTGCAAGAGGTGATCAAACATAAAACTTGGGGATTTCTGGATAGGGGAGAGCGACCATTCACGGCATTAATATCAGGGCAAAATAACTATACTTGTACAGTAAGAACTTACCCCAGTCAGGTAGGGCTGTATAATATATGTACTACTTCCCTGCAGAGGGGTGAGAAACCCCTAACGAGTGTCCTCGATATACCACTAAGCAATCTAAGAAATGCTGGAGCTCTTGGGAATGCGGAATACACTTTTCCTGTCATTGCTCCCAGGTTCACTCTGACCCGGAGTGTTGCACCTGATAGGTTTCTATCTATGGGTCAACGAGAGCTGTTTGATGTTTAAACTGTGCTGATGATAATCAGAATTTTTTTAAAAAGATCAGTTTGATCATTTAACTGTGTGTAAATAAAAGGTCTATGTTCAATTACATTGTTTGTGATACACTGTAATACTTTAAAGCATTAAACTGTGTGCAAACAAATGATTAATAGTAAATAGAACTATTCATATTAGACCAAAAAAAGTGAAAACATTTAACTGTGTAAAAAGAAAATCAGCTCAGGCTCGTTTAAAAATGGTATCTAGAAAATGTATTTAGAAGCCATATATTTGATATATATGTATAAAAAAAATGTGGCATTAAACAACGTACAATGATGTATGTGCCATAAAACCATACCAAATATTGCAAGAACTCCCCTTAAAGTTCATTTGGATCTATCACTTAAATGCAACATAATTTGGCTGTGGGTATCGAGATGTAGGAAATGAGTCAGCCATTCCTTGCCATTACACTCTGGTTTGATCTGAAACGGAGAGGAAATAACTGTTATGATCCCATCAATGAGAAAATAAATCTATTAGTGATAATGTTTAAAATGGTTTTAAACCACATTATCATATTTGTTATTAAATTATAGATATTCAAATGAGTATGGAGTATTTTCTCGTTTAAATTGGTAGTGAACTTCAACAGTTTTTATCGCACATAATTGTCCTTTCTTTGGCCAAATCGACTGGAGCTGTGGAATACACCGACTGAATCTCTTCAGAGGGGTCAGAATTCCCCGACGGAGGTCTCTGATATGACACAAAGAAATCTTTTGGTGAGGCTCCAGTAATGCTGGAGCTTTGGAGAATGTAGAGTACCTCTTTATTGCCATCGCTCCTAGGTTCCCTCTGACCTGGGTCCTACCTATGGGTCAAATAGTACAAAATTGTGTACTTATGATAAACTGAGTTGTTTGAAATAGAACTGTTTTGACATTCAGACTGAGCATTTATGCTAATTGTTTAGAATAGAACTGTTTGACATTTAACTGTGTATAAAAAAAAACTGTACTCATGCTAAACTGAATTATTTGAAATAGAACTATTTTTGTACTTCAACTGTATACATATGCTAAACTGAATTGTTGGAAGTAGAACGGGTTATATGTTTAAAAACGGATTTGGCATTAAATAACTTTTAATGATTGATATGCCAAACCAAACAAAACTAAACGATATCTGTAATTTCTTTAACTGACATAGGCATACGATAACCCAGCAAGAATAGACATGCAATAAAACCAAAACAGCTGACCAGTTAAGACGATCGCCTCTAGCATTCACGATCCATATTCTAATATTCATGTTCGAGGATGAATAACGCAACACACATGTCAGATAGTGGAGAAAGCAGTTGTATAATATGATTTTATGCTAACGGAAGAGAGATGAGTCCCGATCTAAAATTCAGGAGTGGAGATGAAAATTTATGAAAGAATGAAACTTTTTCTGATCGACTGAACAGTATACCCCTTTATATCTTCTTTGTTTTTTTTAGACCAGCACGAAAAGAAGTTGTAACATCAGCAATAAAGATGAGAGAAATCTCTTTCTTTTTGAAACAACCTATCTGACAATTCCTTTTCTTAATATGGATAACCTTACATCATATTTGTCCCTTCGTCCAACAATTTTGTTTTTATTTTGACAGATTCTTCGCTTTAAGCTATTTCGGACTGCGGGCAAATACTGTTATATTATTCATTTTTCGTTAAAACAAATGTGCGTAAAACAAATTCAAAAATAGTATGGAATGATTTAAAATCAGTTGCCATTAGTTTAAGACCTATTTTTAACAGTGGTTTGGTGAGAGAAGAATTCTTATTATCACCCAGGATTCTTCAAAAGTTGAAAAAAAAATAAATAAATAAAACTTCCACTATCCAAACTTCCTCTGAATAAAAAAAATCACTAATTCATTATGTTACAAAAGCGTCGCGTCTTTTCGTGGCATTCCCAGACAATAATGCATAACTGACTATTGATTGTCGCGATATTTTTATTTGGTTACTTTACAAGAGACAATAACGGGTATCTTATCAACTGGCAAACCAATATTTCACGTGCAGTGCCGATGCCATCTTACATGAAATGTATATTACAAAAAACTATCATAACAATTATAGATTTCTTCCTCTGAGACAAGTCTACATGACATATTCACAACCAAGAGACATATGTTTTACCGAGCCGTAGACATCAATGTAGAATCTATAAGTGTGACTCTAAAAGCATCGGGGGGTGTCCTCGTGGTGTAATGGTTAAAGCGATGGACTGTGGAATCGTTGTAAGCGAGTTCCTACTCCAGTCGCGCTATTACGTTCACTATAGGGCAAATACTCTTGGGAAAGGTATGGACCCCCTTATCCTCTCAGCTATGGGTTAAATAGTGCCACTACCGTTATTCTAGGAGAATGGCTTTGGCATTAAATAACCTACAAAGGTTGATATGCCATTAAGCAAAGAAACCAAACCAAATCTAAAAGCATCACTCATGTCCTTTCAGAAGAGCTTACAAAAGTCTGCTGAGGGGTAACCCCCCTTTCTAAAATGTGGTGTCCCATATATGACACGACTGCATGTGGTTGAGGACGTCTTGTTCTGGAACTCAGGAAGAATGTAAAAGGTTCCCTTTTCAATAGCTACAACACCAAGTTGTAAGGGGGCTCTATTCCATTCAGTGAATGAGACTGTAACACTCCTTTATTGCCATTATTTCCTGGTCAACTCTGAACCCAAGAATTTATCATATTAGATAGGATTACATAAAACCAAATAAATATATTTGAATTATTTGGATTAAGAATAGTTACTTGGAGCTATAATTTTTATTATTTATTAGATAGTTTAAACCACGTGATTTGTTGAAATACTTGGGACCATAGAATTATATGATGATTTGCATTACATAGGAATACTTGAAGCTATCGAATAGTGCGAAAATTATTTGTATTAAGAATAGTTACTTAAAGCTATAATTGCTTGATACGGATTATTATTATTTGTTACTTGAAA
Source organism: Sepioteuthis lessoniana (assembly GCA_963585895.1). Classification (NCBI taxonomy): domain Eukaryota; kingdom Metazoa; phylum Mollusca; class Cephalopoda; order Myopsida; family Loliginidae; genus Sepioteuthis; species Sepioteuthis lessoniana. The sequence continues at coordinate 69,643,501 of OY757923.1, read as the reverse complement.
CCAGAAAATTGCTTGCAAAGTTGTAGTGGTTTGTTTTGAACCAAAAAGCTTTGTGTAAACAAATGATTATTGAATAGAAATAGTAACTTAAACCATTTAATTGTCCATAAATTTTTCGTATTATATAGAAATACTTGATATCATATCATTGTATGCAAATTATTTGGAGTAGATAGAAATATATGATAACGTATAATTGTTTGCAAAGAAATAATTATTAGACAAATAACAAAAGGTCAATGAATAATGATTATAACAAAACGTTGAAAATATAGTTATGATTATAAGGAAGCATTTGCAGATAAATCAAACTTTGTTATCGGATTACCTATTAAGAGTTGAAATGAGGTTAAACAAAATATCTAAACAAAACAAAACCATGAAGTGTAGATAACAGAAACATCACGACAATTACAGATTACTTGCGTTCAGACATGTCCCTATAACGCGTATACGAACTGCAAAGGGGGATTTATCGTGGTGTTGTGGTTAACGACTAACATCATCATAAGTGAGTTCGAAATTCAGTCACTGTATTAAATTCACTATCTACAACAGCATTAAATAACCCGCGAAGGTGGATATGGCATTTAACAAAGAATCCAAACATTATACTTTGAGCCTACAATGGAAAAAGAAGAAAAGACCATTGGTTCTGCGAAAGAATTTCACTATTTATTAATATACATATATATATATATATATATATATATATATATATATATGTATATATATATATATGCGTGTGTGTTTGTGTGTGTGAGTGTGTATGTGTGGAAGAAGGCAGAGAGAACGACAAAATGAACCAGACAAACAAACGGCTGCGATATGGATTTTTTAAAGACTTTTCGAATACTAATTACACCAGACCATTACACAAATTTGAAACAGAACGCTACAAATGGAAATTAAATGTCTTAAAACTTTCTCATCTTTTACGGTTCAATTAATAACTCACATGCCCTGATAATAGATAGATTTAATCGAAAAGGTGTAAAGTTGGCCAATTATTCAATAAATAAAATGATCCTCTAAAGACCTATCTACATTTTGATACACTCGGATTTATTTCCAACTTTCACACACACACACACACACACACATATATATATATATATATAAGTTAGAGCACCCATTATTCGGTAAAACCAAACTTAGAATCAATTTCGTCAGAAACTGAAGTGCTCATAAACTGTGTACAAGATATAAAAATGTATATACAAAAATATTAAAAAATTACAGACAAATAGGATTAAAAAGTTACGTTTCTGGACTTCACGACAGCGATTAACATGTGAGTTTTGGGGAATATACATATATATATATATATATATATGTGTGTGTGTGTGTGTGTGTGTGTTAGCAGAGATTTGATGAGTTGGGACGTCCCTTGGTTTATTTTTACGAAATCATTATTTTGTGGAATCAAATTTTGAAACCAAGGAAATCAACTTATTTTTATCTCTTGGATTTGATTGGCTGGTCAGATTGGTTCTATAGTGTATCAACCTATTTGGCTATTTTATGCCAAATCCTATATATATATATATATATATATATAAGTTAGCCGACCGTAGTCAAAAGCGACCCGAAGGCTCCTTTTCAATAGCTACTTTACCGAGGTGTAATGGTGGTCACTACTCCTCTCTCCGGTAGGCTCCACTTACTCTTGATCCATACCTTATTATGCTGAATATAAATCAAGGAGGTATCAATTACCATCTTTTGAGTCTTTGGTTTGACTCCACCAGAGATTGAACACCATTGCCGCGGGCTATTGGCAAACTCTCTATCACGGAAGTTAATTACTCTTGAAAAGTATTTATTTGCAACCAAATATGCCATCTTTGACCCCTAACTTTAACTTAGAAACTAGAACCATCTTCCCACCTACAGTCTTTGTTATGACTCGATCTAGGATTTAACCCTGGTTTTCTGGACCAGTGGCAAACACTCCAGCCATCATGCCAATATTTATATGATTTGTAATCGAGTGGTTTATAGGTAACATTATTGTTAAACGAGTCAGAACTCATTCGTGTGCACATGGTTTAAAAGCTTCAAGTGTTGTAATTTAATTTATAATACAGTTTAACATCAGTCATTCGTTTGCGAACAGTTAAATAGTTTTAGGTATAGTAAATCACTAACTCTTTCTATTTGACCCATAGTTAGAACCAAAGTAGGTACGCCTCCTTAGAGGGGATCTGAGAGCAATAATAATAATTGGGTCCTCCACATTTTCTAAAGCTCGAGGAATGGAGCCTCACCATCATATGGTGTCCTTGTGGTGTAATGGTTAAAGCGATGAACTGCGGAATCGTAGTACGCGAGTTCGTACTCTAGTCGCGCTATTACGTTCACTTTCGGGTAAATACCCTTGGGAAAGGTATGAACCCCCTTATTCTCCCTCCAGCTATGGGTAAATAGTAGGACGGACTAGGATCTTCAGCCTTGGTTAGGCAACTAGTCTAGGAGAAGGAAAACTCTGAATTCAAAACCTGTGAAACTCCGCTTAAAAAAATTGACCTTGTGTCATATCCTGCCCGAGCGGAGGGGTTGGGTAAATAGTACCATCATATGTTTTACTGCTATATCTATGACAATCATTGGAGGAAGAGGCCTAAACCCTCTTCAGAAATGCACTCTAGCTCCAATTGATAGGTTGAAATTATGTTTGAATTTCAACCTGAAAATCATTACTAATGTGTAGGTCAACTCCTTTATTTACTTATACACGAATGGAGAAATGGTAGATTTTGATAAATCTGATTAGATGATAAAACGTGGATCAACCAAACATTTACAACGGGTTTAGTAGTGATATTTCCTTTTTTATTCAAAGAAGTCTGGAGAAGTTCTTCCTTATATAAAGAGCGAAATATTATCAATAAACCAGTTGCAAATGTTTCGTTGATCCACTTTTTCATTTATTTTTATACACGAATGTATATGGTACTCTAACCTGATGACTTGGATCAGATGTGTACTAAAAACATATTTGAACTGTGAGGAGAGAGAACATCGAAATATTTTTTTTCTTTTAAATATGTCATTTACAACGTATTTTGAACGAGAAGTACATATATACGGAACCGAGGCACATTTAAAAGACTACAGTAGAGACTGTTTTTTATTTTTTTATTTTTTTTATTTTTTGTCTACTTTTTATCTGTAAGCGGTGGTTCTAATATGGTATCCAGATAGATCTTTGGCAAGTGATAAAGGTGGTCTTAACGGTTATTATACATGACTCATCTGAAAAATAAAAGGTTTAGCAGGGAAATTGTCTGGTGAGATATTGAAACAGGGCCGTTCGCCGGTCTGATTACACTTCAAAAATGGCAGCAGCTCTTTAAAGGTCAGGAATATTTTATTACGGTGGAATGTTGCCTGTGGCGATGGTGGATTTCATGGTTATCTCCCTTCACATTATTTGGCACTGTTTTATGGGCAATCTTGTGAACACTATAAAGACTCCATATATAAAAATAAAAATACCACGTACACACATGTGTGCAAACGCACGTATATTTTTTTTTCTTTATTTAATGGCATGTCAACCATCATTCCCTAAAATCCACACACATACACACACACGCATATATATATATATATATATATATATTAGTGCACATGCATGCAAGGTAGCTTCCTCACAGCCAAACACACAGATAACTATGATTATCTTGACAAGATAAAAGCCTATTCAATGTATAGTTATTTTCTATGAACCAGCAAATATAAATGTTTATATTACAGGGTCTTTCAAATTTTTTGAAACAAAATTATCTTACACAAATCAAGCACCACAAATGACAGATTAATGAAAATTATATTTATTGAAAATTTAACGGCTATCATTTTTGCATCAGAAACCAATTAGTCCCAAACTTGAAAAAAAAAGGTCTAAAGGAGCCCAAGAATACAACGTTCAGTTGTAAGCAATGTTCAGGACGGACACTGACCGATTTACTCTAGAACTCTGGTGTTAGGATTGCTATTAAAAATCCTGATGGTGATGAACCAATTGCCATCAAAACTTCATAAGTGCTATGAGCATCAAAGTTCTTGACCAACTGGAAAATATGACACATGTTTGGAAATGTGTTGAAATTAAACTTCCTTCTGTATCTTGCTTGAATAATGTTGCAATACTAAATCCCCTGTCTTCACACAAAAAAGATCTTCTGCTCCATCATGAAAGGCAATATTTCACTATATTTGGCTAAATATAGCAAAATCTTAACTATTTCCCTGCAAAACCCTGGAAAGCGAAAGTGAGAAAAATCAACGGGGAAGTTCCGAGAGATCACTGCTTTGTTTCAATAATTGAGAAATATCCTGTATAATGATTAAATAATCTACACCCCACCACACACATACACATACATCAAGAATAATTTTTCATTTCTTACGGAGTTATCCTAATTGTCAATTCTTCCATTTTAATTTTTTGGGTATTTTTTCTCCATTCCTCTCGGGTGTGTCTTCTTGGTGTAATGGTTAAAGTGTTGAACTGCAGAATCGTATTAAACGTGTTCGAGCTTCGGTCGTGCTATTATGGTCACTTTCGGACAGACACCATTGGGAGAGGTATGAAACCCCTTATCCGCCCAGCTATAGGTTAAATAGTACGACTACTGTTCTTCTAGAAGGATGGACTTTGGCATTAAATAACCCAAGAAGATTAAAATACCATTAAATAAAAAGAGAACCCAACCAAACCATTTATCGCACACACACACGTATATATATATATATATATATATATATATATATATATATATATGATGACTATAGACATATAGAAAGAGATTGAGAGGGAGTTTTAAACAGCCTGAAGTTAAAATTTAATAAATGACATTGTACAAATGATAAAAACTGAGAGTTAGTCTTTCATTAGCCGTGAAAATTCTGGGTCAAGCTATATATATCTATAGTTATTTAATTAACTTTGCTTAGCTTTGGAACAAGGCAGGATTTTTAAAGCACCCATTGAGAGTCGAACTGGCTTGTAATAGTTTGTTTGGCTTGCAAGCTAGAATAACAAAATATTACGAGTGAGTTCAAATTTCCTTGGGTGCACCATAAAACCGACCATGTGCCACAACTAAGCAAAGTTTAAAAATAACTATATAGATGTGTATCTGTGTGTGTAGTTAAGCAGCAGTCTTTCATTTAAGCATGTTCAATTAAATAATAAAGAGACATTTTGTCTATATAATTCTAATAAGTGTCTTGGTTTTAGGTTGGCATTGGTGGATGAATTTACTAAAATTGTCCCGAGCGCTTTCATCATCACAGGTTGCCTACATGTATAGATAGTATTTTTTAAAGGGTTTTTGGCATTTTTTAGGTCTTTTCATAACATTACAAAATTACGTAAATGCAGAGTTAGATAAAACTGAGATGCTGATGAATTTAAAAAAGCAGAACACTATCAACGGTTATAGAATATCATCAGGGAATATAGAATATTTTTTAAAATAGGTATTTCAAAACATTATTGCTATTTTCACAATTAATTCCATTGATTCAAGGTTTTATATGTAGGGCTTCTAGGATTTGTTGTTGTAGCTTATTAATTTTCGTATGCAATTATTGTGGTGTTTTCAACTAGAGTTCTTCAAAATTTGAATTTGGGAATAGAATGGGTTTTAAGATGTAAGGCTATGGAACTAAAATCATTAAGGAACATAGTTAACCGTCCTGAAAGAGTTGTAGTGGTAAGACCCACATGCGTATTATTTTAGTTGGAGATACAGTCTCCCAAAGGGCATTTGAATATGTATACGACGTTTGTCCAATCAAGAACTTCATTGGAAAGAATTAGATTGGATGTTTTAAATGTGTTATTGTAAAAAAAGTCTTATTTTCTTTGTAGGATCAGTTGGGAGAACATTTTTTTTTTTAGTATTTGTCTTTTTAAGTTCATTAAAGAAGATAGTTCGATAAGAAGAGAAAAGTTTAGGTCTGGAAATAAGTGTTTTTATTGTGTTTTTTTTTAACGGAAAAGGCATTCACTATGGAAATTGAGGATACAGGATTAATGTTGGTAGATTTTTATATGTGGAAGTGATAGATCGGTCAATATTGCTTGTGTCTTGCGACACAATATATATATATATATATATATATAAACCTTTTTATATACATAAGCATATATATATATATATATATATATATATATATATATATATATATACATACAAAAGCATACATAAACACGCACACATATATATAAGCACGTTTTTATATATATAAACATATATATACACATATGAACACATAAAAACGCTTTCACCCTTATATATATATATATATATATATATATATATATATGTGTGTGTGTGTGTGTGTGTGTATGTGTGTGTGTGTGAGAGAGAGAGAGAGAAAGTATACGTAGTTGTTATCACATTACTGGTGGCTACCAACCTTCAATTTCTTAGCAGGTGTTATATTCTTCTTATCTGCTTTGGTTAGATTTCCTTTCCTCTTTGGGGATGAAAAATAGAATTAAAAATAAGAATAAAAAGATAATTAGTAAATAAGAATAGACTGTTTTTCTTTCTCTTTTTTTTTTGTTTATTTTTTCTTGGTCGGAGCATCTATGATATAACACATACTGAGGCTGATAAAAAAAGAAAAAAAGAACCAAGCATGACAAAAGAAAGGACACGGGAAAAATTGCAACAAACACCATCATAAACTTTATATCGAGAGATCCGATAATTATTTTTTGGAACTTATGACTCCTGTCCGAGTATTTAAGCGCGTTAATCTTCATCTCTGTATGTAGCCCTTCTCTCTTTCCATATGTGTGAGTGTGTGTGAGTGAGACAGACAGAGAGGGAGAGAGAGAGAGTGAGAGAATATATACACATTTAAGTGTCAATTCTTTCCTTTATAATGCGCGCGCACCCATTCATACACACGTACAAAAAAATGCACACAAATATATGTAAATGAGTTTCGGCTGAAAAGTTCTAAATCTTACCAGAAAAGAAGAGCCATAGCAGAATATTTTTTGAGACAATATACGATGAAGATGTGTGACAAATCTAGGTGACTCTTATATATATATATATATATATATATATATATATACATATATATATCGTGTGTGTGCGTGTGTTTGCTCGCGTTTGAACCTTTTTGAGTATATGAAACCAGATATTGGCATGATGGTTAGAGAGTTCGCCAATGGCCCGGGAGACCTAGGTTCAATCCCATGTCAAGTCTTACAAAAGACTCCAAAAAAACAAATGCCTCATCATTATATGGTATGGATCAAGTGTCAAGTGGAGAAATCCAGGGAAATGAGTAGGATTTGAAACCGCTATCTTCGGACAATGCTCACCTGGAACCGTAGAGACTCAACGCCTCTAACCGCTGCGCCACGGGCCCCGAAAGGCGGTAAAAATGGATTTTTTGGTCTTATAAATCCTTATCTGGTCTTCCATCATCGGGTCCGTACCGAATTTTTGTAATTGTCTTTTTTTAAATGGAATCATTTTGAGATGAGGCTTCTTAATCTGAGAATTAATTTTTTATTTTATTGCGGACTTTTTGTCCTCATCTTGTTAATTTTTTTTTCTTTTTTTTTTTGTATTGTTTCTTCTTTCACTACGTTTCGGCCAAATTTCACCTCTGGCCTTCTTCAGGTGAAGACCAGATAAGGATTTATCTCTACGGTTCCAGGTGAGCATTGTCAGAAGATAGCGGTTTCAAATCCTACCCAAGCCGGCCAGAGGTTTACTTGGTCAAAAACGTGGTGCGATAGACAACAACTATGGAAGGCAGTAATTACTGGGGATACGGTTACAAGACTCATCATTCCTATCCGAGGTCGCGGTAAAAATCGCCTGAAGAAGGCCAGAGGGGAAATTTGGCCGAAACGTAGTGAAAGAAAAAAAAAAACAAACTAAACTACCAAGATGAGGACAAAAAGTCCGCAATAAAATAAAAAATTAATTCTCAGATCGTTCCTAATTTAGAAATATTAAGTTCATGTTTGGTACGTGGAATAATATTTGAATATGAGAGATTTTTCAAATTATATATATATTGGCTGTACATCACAATAAATTCATTTAATTTGGATTATTCTGTTTTTCTTTCTTCATATATATATATATAATTTGGAGGGGTGTACGCATACATACATATGCATGTATATAGGTATATAGATATATACACATACATACACACACGCGCAAACACACACACAGACAAATATATGTATATATTGACAGTAAAACTTGACTGATGTTAGCTGTCTTTCCTAGCAAAAATACAAGTCAAACATCCTATTAAAATATACACGATGCATAATAGGATTAGGTAGGAGTACCTCATTGGATTATTGTGATATATACTTGTACAATACTTATGCTACTCGCTGGGTTTACTGCTCAATGACAAGCATAGCAAGAGGACTGGTGACTATACAAACAACTGGTTTTATTGCAGGGTACCATTTCTTTTCCCGTCAAAAGATGTCTTCAAGTCAGCAGAAGTTAGATGTTGGAGATTCCTTCATTAGTTTTAAGCATGGAGTTACGTAATCAATGATGGGTTGTTTCACCATGGCTTTTAAATTAGACTGGACCCATTACTTCAGTATTCAGTATAAATGCACACACACACACACACACACACACACGCATACACACACACACACACAAATACACTCGCAGATGCACTCACACGTATATAACAATAATTTAAAAGCCACATAAACAGCCATAACTACCCACTCAATCTATATAACTATTATGAACGAAAGAATCGGCACATAAAAGTGTATATAAATATATATATATATATATATATATATATATATATATATATATATATATATATATATATATATATATATATGCGCGTGTCTGTGTGTGCATGTGTCTTTTGTTTTTAATACATATTTGCGCGTGTGTGCATCGAATTATAATGAATAGAGTAGAAATGGCTGCAGTCTTGATGGACTCATAAAGTGTACACGCACACACACACACACACACAAATATATATGTATATATATATATATATATACTTTTGTGTCAATTCTTTCGTTCATTTTATTCGTACATGTGTGTGTGTATGTGAGTTAATATTTCCTACATTTGTTCATAATAAATGTATATGTATAAATATATATATATAAATATTGGGTGTCTCAAAATAGATGCAACCTATTAATATGATAATGATTTATTACTGAGACAAGCATTATGGCGTCATTTGGAACACGTCCTGTAAAAAATGCATCCTTTAAGCTCGAGACATCAAATCAATCTTTTTATTATATGTCAGCTTCTGTAATATGCAGTCTTTTGTGAGTTTCTAGTCTCAGTAATAAATCATTATCATATTAATTGGTTGCATCTATTTTGAGACAGTTTTAAATGATTTTGTCTCCTAATAAGTTGTGATGCAAAATATTTTTCTTCTCTTGTCCCAGGCATTGTGATTGAGAATTAATAGTTGTTATCAAATGCTATTTACAATTCTGAAATTATTAGTAGAGATATTAACAGTCTCATGGGTACCATGTATATTAAGGCATCCTAGTCCATTGGTCTAGTGGTTAGAGTGTTCGCCAACGGCCCTGGGGACCGGGGCCCAATCTTAGGTGAGTCATACCAAATACTCAAAAAATGGTACTTGATGTTGCCTTGTTAAACACTCAGCTTCTTAAGGTAAGGATCAAGGGTAAGGTGAAGTAATCCAGGGAAAGGAGTCACTCTCTCCCCTACGTTTCAGTTTAGTAGCAATTGAAAAGGGAGCCTTTGTGTTAACCTCGACTATGGTTGCCACCTTCAATTACTATATATATATATAAATATATATATATGTATAAGTGTGTTGATGTTTGTGTTGGAATCAAAGTGATAAGACGAATAATAATATTTCTTTATACTTATTTTGTTCATTCATGTTTTTTCGACTAGTTTCGATCTTAGTTTATTGACAGGAGAAATGCTTTGTGAAGAATTTCTTCTTTTTCTCTTTTTTAGTTATTGAAATAATTTTTAAAAGTGTTTGCATGCCATAAAAAGAAGCGACGAAAATGAACTGGTGCATGGTATCTATTATTCATTGAATAAAATTTATTTTTCGGTCTCTTGTTTTTTTTTTTGTTTTTTGTTTTTTTTTTTTAACTGATTATTTAATGATTTTTAACATCGTGAACATTTTACTCATCTGTGTAGGTTAGCACCTATCAGGGTCCAATTTTAAGAGTTCAATCGAAATATTTAATCATCTTCTCTTCTCTAAAACAGTTAATGTTTGCAAACAAATGACTGATGTTAAATTGAAGTATTTACTATGACATTGCAATAGTTATAATCATTTAGCAATGTGTAAATGAATGAAGTGTGTTGAAGAGAATCGTTAGTGTTCATCATTAAATCTTAAACCGTTTAACTGTGGGGTAACAAATGAGCCCTAAGTTGTTTAAAATTATTGCTTACAAAGTGTGTGTATCCAAATCATATATATATATTCAATATAAATGCATGGACAACATTTTGTATTTAATAATCTTCCGACAATTATCATATGAGAAGATTCGCAGTCGGGAGATATGTACCATTTTTTGTCTTGTGCAGTTCGGAGTTGTCTGTCCTTATCAATATTGAGTAAATTTGTCTAAAGTGTTTATCTTATTTCGGTTGGTTTTGTTTTGTTTGGTTTGGTTTTATGGCAAATCGAGAATTGGTGGTCATTTAATGATAAATCCTTCTTATACGTATATTAGATATATGATTTCTAAACTCATTTTTAAACAAGCCAGAGCTCGTTTTTTTTTTTGCACATAGTTTAATGGTTTCACTTAATTTCTAACTATTCAGTTTAGAATAAGTATAGTTTTTTTTTTACATACATGTAGTCATTGGTTTAAATAGAGATTTTTTTTTGTTATACACAGGTAAATGATTAAACAGTTCTATTTCAAACAATTTGATTGAACATGTCAACAAAGTTGAATGCTTCCAAGTTTTATGTATTACTAACAATTCAATTAAACAGTCATTTGTTTACACACAGTCAAATCATTAAACTGTTCTATTTCAAACAATTCAATTAGCAAAAGTACAATTTTTTTTGTTTTACACACAGTTAAATATAAAACAGTTAATTTCAAGCCTGTTACATTTTTATTCTAACCGGGTGGTTATTATTCAAATAATTCAGCTAAGCATAATTATACAGTTTAGCTCTATTTCAGACATAAATAGGACCCTATCAGTTGCTACCACTCCGAGGCAGATTGAACCTGGGACGATGGCCATGAAGGGGTACTCCAAATTCCCCAAAGCTCCAGCATTACTGAAATTTAACCACCACATTGTTTAGAGTCATATCCCGGACACTCGTTGCAGGAGTCTTACTTTTTTTGCTGAAATGCAGTCGGTGTATTCTATAGCTCCTGCCGACGGGACCATTTTCAAGTTAGGTAAGAAATTTTTCTATTTTTCAGTTTTGTCTTTCTATCGGTGTATACGAGGATTATTTTGTCAAGATGCATCAAAACTTCTGCAGAGGTCGTAAAATTGTCAAACCACACTGTGTAGTATATTGACCTTCGACCCTGCCAAACATGCCATTCCAAGACGGCGGAAGTGCATATTCCGTTGGCCTGGGCGAGTCTGGCTGACAATATGGGACACGGTAAAATCCCGCGGTACACTTACAGACTGATGCACAAGAAGAGAGTGACCTGTGAACTGCATGACAGTTATTTCCGCTTGGTGACGATCAAACATGCCATTCCAAGGACGGCGGAAGTGACACATCCCGATGGCCAGTCATGAGGAGATACTGAGTGGGCGATTGAACTATATTATATAACTCGGTGGAGACAGGAAGTCAGTTAGAGTTGGAGATCAGATGAGTTAGAGGCAAGACGTGGTAGAGAAAGCCAGCACTCAGCAGAAAGCTTGGCCCCCGGGCCTCCGGTTGAGCATTAGGAGGACGAGAAAGACACACCGCTGATGGCCATAAGAGTGGGGGTCAATATGTTGTAGTTCTGTTCGGTCTCCAACTCCATCTCACAGTAAAACCTTGAGTAACCCTTTTTTACCCTTTCAAATGAAGTGAGAGGTATATTTTCTAAAAGACTGTGTCACTCGTCTTCATTGTGTCGTTGTATTCCGCATGAATCTGCATATAACTATACAACAACTGGACTGTGAGATACCGAGCACGTATTGATACTCTCCGAATGTTACTTTTAGGCATACCTGAACTTTTTTCATCGTGAAGATTCTTGCAACCCGAACGATATTTCTGGAACATCAAGGTTACCGTACTGTGATCAACTGTACCTTCCCCTTTCACTCAAAAGCTTTGCGCCTTCTTCACTCTTTATGACGGGAAGGTTACAACAGGCGTCCAACTGAGATTTAAGGCATACTTCGACACTCATATACCCGTTAGAACTGTGATGGTACAAATGTCTATGTCGTGTAGTCGTAGTCAAAACGTCCATTTGAACATTGTAATATTACAACCTTGTGTTTGGCTTCCTAACGGTACATTAGCTCGCACCCAAATATTGAAAAGTTTAACTCATCCAAATATCTGATGTAAAAGACCACACGTTCTTATTTTCTAGGTAGATGCATATTACTTAGAATATTCAGATTATTGCCCACATCTTTATTGCTATACTTACGCTCAACGTTTCGGCAGTTATGTCTTCTTTTGGTGTTTCATGTAGAACTCGAGAGCCCAAACAGAATCTTAAACTGAACCCTTCATTTGAGCCACAGGAGTAGACTGTTTCCATTCTGTTGACCATGACCGTGTACTAGTGTTAAGTTATTGTAAGTATTCTTTGTTATTATTACCTGTTGTTGGAATTGAACCTGCAACCTCCAGAGGATTTTACTCAGAAGCACTGCACAACGAAACACCTAATCTTCTGTGTCATAAGGCCTTATCGAAAGACAAACGTACCAAAACGTTGTGAGTATAAAAATAAAGATGGAATCAATAGTCCGAATGCCTTTAGTAATAATTATCATGCTTCATCTAAGAAATTTAGACATGTAGATGCTTATGTTTTTTTTAACACAGCCGAAACACTACTGCACAGTCAGGAACGAGCAGCCGCAGGCATTGGCCTCTATGTCAATGCACACAAAACGGAATATATGTGCTATAATCAAACGGGTGATATCTCTACTCTAGACGGAACCCCTCTTAAACTAGTAGACAAATTCACTTACCTAGGAAGCAGCGTCGCATCAACCGAAAAGGACATCGGCACGAGGTTAACGAAAGCATTGACAGTTATCAATAGGCTATCGTTTATTTGGAAATCAGACCTAACCGATAAAATGAAACGCAGTTTCTTCCAGGCAGCGGTCGCATCGATACTGCTATATGGATGCACTACATGGACTCTAAAAAAACGGCCGGAGAGGAAGCTAGACGGCAATTACACAAGAATGCTGCGAGCAATCTTGAACAAGTCCTGGCGGCAACACCCACAAGACACCAACTGTACGGCCACCTGCCTCCTATCACGAAAACTATTGAAGTTAGACGAACCAGACATGCAGGACACCGCTGGAGAAGCAGGGACGAATTCATAAGTGATGTACTCTCGTGGACCCCCACACATGGCCGTGCCAAAGCAGGACGACCAACATGAACATACATTCAGCAACTATGTGAGGATACGGGATGTTGTCCAGAAGACCTGCCTGAGGCGATGAACGATAGGGAAAAGTGGCGAGAGAGGGTCAGGGATATCTGTGCTACCAGCACGACATGATGATGATGATGATGTTAAAAGCCATTTATAGTAACAGAAATATAATTGTTTGATAAGTAAAAGGTATGTAAAGGGATGGAATGTTTGGTTCTATTGTTTGTTATTCATAGTAAATCTTAGAACCCTTTAACTATGTACTGTTGCATATCCATATACATGAATATGCGAAATGAACATGGGACGTTGGTAACATATATACATAATGTTCATATAGAAAACTCAGAACATAGGAATCTCGGAATTCGAAAAAACATAACGACTTCTTTGTTCAGGTACGAAAACCTTTTATTACCTTTGAGTTAAAGGTTTCGACATAAGGAGAGATACACAATCTTTTTATGCCGGCTTCTTCATCTGGCCCCTATCTCGTGCGGCACCCATTGCGCACAAATTCGTCTCACCTCGGCGAGTCCCAAAAGTCGAACCTCCTCGTTCGGCGTCTAATTTTCAACTCTCTAACTTTCTTCGAAATCCCCAAATCCTCCACGCACTTCCATGCGTGACGTCACATGCACTTTGTCACCCGTTTAATTATCTCAGGCTATTGTGACATCTCTGAGTGACATGTCCGCACTGCATCAAGGTTGCACCTAACTAACCCATGTACTGAGCCGAAAGGTTCTCAGCCTAACTAAACCCAAAGGCATGAACCGAAATCCTTCGGCTATTATATTACATGTACAAACATGAGCTCAGGCTCGTTTAAAAATGTAATCACCAACATGCGTTAACAAAACATGTATATTTAATGTATATACTTGAGCAGGACTTGGTATTAAATAACCAACATTAAAACAAAACAATCAAACCTCCATATTTTAAAATCAAAACGTTAGCCATAGTCTGAACCATATAAATATATGCAAATTATTATTATTAGTTCTGATTAATTGGTTGATTTTAACGTCATTTTAAACCCTATTATTTCATGTCTAGATATAAGGTAAATAAGTCCTTTGCATGGCTTTATCTATATTTTTGTGAAGATGTTTCTGAAGGTATATTTTCTGCTGCCCACGGCCCTATTGAAAATTGATAATTCTTTAACAGGTCATTTCGAGCCATAGATGGGGTTAATATGAGTACTACACTTCCAGCTCAGACAGAATTTGTGGGTTATGGCAATAAAGAGGTACTCCACTTTCCACAGAGCTCCTAGACTAGAACCTCACTATCAGATATGATTTCGTGTTTAACCTAAAAGCCCTTTGCTATAGGATGGTGTTTTATCCCTCTGCATGAGATACAGTCAATGTAAATCTGCCAAACGAAGTGCCACATTTACAAAATAGATCGAGTATGTTTTCAGCCACAGAACACCAATTTTTCTACCTAATGATCACGGTTGACGATACATTTTCTCCATCATTGAACAAGAGCTTGCTTTATGTCGATCGAAATGCAATGCCTCCTGCGGCACACTTAAATATCCAATCCAACTGACAGCTGTATTCAGTCTGGCTTGTCACTTACATCGCTGACGCGACCGCGAAAACACATTATCAACTACATAATTGTGTTCCATTCCACCATTTTATCTAAGTAAACGTTCAGCAAGTGTCGATGAATATCAGTGGGTGTATTCCTTTTCAGTATTTATATCGTCTAATCTCTTATCAGACGCCATATTGACAATTTCCAAACAGTTGCAATATGTATGAATATGTGTCCTCGTGGTGTAATGGTTAAAGCAATGAACTGCGGAATCGTAGTACGCGAGTTCGTACTCCAGTCGCGCTATTATGTTCACTTTCGGGCAAATACCCTTGGGAAAGGTATGAACCCCCTTATTCTCCCTCCAGCTATGGGTAAATAGTAGGACGGACAAGGTTCTTCAGCCTTGTTGAGGCAACTAGTCTAGGAGAAGGAAAACTCTGAATTCAAACCTGTTAAACTCCGCTTAAAAATTGACCTTGTGTCATATCCTGCCCGAGCGGAGGGGTTGGTAAATAGTATCAAGGCAAAAAATTATGAGCTCTTTTGCTCTACCAGTGACATCAAATTTTGATGATATAAGCTTTTATTCATCACCGGTGAAAATACGTAATAATAGGAGAAAAATTGCTGAAAACATGCTCTATCAAATGGTGCTATTTGATTCCTTGTATCAGTTGAAAGTTCTGTTGAAATAAACAGGAAACATTACTTTCGACTCGACAAACGCCGCATTTTGCAAGCGAAAATACATAATAAATGCCGGTCATTATGTGGGAATATTATGTTTCATGTCTGAAAATTCGCTCTAGACAACGGTAGTTTTGTATTATCTGTGTCTTTCTTAGTTTATGCATTGCGTAGCATAGTCAGCGACTGGGTTGGTGATGTCAGATGGGGGGAATTGAAACACAAAGAATGCTACTCGATATAAATGTACGGCCCTCTGTTACTTGATTTTCTCAGTTCCTTTTCCGAATCTGTGGAAGTTTATGGAAACAAATAACGAGGCAGATTCTCCGTTCCATTCTTACTAGCTCTTCTCGTATCTTTAACTTTTTCGATATTTTTACGTCTATGCAAAAATGTGTCACGTTCGAAGTTTCTAACCACAAAAGATCGAATCGAAAAACCCAGCTACTTTTAAAAGGTTTCACAGAGCACTCGTCCTCTACAACTAATGTTTTGTTTTGTGGCATATCAACCATTTTAGGTTATTTAATGCCAAATGATCTTTATAAGTAATAAGTAAAGTTGGCGACCGTAGTCGAGGGCGACCAGAAGGCTTCCTTTTCAATAGCTACTACACTGAGGTGTAGGGGAGGGCGCTAATCCTTTCTCTCGATTGCTCCACTTTACACTTGATACGTATATCCTGAGTGTTAAGCAAAGCGGTATTAAGTACCATTTTTAAAGTCCTTGATATGACGTGACCTGGGACTGAACCCAGGTCTCCCGGATCATTGGTGAACTCTCTCCCCCACTTGGACAATGAGCCGATTTAAATCATCTTTATACGTATATATTAAAAATATATGATTTGGTTTGGTTTAGTTATATGACATATCAACTATTGTAGGTTATTTAATGCCAGATCTTGTTTCGAGGTATACAGAATAAATATGATTTGTAAACACATTTTGTAGAAAACATTTTGAAACGAGCCGCGGCTGTTTTTTGAGCGCAGTTAAAAGGTTTCAAGTATTGCTGACAGTAACAATTTAACATCAGTCATTTGTTGGCACACATTTTAATGAATATACAAAAATGATTTGCAAGTGAATAGTCGGTGGGTAATTTCATTTTTAAATGAGTTAGAACTAATTTATTTGTACATAAAATCCACCATTGTTTCTATGCTGTAAAATGGTTTCATTTATTGCCACCTAACACTTATAATTTCATTCAACATTACTCATTTCTTTTGCACACAATTAGATGGTTCCATGTATGTTTATGTATAACTAACGATTCAATTAAACATCTGTCATCTGTCCACACACAGACAAATGATCAAACAGTTCTATTTAAAAGATTCAACTTATCATTAGTCATTTATTTGCACTCAGTTTAAATATCAAACGGTTCCATTTGACCCATTGATAGGACCCTATCAAGTCCTTCCACTCAGAGACAGAGTGGACCTGGGAGCAATGGCAATGAAGGGGTACTCCTCATTCTGCAATCTCCAGCATTACTCGAGCCTCACCATCAGATTTTTTAGAGTCATATCCAGGACACTAGATGGGGGGTTCTTACCCCTCTGCAGAGTTGCAGTCAGTGCCCAACTACTTTGTTCATCGAGGATTATTTTGGCATTTGTTAACTCATAAAGCTTCCTACGAATTAAACATCGAGACAAGTAAGCAGAACATCGAAATCCCTTCCATCATGAGGAGACGACATCAGGCGGAAGTTTGCTTTCGGCCTGAGAATACAGTGAAGGGCAAGGCGTCAATCTGTGGCCACCCCAGGCAATATCTGTGCTTCGTTTAAAAGAGAAGAGCTTTGGTTCAATGCATGAGGCCTGAAGTAAATAAAAAAATGTGGAGGTATTGTTGACAGAAAATACGTTTTTTGCACTGCTGTTGACAGTGTATTAGTGTATGGTAAGGCACTCCCATAAAATTTTAACCTTGTGTCGCATCCTGCCTCTGGTGAAAGAGATATGCAAATACTATATAGGAAGAAGCGGATATTTTGGCTCCACCATGTTTTTGTTGGACCCCTGCCCAGAAAAATAAACAAACAATCACAGGTTTATATATATTACATCTAAAAAATGTAATAATAAAGAAGACATTCTACGTAGAATTTGTATAAATCAGAATATGGCTTAACCCCCCCCCAAAAAAAAAACAATAAAAAAAAATGCTCACAATAAGCTAAGCTAAAACGAAGGTAAAATAATTCAGCGCCATTTTGTTATTTGGTTTGTCATCATAGAAGACGAATTTGTTATTCTCTCTCTATTTTAAATGTCAACCTGTGTGGGATACATTCCCCCTCCACCCGGTTAGAATAGAAAGCCAACAGGCTTGAAAATATATGGTTACCGAAAGCGCTGTCCGTTCAAGTGACATTTGAGTTTTCACAACGGCATCTGTAAAAGCAGAAGATCTACAACCAGTCAGGCGTACGGACGGAAGACATCTTAAGAGACTTGCCTTGTTTGGCATATTCAAATGCTTGCAAATATTCCATTGTTTGGTTTTATGCTATGCTTTCGGCGTTGAATGTTATACCAGGTATTATTTCCACTTGATTTACCAAAGCATATAACAATAGACACACACTGAGTTATAGGGAATAAAATAAATGAGAACCAAATTGGGACTGAGTGAAAGAAACACGTGGATAGAGAAAAGTAAGAAACGATTGAAAAAGATATGAAAATAGAGAGGATGGATTGAAATTATCAATTGACGGAAGTAGATAGAGAGATAGATTGATAGATGGTTTTAGGATGTATCAAATACTGCACCACTTGGACTTTACGAAACGCTTGGAGTAAAAGCTAGAGAGGAACAACATAAGAATGCTGTGTGTTGATTTGAACAATTCCTGAAAATGGCAGCTGTATGGCCACTAACTTCATATCTCTCAAACCATCCAAGTAAAACGCATAATATAAGCCGGATATTGCTGGAGAAATAAGGAAGAACTTAAAAATAAAATTTGTCTATGGACTCCTATCCATGTATACACCAGTATTGGCCAACCAGAAAAAAAAACTTACATCTTTGTGTACTTCGGGTAACATCGAAACAACTTACCAAGAGCGATGGCTTCTTGGGGCAAATGGTTTTGGTTTGGTTTGGTTTGGTTTTAAGGCACATCAAATACTGTATGTTATTAATGCTAAACCCTTTTTATATGTATGAATGCTTATATTTCAAACAATTAAATTTAGCATAAATCCACAGTTTCAATGTCAAAAAGCAGGTCTATTTCAAACAATTCAGCTTAGGATACAAAGGTAGTTCTACCTCAAACAATTCATTTTAGTATAAGTGCACAGTTTCAATGTCAAAAACAATTCTATTACAAACAATTCATTCAAGCATGAGTACACAGTTTAAATGTCAAAACATTTCTATTTCAAACGAATCATGTTAGCATAAGTACACAGATTCAATGACAAAACAGTTCTATTTCAAGCAATTCAGTTTAGCATAAGTATACAGTTTAGTTCTATTTGACCCATGGATAGGACCCTTTCAGTACTATCACTCTGGGCTAGAGTGGACCTGCGATCGATTGCAATAAAGGGATACTCTACATTCCTCTAATCTCCAATATTACTGGAGCCTGACCATCAGATTGCTAAGTGTCATATTCAGGACACTCGTTTTGGGGATATTACCCCTCTGCAGAGAAGCAGTCGACGTATTTTGCAGCTCCGGTTGACTGAGTAAAGAGGCGATTGGTGAGAGAGAATCAAAGCAATCTTTGTTATCAACACGCCTTTATGTTGATGATGATAATAGACATTGATAAACAATTAAAATTTCAATTAATTAATCTTTACACAAATATTTTATATAAGGTAATATGGTTTCTATTGGTTGTTTGATTAATATTAATGCCTTATCAACCGTTTAGTATTATTTAATGCTTAAAGGTAACGGGTTCCTTGACATCTTATGAGCAGTTGCTTTTTAAGATTACTTGTTTATTACACTCCGTCTTACCTGAAATGAATAATATTAAAGTGCAACTATTTGTCGAATAGATTGACGAAAACAGGTACTACCATTTCAGATAACTGTGAATAAATGGAAGGAAAGATTAATAAATATATAGGACAGTTAATATATATACTTAAAACATTGTGGCAATGAAAGGAACTTCTATACTTCTCAGATCTCCAGAATTGGAGCCTTACCGTCAGATGCAATTTAGCGTCATACATAGGATACTCCTCTGTAGCAGGACTGGTGTTCGAACTCGCTTACTACAATGACTCAATTCAGCACGTTAGCGACTACACCACGGGAACTCCTTCTCCAAGCGAGAAAGCAAATACAATAAGAATGAAAGAAACGAGAGAGAAAGAGAAAGAGAGAGAGAGAGAGAGAGAGAGAGAGAGAGAGAGAGACTATACCAGGAAGAAAGAGAAAAAAAAAGCAAATATAAGAAAAAAGAGGAGAGAGATAAAGCAAATATGACAAGAAAGAAAGAAAGAAAGAAAGAAAGAAAGAAAGAAAGAAAGAATAGGAGAGACGGAGAAAACACATGTAAGATAGAAAGAAAGAGAAACAGAGACAAAGAGAAAGCAAATATAAGTAAGGAAGAAAAAAGGAAGCATCAGGACAATGGTGACAAGCATTCCTATCAAATAATTTCTTAGCATTCATATAGTTGCATTTAACTATTCCTGCATATGATTTCGAGTATTAAAAAGAAATTTTAGCATTGAGTTACTAATATATATATATATATATATATATATATATATATATATATATATATATATGAAAGCGATGCATTGGTGGATCTGTCTCTGCGTTTGAGTGTCCAGCAGTAACTAAAAAACTACAGCACGTTGCAGCTAAAAACAAATTTGCCCTGCCGGCTGGGCCTATAGAATACACCAACTGCTTCAATGCAGAAGGATAAAACCTTTCCCCAACGAGTGTCCTACATATGTCACTAAACAATCTGATGGTGAGGTTCCAGGTATGCTAAGGCTTTGGGGAATGCAGTGTACCCCTTCATTGCCATCTCAACCAGATCTATTCTGGCCCGGAGTGCTATCATCTGATAGGGTCCTATCTATGGGGTCAAATAGAACTAAACTGTGTACTTATGCTAAGCTGAATTGTTTCAAATCGCACTGTTTTGTCATTTAAACTGCGTACTTATGCTAAACCGAATAGATTGAAATTGAATTATTTTTGTATGCTAAACTGAATTGTTTAAAATAGAACAGTTTTGCACTAAACAATCTGATAGTGAGGTTCCAGTTATGCTGAGGCTTTGGGGAATGCAGTGTACCCCTTCATTACCATCTCAACCAGATCTATTCTGGCCCTGAGTGGTAGCATCTGATAGGATCCTATCTCTGGGTCAAATAGAACTAAACTGTGTACTTATGCTAAGCTGAATTGTTTCAAATCGCACTGTTTTGTCATTTAAACTGCGTACTTATGCTAAACCGAATAGATTGAAATTGAATTATTTTTGTATGCTAAACTGAATTGTTTAAAATAGAACAGTTTTACACTAAACAATCTGATAGTGAGGTTCCAGTTATGCTGAGGCTTTGGGGAATGCAGTGTACCCCTTCATTACCATCTCAACCAGATCTATTCTGGCCCGGAGTGGTAGCATCTGATAGGGTCCTATCTATGGGTCAAATAGAACTAAACTGTGTACTTATGCTAAGCTGAATTGTTTGAAATCGCACTGTTTTGTCATTTAAACTGCGTACTTATGCTAAACTGAATAGATTCAAATTGAATTATTTTTGTATGCTAAACTGAATTGTTTAAAATAGAACAGTTTTAACATTTAACTGTGTGTAAGCAAAAGCTATAATCATAGTAAACTGAATTGTTTGAAAGAGAAGTGTTTGACGAAACTAAATAGTTTGAAATATAATTTTTTAAAAAATTAAACTGTGAAATTAAGATAAACTGAATTGTTTGAAACAAAACTGTTCATTTGTATGAAAATGGATTTGATATTAAATAATCAGAAACGTTGATATGTCATAAACCCAAACCAACAAACAAACAAACAATAAAAAGCTGATATATTCCAAATTAGTGTCACCAAACACTGATTTTAGTAAAGGAATTATCGTGAAGGTATTTTTTATTAGCGAAGATATTCATGAATTTAAAAATATGGAAATTCGAAAGAAGTAGAAAATTGCGTTATAAGATGCGGAAAATGTGCTTAAATAAATACAAAATCATCA
This sequence comes from Sepioteuthis lessoniana, assembly GCA_963585895.1. NCBI lineage: Eukaryota > Metazoa > Mollusca > Cephalopoda > Myopsida > Loliginidae > Sepioteuthis > Sepioteuthis lessoniana. Next base: position 69,621,344 of record OY757923.1, on the reverse strand, counting down.
TCATCATCATCATCATCATCATGTTGTGCCGCTAGCACGGATATCCCTGACCCTCTCTCGCCACTTTTCCCCATCGTTCATCGCCTCTGGCAGGTCTTCAGGGCTACATCCCGTATCCTCACATAGCTGATGTATGTATGTTCAAGCTGGTGGTCCTGCTTTTTCTTGGCTATATGTGGGGGTCCATAGGATTACATCACTTATGAGCTCGTCCCTGCTTCTCCGGCAGTGTCGTGCATGTCTGGTTCGTCTAACTTGGATAGTTTTCGTGATGGGAGGCAGGTGGCCGCATAGTTGGTGCTTTATGGGGTGTTGCCACCAGGACTTATTCAATATTGCTCGCAACATTCTTGTGTAATTGCCATCTAGCTTCTTCTTCAGCCGTTTTGTTAGCGTCCAAGTGGTGCATCCATACAGCAGTACTCACACAACCGCTGCCTGAAAGAAACTGCCTTTCATTTTATCGGTCAGGTCTGAGTACCCGAAACGATATTCATAAAAAATGAACCAGAAGTTTGTCAAAAGAACCTGTGTCCATGGCTAAAACTTATTGGTTTCCTCCTATACAAGTCATCACTATATAACCCTCAATCTTATAGGATTACAGAAATAATGGGGCAAACTGTGTAAATGGGGTTAAAAGCAAATTTCCCTATTTAATGAAAGTATAGAAGCGTACCCAGGTTGCTCCTACGTTAGCAAACGATTCTATATCCATAAAAATTCCTTCTGCATTAATGGGAAGACAGATCAGAACAGCTATAACCATGTCATTGTCTTCAAAAGAAATTGTTTGGTATAGAAATGATAAGGAATCAAATCGAGGAAAAGCAAAATTCTTATTAAAAAAGAGCCTAACACAGCAAGATTAATGAAGAATTGGCAGAACTTACTGTTCTATGCGGATCAGTTTGGATTCAGAATCTAACCTGAAGAAGTAGAAATGGAAAAAGAATTAAGGAGAATGAAGAACAGGAGGAGACCAATGATTTCGAAAGAAAGTGATAATGAACCGCTTGAAGAAACTCACGAAGAAAATGAACATCCATAAGAAGAAACCAAGAAAGACAGGAAGAAAAACTATCAAAGATTCCGAAAATAATCAGGAGAAGCATAAAAGAAACCAAGGGAACCATATAGTATCGTTAGTAAATTCACTGCATCAATAAAAACAGTAATCGAATATCAACCGGTGTCTAGGTAATGCTAATGGCCTGTCAACATCGAGTCTACGAAATATACGCATATAAAAATGTATACATACTATTTATTATAATGTTTAATAATCATTTTGTAAATTATAACATTTGTATGTTACTTTAAGCAAAGTTACGACGAAAATACGATACAAAATGTTAAAAATCAAATAGTTAATAAAAAAAGTATATAAACTGTATCTATTCTATTTATTATATTGATTAGTTATTTAATAAATTATAAAATTTGAGCTTTTTATGGATATAACACAAAACCAATGCAAAATTATAATGTTAAGTTATTCAATAAATTATAAAATTTATGCTTCTTATGCATAAAAACTTTAGAACAAAGCAAAATTATGTCGTTTAGTTGCTTAATGAATTAAAAAAAATTATGCTTTTTACGCATAAATTAATAATAACATAAAATTTTTGCTTTTTACGCAACCCTCCCACAAAACAGTGGAAAATTATAATGATTAGTTATTCAATAAATTAGTAAATTTATACTCTTTAAACATGAAATACAAAAACAATGCAAAATGAAAATGTTTTGTTATTTAATGAATTATCATATTTATGCTTTTTACACATAGAATTAATAAAATTATGAAATGTATGCTTTTTACACAAAAAAAAACACCACAAAAACAATGCAAAATTATAATGTGTTGCTATTTAATGAATTATACAATTTATACATTTTACGCCACAAAACAATGCAAAATTCCTCATATTTACGAAGGTAAAAAAGATAACATTAATTGAAGTATTATGATTCTATTTATAAGTTGAAATAATATTTTTATTCCTCAATTATGAAATTAATATTTATTTTTGAAATTCATAAATAAAAACAATTTACCAACAAGTCGGGGGTGTCCTCGTGGTGTAATGGTTAAAGCGATGGACTACGGAATCTTCGTACGCGAGTTCGTACTCCAGTCGCGCTATTACGTTCACTTTCGTGCAAATACCCTTGGGAAAGATATGAACCCCCTTATCCTCCCAGCCATGGGTTAAATAGTACATGCAAAAAATTGCAGTTTCTGTTCGGTCTCCAACACCCTCTCACACGCAAATCTTGAGTAACCCTTTTCGAACCCTTACAAATAAAGTGAGAGGTACATATTTTGTTAAAGAAGTCTTCACTCGTCTGTTTATTTATCGTGTCGTTATGATACTGTGTGTATATGTAGATCTGAATCTGCATATGACTATATAACATGATATCCGGGGAAAATGCCATGAAAAAGGAAAAGAATAAAGTATACGTACAACTTAAAAATTATCAACTAATAACGTATGCCTTGTCAATATGAAAAAAAAGTAAATTAGAGCGAAATATCAATACTAATACGTTATTTAATGTCAAATCATATATATATATATATATATATATATATATACCGAGTCAAAAAGAATCTACAAACGTTTCACCCAACTGGATCACTAGGATGATTCTGATTCTTGATGATCCAGTTAGGTGGAACGTTGATATATTCTTTTTGATTCCGTTGGTATATATATATATATATATATATATATATATATATGATTAGGCATAAATAACGTATTAGCGTTAATATGCTATAAAACAAATCTCAACAAACTAATGATACAAGCAACATCGAAAAGAAACTGAACATAATTTTTTTCCCTTGTTATTATTTTTTATAAACGGTGTAAAAATTAATCAAATGCATTAAAAATTGAATTATTTTAAATTTTGATAGATTTTGTCCACATTGCATTTATTCTATGATTTTAAAAAAAATTACATTAAAAGTGTTATCTTTTTATCTTACCCAGGCAAGTGTAACACTCAGTAATTGTTTTAAGTAACTAATAAATTATAAACAGGTAAACACTTTAGACTTACCTGTAATATCACTGTGATTAAAATCAATATATTAATGTAGTTAGAAAATCATTTTAAATATTATCTCAGACAGGTATATTGATACTACCACTTTATCAAAGTGGGTATGGGAGTAATGAGAAAGAAGGAAATGTCCAGTGTTCAAGAGGGCCCTAATAGAAAACATAACTCTCTATCTACATCTCAAATAACGCGGTTTTCACCTTTCCACAAACCTTAAAAAGCATCGTCAAAGAGACTAAACTGCAAGAGTCGTTTCCATTAAAAAAAGAGAATACGCAATAAAAAAATCATTTGCTATTGTTTTTCATTCAATTCCTTCGTGACACAATCGCATCCGTCTCGGGAGAAATCGCCGAATTGTCCTCATTGAGAATATATCCTTTTTATTAGTCCTTTTATATTAGTCTCCAAATAACTATATCAGTATGGATCGCAGTGTTTGATTATCTCGCAGCGTTAAGATTATGTGAAATGTAAACAGCTTCGTTCAGAATTTGAACTTGGGTCACCGTGTCCGTTCCCTACGATAATAACCATTACACGACAAGTGCATCTTTGTATGTATGTACGTATGTATGTATGACGAGGGGGAATCAGACAGGCGGCCAGAATGGGAAAGATATAAAAATACAATTGATCAGAGGGTAGACATATTAATTAGAAAAACTGCTGTACGTAACAGAACTTGGAGACAAATAGACTTTGAATGATGTAAATGAAGTAGTGAAAAAAAAAATATATATATATATAGATAGATAGATAGATATAAAAAGCCGATCTAAATATTTAGACTTCAGTTATAAAGAGAGCAGTAGAGAGACTGTCAGACGAAATGGGAAATTTATAAAGGTAGATTGTAACAGATCTCTGTTACAATCTCTGTTAGATAGATAGATTGATATGAATAGAATATTTAGAGAGAGAGAGAGAGAGAGAGAGAGAGAGAGAGAGAGAGAGAGAAAGACAAAGACGGACAAAGACAGACTAATAGAGAGAGAGAGAAACTAGCTTGGATAGACAGATATATATTAAAAGCTTCAAATAGATACAAACACAGAAAGTAATGAGTGTGTTTGTGTATGTGTGGGTGTAAGAGAAAAAGAGAGAGAAAGAGATAGCGCGAGTGAAACTTGAATTGACAGGAATATATTTTAAAAAAAAACCTGTAACTTATAGAGTAGGAGAGAGAAAAGAAGAGAGAAAACTTGTATAGAATGTTATTTCAAAAGCAAAAACGTAGTTACAGATAAAGAAAGAAAGAGAGAGAGAGAGAGAGAGAGAGAGAGAGAGAGAGTGGAATAAACTTGGATAGACAGATATACTAAAAGCTTTTAATAGATTGAAAGAGAGTGAAGAGAGACGAAGTAGAGAAAGAGAGACAGAGAGAAAGAGATCTGGACAGGGTATTATCCAAAGCCTGTAATAGTTAATGAGAGAAAAAGTGAAAGTGAGAGAAAGAGAATGAAACAAATTGAATAGACATAGATCTATTACAAGCCTGTAACAGAGAGAAGAAAAAAAGAAAGGGCATGGGGGAGGGTGGAAGAGAATGTTAAAGAAAAAGAGAGAAAGACAGTGGGATAAAATGAGAAAGATAGCAATGCAGATTACTTACGAAATAGGTTTGAAAAGGAGCACATCATACGTTGTTCTGGTTACGCAACTCGACTAGCATTTCAATGAATTTGGTTCCTTTAGACGCCCCATAACTATGACCTTGTGTCAAACTAAGTTAATATTACTAAATGACAAACCCCGTCTCTCATTATCAGATCAATTTCATTTTCACTGACTCATACGTCTCTTTAGTCTTTCTTTCATCCCTGGTTTTATTCATTTCTTTTTCAGTGTGAACCCTCTTTTCGACTCCATCGACATTTCATGAGTCTATCACACACATCCCCACACGGAATCTTTGTATAAAGATTTCATGTCTTGCGCACCTGCTGTTGTTGACATCAATATAGTTTGAATCTGATCGTACAGACGCAGTCAACATCTTTCTCAACTGGCTCCACCTTCACTTTCCCTCTTTCTTTATATTTCTTCCCCTTCGCTTGTTTCCTTTTCTCTTTCCACGTCTCTCATTAGCTTCAGCGGCCTCATCTGGCCAAAACCATTAAGGTGAGCCATAAAACAGGCTGGAGAAAGAGCCCTGTTGACAGCTAGAGAAATACAAGTGAGACTTTCTTGTATTTACTCGTAATTTTCTTCAGTCCTTGATACATGTTTATGGACGAACAGCTACCGCCTCTCTTTCTGTCATCAATTTTCAATGTCACTTCAGAAACGGCGCTCATAATTCCACGTCGTTCCAGTCGAAGGATAAATCTAGAAGGTAGCCATTACGTCTCTATCCGTCAGTGGGAAATGCTTAAAAGAGACTTGGCGGAGAAGTACTGAGTAAATTTGCGAAAGGAAGTAAGTGGTTGTCAGTGGGAGATAAAAAAAGGCGCTTTCTGGACTGTTAACGCGTGCGTGCAAAAAAAACGAAAAAAAAAAACAAAAAACGCACGATTAATAAAATGTCGCATTAATAATTACCTTATTTCACGAATAATTCCAAACAGCATCCTGTTGTAGATTTTGATTCATCCGAAAATATTCCATTATAACGATAAGCATGCAGCAAGAGCCAATGGTCTCTACCTGAATTCTTTATAAAACAATTCCTGTGTGTTAACCAAGACGGATGGTTCTCTCTCTCTCCTCATTAAAGAGCAAGTCTCTGAAATTAGTAGACAAGTTCAAATACCTTCATAGCAATATCTGATCTATTGGAAACGATGTCAACACATGCATAAGAAGGGCATGGATTACTATTGACAGGTTATCCACCGTATTAAAATCTGATCGCCTAAATAGGATTTCTTCCATGCTATATCAATGACAGTGTTTCTCTCTTATTGCTCCACTTGGATTTTAACGAAGCGCTTTGAGACAAAAACTAGACGAGAACTACACAAGGTTACTGCGTGCTATTTTGAACAAAACCCGGAAGTAGCAGCCCACAGAATAGTTGCTGGTCAGCCACTAACCTCCCATCTTGCAAACCATCCTAATGAGACGACATAGTGGGCACTGTTGGAAATGTAAGGACACATTCATAAGCGACATTCTACTATGGTCTCATACACATGGTCAATCAATAAAACTGACATTTATCAGCTCTGTACGGACACGGATTGCCTCAAGACGACTTACGAGGAGCAATGGCCAATAGGGACAGATGGTAAGTGTAAATCAAAGGTAACCATTCTATTGCCTCGCTCTGATGATGATGAGGATCTGTTTGCAATTCAAAGAGGATTACAGAGTGGTTGGTTAAAACCATACACTGATGCGAAATTAAATTGCAATTTCCTGCAAAACAATAGTTTAAACTGGGTACAGAATGAGATTGAGATCTGAATAATGTTGATAAACCTCCCAGTTGATGGACTTTTTGGGGGAGCATTTAATTAATTACTGTTTTAAGCAATATAAAATGGACTGTTTTGTAATTATTCACTATGCGCGCTCATAAAATAATCTAAGGATTTTGGAAGATATCGCAATTAACAGCTATACATTTAACTTGTGTCGGCCTAAATAAGCAGTTTCTTTGGATTTAATCAAAGATTTTTTAGTGTTTTTTTTCTAGGTGGAGCAAGCTAATGTCTGCTGCAAATGGTACGATATAAGCACCAATCTATATCATAAGGATACCTTGCCCTAGAGAGGGCATTAAAAACCGAATGTTAAGTAATATACCCTACCCCAAGGGAAATTATATTGGACATTTGCTTTGGCCTGATTAACAGGACGCAGACCAAAGTTCATCGTTATCAAAATAAACGTTTCAAAGAGGTGACATTGAGTGGGCGCTCATTGATTGGTTAGAAGTAATCACGTGAAATTTGAGAAATTTAGCTTCATTTTAAAAATCGGTTGGCTGGTAAAGTGTAAAGTCGTTTAACTTTGGGGCTTAAATGAACCTGCTATTAATAAATCGGAATGAGGAATGCAGTTCTTTATTAATAGATAGGTTTCTCTTTTTCTCTATGGAATGAGCAAAACCATACAATAATCTTTCTTGAGAGATCAGTCCAAAAACATATAAAACAACGAGAAATATTTGTGTATGCTTTTTGTGGTCAACGTGTGTGCCGTTTATTCATAAGGATCTCGATATGCGAAAAAGTTCTGATGGAAAATTACTGAGATGTTTATATTCATTTTATAATTAAAAACGGGCCTTGTATTTATACGGGGAAAATTACGTTCTTTCTTTCGTTCAGACCACTGAAACAAAATACATTGCAGTTATAAATAATCTGTTACTGAACGAAATATATTGCGCTCTACAGGACTCGCTCTTTAACATATATATATATATATATATATGTGTGTGTGTGTGTGTGTGTGTGTGTGTTTGTGTGTGTGTGAAGAGATGCTGCTCTTTCTGTTGTTGGAGCTGTAGAATATAACGACTGCAACTCTGCAGAGGGAAAAACCCCACCAAAGAGTGTCCTAGATATGACACTAAATCATATGATGATAAGACTCCAGTTCTAGACCTCCAGAGAATGTGGACTACCTCTTCATTATTCCCTGGTCCAATATAATCCGGAGTGGTAGGACCAGTTTGGATACTATCAAGAGAAACAATTGACTGATGTTAAATTGAATTTTTAGTGTTACATAACAAGGCTTAAAATTATTTAACTATGTGTACATAAGACTATTAAAGTGAGCAATACTTGAAACTACAGTGGGTAAATAAATGATTGACATGAAATATAATTATTAGTTTTAAACAGAAACAGTTGAAACCATCTACATGTGTGCCAAAAATAGCAAAACTTAATTGTGTGGAAACAAATTAGCACGAACTCTTTCAAAAAGAAAACTGTTGGTTGGTTGGTTGGTTGGTAGGTTTTTACGGTGAATCAACCCTGTTCGGGTCATTTAATGCCAAATTAAATTCCAAAAAATTCAGTTCAGTATGAATATAGTTTTTGTTTACTCAAAGTTAAAAATCAAAACAGTTCTATTTCAAATAACTCAGTTTAGCAAAAGTATACAGTTTATTTCTATTTAAAACAGTTCTATTTCAAACGGTTCAATTTAGCATAAGTACAGTTCTTTTTCAAACAATTTAGTTTCGCATAAGTATACAGTTTAGTTCTGTTTGAACCGTAGATAGGACAGTAATCAGGTGCTACCACTCCGGGCCAGAATAACGCTAGCATTACGAACACAATCATCAGAAGTGATGGAATCGAAATAAAAGATCCCTTTTTAAAAAAATTTAAGAACATTTTCATCGCTTTAAAATAATTTAATCCTTTTAAATATAAATACGCTATGAAAAAAAGTTATTCTGATTTTACTCGTACCCCAAGATATATATATATATATATATATAGGTATTATTCGGTACGGCCACCTGCCTCCTATCACGAAAACTATTCAAGTAAGACGAACCAGACATGCAGGACACTGCTGGAGAAGCAGGGACGAACTCATTAGAGATGTACTCTTATGGACCCCAACACATGGCCGTGCAAAATCAGGACGACCAGCACGAACACACATTCAGCAGCTATGTGAGGATACGGGATGTTGTCCTGAAGACCTGCCTAGGGCGATGAACGATAGGGAGGAGTGGCGAGAGAGGGTCAGGGATATCCGTGCTACCAGCGCGACATGATGATGATGATTATTCGGTCCAGTTAAACTGGAGTTGGGAGTAATTCCATCAGGACTAAAAAACACATTCAACAGTGAACATTTAAATTTTTCTGGTAAAAAGCTCAATATTACTGACATTACAGAGCAATAATTTCTTTAAGGAAAAACAAAAAACGGTCACATTAGGATAATAAATTTATTTCCATCCTGTTATGGGTTTTGATATGAATTAAAAACACCCCCCCAAAAAAACTAACAGGAATTCTTTAGATCTTATGGATGAAATAATCAAGAACGTTCTGATTTATTTTATCCATAAGATCTGAAGAAGCCCTGTTAGTTTTTTGGGGAAGGGAGGGTTATATCAAAACCCATAACAAGATGGAAATAAATTTATAATCCTAATGTGACAGGGTTTTGTTTTTTTTTTCATAAAGAAATATCTATCTATCTATATATATATATATATGTGTGTGTGTGTGTGTGTGTGTGTGTGTGTACAAGCGTGTACTAATAGGTTCATAGGTTGAAAATTCCATATGATATCATATTTGCTGTTGATTGCCATCACATTACATACATATGTTCAATGATTTATAACAAGCTCATCAAAGTTTGGCACAAGACCATAAACGTATGATACCCATGCAACGGTCTCTGAGACAAACCTGGTAACCACCACAGGTCAAATAAATATCTTCAACAGAAATCATTTTAGCACTACGACTCTATTAGTCAGTGTAGTCTCGTATTGCCTCCCCCAGCACTACCTTCCCCAGCAGATCGCCGTCTAAATTGTCGCCTTGTTTCACACTTTCGTTTTTCTAACGTATCCTGATGTTTACCACTGTCAAGTACACGTGATAATTGCCAGTAACACGAGGTTGGCGCCTACGAACACTCTTGCCGCGTCATAGAAAATATTGATTTTTCACAAATTGTATTTTGTTTATGGTAAATGAACCAAGAATTGATTTACGAAAGGAATGTCCACAGTGAAGCAAGAAAGATACATATTCACAGAGTATTCTACTTATTTGCCAGTGTCGACAGTTTCTCTTTTCTATTCGAGGTTAGAGTGGAGTAAGTATTTACCGAACCCCTCCGCCATGGGTAGGGTGCGACGCAAGATTAATGTTTTAGCGGATGATTTGAATTCCGATATTTTTATCTCAAAGAGCGGTCTCCGTAACAAGGCTAAAAAAACATAGTCTGCCCTACTATTTACCCTTAGTTTGGGAAAGGTGAGTTTTAGACCAATACCTTCTAAAAAAGTATTAGCACGAAGGGAAATGCAAACAGATCCGTATAGTATTAGAACTCGGGTCATCGATTCCATTTCCTACGACTATATCCGTGACGCTACGTAGGCCTCCATGCTGAGGTGGTATTGAAAAGTATTCAGCCCCAAAAGAGGAATAGTATGCGCAAAAAAATGCATTCTGGATTCGAGTGTAGTGTTGGTTAGCTATCTGACCTGCGTAAATGGGGAAAAATGAGGCATGAAAGCAGAAAAAAATTAAGAGAAAAGCCGGGAAATGTATTTAAGAATGGATCGGCACTTAAGCTTTTCTGCGGTTTCGAGATGGAAGCATTAGTCTTCATGATGAGTTGAGAATGTTAGGGCATTAATCGACTGAAATCAGTACAAAGCCATTGACTAAATAGAAACAATGAAAGAAAGCAAGATAGAAAATAAAAGAAGAAAAGAAAGTTTGTCTTACTGCTAAAGGCACTTTTTTAATATGGGCAGATAAATGAATTTAATAGGACTTCAACATGTATGAAATCACTAAGGTTGTATTTCAACGAAACGTTTGGTTTCAAAACTTTAATTAGATTAAAACCATTTTATATATATATATATACTTCTGTAATATAAGACCATTTGGTTCGTCGTAGTTTTAGCTGTCTGTGGAACCAAATGTGTGTAAAATCAACTGATTTCCATGCTAAAAAATGTGTTGATTTTTATGCAAAATAGAGTCGAGAAGTGGTAACTTTTTTTATATACATTTATGCATCTCTCAGTTTATAAACACCTTCATTTGGGATTCTTACTTTTTTGAATTTCATTGAAATTCACCGACGATTATATTTGTTTTTTCTCATAAAAATGTGAACGATCAAATTTTCAGTAAAATCTTAAAAATCTTTTTTCTCTCAGATTGTTAAAAAATCATTTTTTAACCAATTAGAATCACAGATAAGTCAAACTATAATATATATAATTTCGAGCTTAAACATGATACTGTAAATAAAGCAATGAAATCGTAAAATCTTTTGTAGATTATAAATCCATTTCTATTCCTACTCATATTTTGTCTTTGTATCTCTTGAGTGTAAATCTAACATTCTCATTCTCTTTCTTTAAGATTGTATTTGATTTCAGATATTGTTTCAACATTTTACATTGAACGAAAATCTTTTGTGTTAATTAGGTGTACTTCTACTACATTACATTGATTACTGTTTATTTTTTAGTTCCATTAACTTACACATTAGTGTATAAATTATCTTTCTCTCCTACATAATGTCATACTCACTCAAAGATCTTTTGCATATACAGAAAAAAAAAAAATTCAAACAATCCAAACCAATACATTGATTGCCTGAACTTGACTGTCTTGTTATGTAAATATAGGGAAACATTCACGCCCTCGCATTTATTACCTTTTCTTGCACGAACGAAACTTTAACTTCCGGATTTTTACTTGATTTTCATTCAATTTGAAAATTTATTTAACTTCTAGATTATGTATGCTATTCAATATCTTGCTCACACACACACACACACACACACATTATATATATATATATATATATATATATATATATATATTGATATATGAGAAAAATAGATGGAAAAGAGGATAAACCAACACTGACAACGGATAAGACGAAATATCATTTTTAATACGTTGGAAGATTTTCAGTTTATCCACCTTTCAACTTATTTTTTCTCATCTTGTCAGATATATATATATATATATATATATGTGTGTGTGTGTGTGTGTGTGTGTGTGCATATAAGCTGTCAACCTTAATCGAGGGTGAGACAAAGAGTCCCTTTTCAATAGCTACTACATCGAGGTCTAGGGAAGGGCGCTATTCCATTTCCTGAATTGCCTCACTTTACCCTTAATCTGTACCTTATAATGCTGAGTGTTAAGCAAGGCCGTATCAAGTACCATTTTTTAAGTCGTTGGTGTGACTCGACCTGTGATTGAACCCTGGTTTCACGGACCATTGGTGAACACTCAACTCATTAAGCCGATGACGTGGGCATATCATCATCATGATTTCGTGCCGCTAGCACGGATATCCCTGACCCTCTCTCGCCACTTCTCCCTGTCGTTCATCGCCTCTGGTAGGTCTTTAGGGCTACATCCTGTATCCTCACGTAGCTGCTGAATGTATGTTAGAGCTGGTTGTCCTGCTTTTGCCGGGCCATATGTGGGGGTCTATTGGAGTATATCACTTATGAGCTCTCCCCTGCTTCTCCAGCAGTGTCCTGCATGTCTGGTTCGTCTAACTTGGATAGTTTTCGTGATGGAAGGCATGTGGCCGCATAGTTGGTGCTTTGTGGGGTATTGCCGCCAGGACTGGTTCAATATTGCTCGCAGCATTCTTGTGTAATTGCCGTCTAGCTTCTTCTCCAGTCATTTAGTTAGCGTCCAAGTAGTGCATCCATACAGCAGTATTTATACGACCGCTGCCTGGAAGAAACTATATAAAGTAATAAAAATCTCGCTTTATTTTCATAACTATAAGTTTAAACTAACAACCATCAAAGTAAAGATAAACACTAATTAGATGAAACTTTAAATATTAAAATAATGATTCCTTTCGTATTATTGTATCTTCTATTCTATCGAGGACGTATGAAGCGTATAGTTAAAAAAATAATTGCAAGGTGAGATTTTGATGACTTGTACTATTTATACTGCTCTACTCTATCATTATCAACATTTTGTAAACGTTTGCTTATTCTCGTCTGTTAGGTTCAATCTCAGGTAGACCCATAAGAAAGACTCAAAAAATGGCACTTGCCAAAGCCATAATTGCAGAAGAACAAGAAAACTAATTAATAATAGCTGGGGGAAGTTATTAGTCCGAATGTAAGCGTAATAGTTCTACGAGAGTTTGAACTCGCTTACTGCAATATACAATTTAGCTCGTTAGACACAACACCAGAGGAATCCTCTAAGAGAAATATGTGAATAATATATGGAGGATATCAAAATCATTCGGGCAAAATGATCGATACAGGGTTATGTCTCATTGTGGTAGTCTCGCAGACATATCAACTGGTGCCGGCTCAGAAATCAGGAAATTAATATAAAACGAAAATGATGTCCGCATAGTTCTTAGGAGAGCCAAAAATGTACAATGCTGTTGTTCGGAGTCAGAAGTCTTTGATGGAGAGGTAGATCTCAAGTCAAAAAATATTTCTAAAAAGGAAACGGACAATTCGATAAATCAACGTTGATTCAAATAAACATGGCCCTGTCGGCTGGGGCTGCTGAGGGGGTAAGACTCCACCAAAGAGTGTCTTCGATATGACACTAAACAATCTGATGGTGAGGCTCCAATAATGCTGGGCCCTTTGGGGAATGCAGAGTACACCTTAATTGTTATCGCTCCCAGGTGTACTCTGACCCCCAGTGATAACACCAGATCGGGTACTATCTAAAGGTCAATTAGAACTAAACTGTGTACTTATGCTAAAGTAATTTATTTGAAATAGAACAGCTTTTTATCATTAAGGGTTTTCGGACTATTGTCTTCATCTTTATTATTATTTCATAACGTTTCGGCCGATATGTCCTCTGGCCTTCTTCAGGTGTGTGTCGAATTCGGGAACCTAAGTTTAGCCAAAGTACGCAGCTTAAATGATAAAAATTCACTCTGAGCTGTCCAGCAGGATACATAGCGTAACGATTATAGGCGTTGGCTCCTAAGATTCTAAGGAGACAATCATCTAGAGGTTACAAGTTCAATCCTAACTGCAAGCCAGTAGCAAGACAGGAATACTTAACACTTGTACCTAGTTATGGCTAACAGAATCAGAACAGGCGACTCCCGTGGATTCAATAAAGAACGTAGTTCGAAGTTCCGTGTAGGTTCCTGAGTTCGACAAACACCTGAAAAAGGCCGGAAGACATATCGGCCGAAACGTTGTGGAAATAACAATAAAAATGAAGGCAATCGTCCAACAATCCTTAATGATATATATATATATATATATATATATATATATATATTATCATCATGTCGGATATCCCTGACCATCTCTCGACACTTTTCCCTATCGTTCATCGCCTCTGGCAGGTCTTCTGGGCTACATCCCGTATCCTCACATAACTGCTGTATGTATGTTCTAGCCGGTCGTCCTGCTAAAGCAGGACGACCAGCTAGAACATACATACATCGCTCGTCCATATGTGGGGATCAATAGGAGTACATCACTGATGAGCTCGTACCTGCTCCTCCAACAGTGTCCTGCGTGCCTGGCTCGTCTAACTTCGATAGTTTTCGTGATGGGAGGCAGGTGGCCGTATAGTCGGTGGTTTGTTGGGTGTTGCCGCCAGGACTTGTTTAATATTGCTCGCAAAATTCTTGTGTAGTTGCCGTCTAGCTTCTTCTCCAGCCGTTTTGTTAGCGTCCAAGTGGTGCATCCGTACAGCAGTATCGACACAACCGCTGCTTGGAAGAAACTGCGTTTATATATATATATATATATATATATATATATATATATATATATATATTCTAGACTCTCTTTTACGGAAAAGGTTATATTAAGAAGTTTAGGGCCAAGACTACGGCAGATTTTCTGGTTGTTGACGATATTAATGTAGGATAGATAATCTCAGCTCCACCGGCTGCAGTTTAACAACTAGTCCTTAGCTGAGATATAAATACTACCTTTCTTTCTTGAGTGGACATGTTTCGAGGATTTTAAAGAAGGAGAAGGCCTGGTAGATCATATGATGCCAGTTATCATTTGCAACTAATGTAGATTACTGGTAATGGTATTTGTAAAAACAACTTTATAGAGACCTAGTACCGATTCTTAGGTTTACCGCTATCACGATGGCCGGTCGTAAGTTAGCCATGCATGATGATCTGGGGCCGGCCATGATACTTCATCCTAGAGACATGCATAGCTCACCACCAGATGTATCTTCATCAACATGACTTCAGTACTAGTTTGCTCCGCCGACTGTCTTATTGTCTTAATCTTTCGCTTTATTTCTTTCAATCGTTTTTATAGTAATTTTCTCTCTCTGTCTCTCCTCGTTTCTCTCATCCCTCTCATTACGACTTTCCCAAGGCATATTGTACCTCTATCCATCCTCTTCATTTGCTTTCTCTCTTTTTCTCAACAACACAAATTTCCTCCAAAAGAGAGGCGCTCGTTTGCGTTACGGTTATCCATATTTACCAACCCCTCAACCCGGGCAGGATATGACACAAGGTCAATTTTTTAAGCGAAGTTTAACAAGTTTCAATTCAGAGTTTTCCTTCTCCTAGACAAGTTGCCTCGTCAAGGCTGAAGAACCTAGTCTGCCCTACTATTTACCCAGAGCTGGAGGGAGAATAATTGGATTCATACTCTTCCCAAGGGTATAAGTGCTATGTGAAATGCAATCAGTCTCGTCGAGGATTTGAACTCGTGTCGCCGTGTGCATTCCCTACGACGATAACAATTACTCCACGGGCACCTCCGTTACGGTTATCGTTGTAGGTAATGAATCCTGCGATCTGTGTTCAAGTCTGTTTGAATTTCCCCACAAAGCTAATACCCTTAACACTGTAAACGTAGGGATATCAATATACGTGAATAACTAAGATGATTCAGCGCCAAGTAATCAGAGTATGCTTTCCATAGATACTAGTTGAAAATGTTTACAATTGCTCTGCTGTCGAATTATTTATCGACTCAGGTTTTGTTAGTTTAACTGCAAGTCAATAGTTCTTTGCTTCTATTGGTTTGGTTTGTTTGTTTAACGGCAGATCAATTCCTTATGGGTTATTTAATGTTGATATTTGATACTATTTATTTATACGCAATTATATATTGTTTCAAGTTACATTTTGCTTGGACTTGGGATAATAACCACTTGCAAACAGCATTTGCTACAATTGGTTTTGTTTGGTTCATTTATTTAACGGCATATCAATCCCTTATGGGTTATTTTATGGTAAAATTTGATACTAATAATTGGTACTATGCATACAAAATTATGATTTAAGTTATTTTTTGTTAGCAACTAGATACTAATTATTTATAAATTATTATAGCTTCAATTAGTGTAGTTTATTTATTTAACGGCATATCAGTCCCATATGGGTTATTTAATGTTGAAATTTGATACAGTGGATGCACACACAATTATATGGTTTCAAGTCTTTTTTTTTTTTTGGCGTGCAAGTGAATAATAATCGTTAGTAAAGTGTTATAGTTTCAATTATTTTGGGGAGTGTTCTCGTGGCTTGACTGCGGAAACGTTGTAATCGAGTTGGAACTCCAGTCTCGTTATTACATTCACTTTTAGACAAACACCCTTGGGAAAGGCATGAACTCCATTATCCTGTAAGCTATGGGTTAAATAGTACCGCTACTGTCTTTCTAGACGGTTGGATTTGCCATTAAATAACCTTCAATTGTTCATGTGCCATTAAAAAACAAACCAAACGTTCAATTATTTTTGTTTGCTTAACCAATGGCTTATGAGTTAACTAATGTTGAAATTTCATACTATTAATATATGCAGAATCATATGGTTTCAAGACATTTTAGTTAGCAATTAGATGATAATCATTAGCAATCATTTATAGCTACAATTGGTTTCGTTTGGTTTATTTATCTAACGCCATATTATTTCCTTATGTGTTATTAAATGTTGAAATTTTATACCATTAATGTATAGACAATTATATGCTTCCAAGTTACCATATCTCTTTAATAATCATTGTTTTCCTGCACACAGTTATATGGCATCAAGAAATTCTATCTAAAGCAAATATCTTTCTGATTTTATTGCTTCTAACATTGCTATGTGATACTAAAAGTCATACGTTGATATGGTAAGTGACCCATGGCGAAACATAAGAGTAACGTAATAAAGAAAAATTAAGAGTGAAAAAATCATAAGAACCTACAAACTGACTCTCTTTACATGTCTTCTTCATCGCCTTCTGTTTACCGTTATTCTGTCTAATATCTCTTAGTGTCTTCATCTCTCGGTTGGTTGGTTTTTTCCATCGATCTCTTTTAGAATCATTTTTCCATCTTACTTCTCTCATCTCTTTCACTATGACTTTCCCTGAGAATAGTGTACCTCAATCCATCTTCTTCACTTCCTTTGTCTCTTTTTCTCACCAACACAATTTTTATCTATATGAGTAGCACTTGTGGGCATAACGGTTATTATTGAAAGAAATGGACCCTGTGACCCGAGTTTAAATCATTGACGTGGCTGTTTGAATTCCCTACGGTGCTAAAACTCCTCGGAAGAGTGTGAATCCAGCTGCCCACCCTCTAGCTACGGGTAAAACAGGAGTAGAGTAGACTCGGTACTTTAACCTTGGTGTGATAACCGATATAGGAGAAGAAAAATTCGGAATTTCAAGCATTTGTACTACGTAAAAAATGACCTTGTAACTCACTTTGTGCGTAGTGGAGGGATTAAATAAATACATACATAGTTGTAAAAAAATTAAAATTATTCTAAAAATGGAAAATAAGTGAAACCTATTGTTCTTAATAAGTTAAACCTATTGTTCTTAATAAGTGAATGCAATTGTTCTTAATAAGTTAAACCTATTGTTCTTAATAAGTTAAACCTTTTGTTCTTAATAAGTGAAAGCGATTGTTCTTAATAAGTGAAACCTTCTGTTCTTAATAAGTGAATCCAATTGTTCTTAATAAGTGAAAGCTATTGTTCTTAATAAGTGAAATCTGTAGTTCTATTGTTCTTAATCTCGCTAATGGCCAGAGGAAGATGATGATCCAAGACTGTAGATCTTAAACTTTGAAACGACATACAATCTCGTTGGTTATTAATGTTTCCCGTAAGTATTCGTTTTAACTTGAAATATCTTAAAAAAAACTTATTTATCGTCTTTAGTAAAATTTTCATTATACAGGGTGGAACGATGAAATTATCACCCTTGAAAAGACGACATGATTCCATTTCCGTTTAATGAAAACCGGTTTTTCTTTTTTTGTGTGTGTGTGTGTTGCAGACCATCTACTAGTTAGTCAGTTGTGTACAAACCCCAAGAGCGATAGGAGCCTTCTATCATGTCTGAAAGTGACACAATATTCAACGAACGAGATCGGAGATGCACCGCACTCATGCACTCTACCGATCCAACTTATGACAACAGGATCATTGCCAGCACCCTCAAAATGCAAACCCGGACGGTTCAACGTGACCAGGGCGATGAAAACAAAGTTTCCGGCTACGGTTATGGTCTTTGGTGTGGTTTCAAGTGAGGGCCACATCATGCCACCTCACATCTTCGAAGTCAGCTTGAAAGTCAACACCAAAGTGTACCTGGATGTGCTGAAGAGTGTGGTGATCCCCTGGTGCAATCAGTTGACCGGTGGCAGACCCAGGGTGTGGCAGCAGGACTCAGCGCCGGCCCACAAGTCCAATGAGACCCAAGCTTGGTTTCAGAACTGAACCCGCTGGACTACTTTGTTTGGTCATATGTCGACAAAATCACCAACATGACCTCCTACAACACCAAAGGCAGCCTGATCACCACCATCCACCGAGTATACGCCGAGCTCCCACCGGCGCTTGTGGAAAAGGCATGCTTCCAGTTCCGAATCCGTATCGAGGTGGCGATTGAGGCTGAAGGTGGCTACATTGACTAGATGTCAGCTCTACTACATAATCAAGTTACCGGAATTGATTTTTTTCAATAAAAGTTTTAAAATAAGGTTGTGGTGTTGTTTTCTTTAGGACGACAATTTTATCGTTCCACGCAGTATATACACTGTCATCCGCAGAGTGTTTCGTTTTTTGTTAGTTAATATGTTTGTTTGCTTGCTTTACAGCATATCAACTTCCTCGTTCATTTAATGCCGAAAAAGGGAGGAACGGAAAGGTCTGCTATGTTGGAATTTTCTTGAAGAGAAATGGTTTGTAGAAATAATCTGATTTCATTGTAAGTTTATTGTAGGGAATTTATTTTACTCGTTGCAGAGAAACAGTTTTTGGAAAGGATCAGATTTTATTGAAATATTTCTTGTAGAGAAACAGTGTTTAGAAGAAATGTGGTCTTGTTGAAGATACCTTTAGATTTTTCTGCATAAATTCACCGTTTTTCGGAATGACATTACTTTATTCATTTTAATTTTTGGATCAGCTCCTTTGTGTCGTTTGCATTTTGTATCACAACTCTTCATTGCAGCATGAACCGTGTGATATTTCAAGCTGTGATCAAAACTTTACATCAGTCGGATATCTTACCTCAGAGTCTTCGACATTCTCAGCGTAAGTGAAGGAACTTTTTTACGTATATATTTTTACACGTACCTTATCGGCTACCTAGTCTACTCAATTCTTGAGAAGAGCTATATTTATATATGTTTGAGTCTATTATTATTTTAACTGAAATTCAAAAATCTATTATTTCTAATACTAAGGTCGATTGATTAATTGATTGATTTATTGGTTGATTGATTTTAACAACCTGTCAACTTATCTTGTTTTTTTTACGCTGAGAGGTGAGAAAATGACTTTCAATGTACGTTCATATTCATATTTTAGGGTATATGTTTCTCATGAGATACTTTTGCTGATACTCCTACGGAATAGGAATATTATTAAACAGGTCTATTTGACGTATCAATGGGACTTAATAAATATAATCCCCCAATTGTATGCGAGTGGGTCTTACTTCTCTTTAGGGGATACTGCCAGAGTATGGAAAGCTCTGTCGTGTAGCGTTACAGATTCAATATTGACGAAGATAACAACAAAGTTTCTTAAAATCTTATTCTACATTTGAAAACAAAATTGAAAAAAAAAAGCGAAGATCCAAGTGATAAGAAAAATGACCAAAATATCTATATATTGATGACCGCTGTTTGATCGTGATAATTATTAAACAGATTTATTTAACCCAGAGAGGGGGTGTCCTCGTGGTGTAATAGTTAAAGCGATGGACTGCGGAATCGTAGTAAGCGAGTTCGTACTCCAGTCGCGCTATTACCTTCACTTTCGGGCAAATACACTAGGGAAAGGTATGAACCCCCTTATCCTTCCAGCTATGGGTTAAATAGTACCACTACTATTCTTCTTGGAGAATTGCTTTGGCATTAAATGACCAACTTAGGTTGATATGCCATTAAACAAAAAAAAAAAAAACATTGACCCAGAGATTAGTACTACCACGCAAATTCGGAATAGCAATGAAGGACTATTCACAGCTGCAGAAGCTCACCACCAGATTCATT
This sequence comes from Sepioteuthis lessoniana, assembly GCA_963585895.1. NCBI lineage: Eukaryota > Metazoa > Mollusca > Cephalopoda > Myopsida > Loliginidae > Sepioteuthis > Sepioteuthis lessoniana. The sequence goes on along the minus strand of OY757923.1, from coordinate 69,601,099 downwards.
TTAGTTTCAAACTTCAGACACCTCAATTTTTTTTTTTCGGGGATTGTGACATACATCTCTGAATGGGATACAGATCCTGCTGACTGGGCATAAGAATATGAATAACATCATCATCATCATCATCATCATGTCGTGCTGGTAGCACGGATATCCCTCACCCTCTCTCGCCACTTTTCCCTATCGTTCATCGCCTCCGGCAGGTCTTCTGGACTACATCCCGTGTCCTCACATAGTTGCTGAATGTATGTTCGAGCTGGTCGTCCTGCTTTTTTTCGGCCATATGTGGGGGTCCGTAAGAGTACATCACTTATGAGTTCGTCCCTGCTTCTCCAGCAGTGTCCTGCATATTGACGGAACTTTAAGTAAATGAATAAAAAGGAATATACTTTTAACACCAATATTATATAAAACAATGACAATAAATATGACCCGAGCATTTTTGAAATATTCTCTATACTTCATTGAGAAGTACAAATATTCTCTCAAAAAAATAACAGAAATAATATACAGATTGTTTGCAACTGAAAATTGACTTAGAGCGGTGACTCGAAGCCAAAACTGTTACTCAGGCTCGTATTTTTGTTTACATAATTTATTCAACGTATAATTCGGAATATAAGACGTATTTAAGCATCCAACTAAACATTTTTTTTTCTAAATACTATTCATCAAATCTCTGTGTCTGTGCACGTCTACACAGCTAATACTTGATGTTCAATAAAAAATGAAAATTAGTTTTTCTCTTTATCTGTTGTATTTTTTCAAAAAAATAAATATCACTGACGAAGGTTAAGCCCTTGTCTCAGTCGCCAGCAGAATGTTTGATGTAAACAGTTCAATGTCTGAGTCAGCGGAACAGATTACACGCACAGAGAGAGAGAGAGAGAGAGAGAGAGAGAGAGAGAGAGAGAGAGAGAGAATTTACAGCTCGAATCTTTTGAGTGCGACCTCTGATTATTAAATTTCCAACGTTTATAATGAACACCAAAAATGATACTTTCAAAATTTAGCTGTTAAGTTGAAACAAATTTATTCTTTGAAAATGCATTTGGAATTCTAAAGATTATATTTATTATTTCTATTATTTTAGTTATTTTTGGCTATTTCAGCCAGAAATCTATTCGTCAGTGTCGTGTTATTAGAAAGATTTCGTTCGTTTTCTTTTCTTTTTTTTTTCTTTTTCTGAGAGACGATTCGCATAGGCTCGAAATAACATACATTTTTACAGCCCATACGGCTGGGGCAGAAGATTACACCGACTGCCTCTTTCCCTACCAAAAGGTGTCTATGATATGACATTAAACCATCTGATGGTGAGGCCCCAGCCTTGGAGACTTGCGGTATGCAGAATACCCCTTTATTGCAATCGCTGGCAAGCCCACTCTGGCCATGAGCGATATCATCTGATAGGGTTCTATCTATGGGTCAAATTGAACAAACTATGTGCTAACAAATATCAAATGTTAAACTGTGAGCAATGCTTGAAACAATCTAACCGTCGGAAAAAAATGAGCTCAGGCTTATTTAAGAATGTTATCGACAAAATATGTCCACAAATCATATATATATATATATATATATATATATATATATATATAAGCAGGATTTAGCATTAAATAACCTACAATGGTCGACATGCCATAAAACCCAACCCAACCAAACAAAATCTCATATTTATTTATTTATTTATTTTTTGTGTAATACTATGAACACTGTCAGCAGAATTTATCTAAATCAATATTTTGAAACTTGAAAATAAATCCACGTCAAAATGATTAAAATAATTATTCCTGGTGATCCGAGTTAGGACGTTGTGTTCAATAAAAGTCATCGGCAAAATACTTGTTCTGAGAAAATTTTTATTGCATCGGAATTGACAGATTTGAAAGATTGAGCCCGACAAAAATAAACTTTCGAGTTGCCACTTGATCAACATTTTAGAAATATAAGAAAATAGTAAGTTGGCAACCGTAACCAGAAGGGTCCCTTTTTAATAGCTTCAACACCGAGGTGTAGGGGAGGGCGCTACTCCATTCCCTGGATTACTCCACTGCCCTTGATACGTACCTTAAAATGCTGAGTGTTAAGCAAGGAATTATTAGGTACCATTTTATAGTCTTTAGTATAACGCGACCTGGGATTGAACCTCGGGCTCCAGAACCATTGGCGAACACTCTATCCACTAGGCCAATAAGCCAGTTGATAAGAACATTAATACTTTCAATTGTAGATTAATTTAAAGGTTATTGTTTGTTTTTGGTTACCCAATTCCTTCTAATAATTTACAATCACTGTATTTGAAACCATTTTTTTTTTTTTTTTTTTTTTTTTGCTGTGTAATATTAAAGTTCTAAACATCACCTTGATGTGTCTCCTGAAAAGAAGGACGTAATTGTCGTAGCATTTCAGTGATTGTCTCTAAGATTACTGCAAACAAAGGAAAAGTGTATGAACACACACAAACACACACGCACGCGCGCGTGCGAGCGCATACACACGTTATATGTCAAAATACTAAAAAATATCAGATTAATTAATTAGAAAGCAGCTTCCACACTGACTGAGTTTGCCTAAGTGGGTAATTTTGTTATAAGAATCCATAGTCTAAAATTCAAAGAAAAGAAAGAAAGAAGGAAAGAAAGAAAGAAAGAAAGAAAACAAACTTTTAGAATAGAGGATTAAATTATATAGAGAAACAAAGAGGCAAATATGAAATTACAAGAAAAAAGGAAAAGAACAAATTATTTTTGAAAAAGAAATCGAAAGAAAGAAAAATAATAAAGACAAAATTGAAAAGTCAGAAGAATTAAAAGAAAAAAGAATACAACAGCGGACCTAAAGAAATATGGAAATAAAATTAGACTGAAGATTATAAGACTGAGAAGGATCAAAAAAAGAAAGGATAAACAAATCAGAAGAAAGAAAGAAAGAAAGAAAGAAAGAAAGAAAGAAAGAAAGATATTTCAATACTGAGAAGGAAGAAAAAGACTTCATACTGAAAATATATCGATAGGACACAAGAACAAAAAACGAAAGAAGATGAAGTGAGAATAAAGAGAAAGAAATAATATAGCTAAGAAAGAATATTGAGAAGAAAGAAAGAACAATAGAAATAAAAAGAATACCGTGAAGAAATGAAGAAAGGAAAATCAAATTAAAAAAATTAAAGCAAAAACTGAGAAGAAAGAAAAATAGAGGAGAACAAGAAATATATATAAATAAAAGAAGAAAAAGAAAATATATGAATACAAGTACAAAAACAACAACAAACAAATAAAAAGAAAGAAATAAAGGAAGAAAGTTTAAAAGAAACTTTAAAAGAATGAGATTTTACCACTTAAAGGGACGTTGAAATTCGAGTCTCGGTGTGATCCCATTTGATGGAAATTGTAAATTAACAGACATCGGTAATATCAGGTCTAGACTCTCTCTCTATCCAATCTGCTCGTCTCAATCGGCCATTAAAACGAATGCCTTCTGACATTGGCGCAGACAAATGGGAATAGCTAATTAAACATCAAAAGTGGACGCTTTTATGTGCCGACAAGCAACGAACAGTATGGGCTGTAATCCTGATGCCACACCCTGAACGAAGAGGAAGGGAGGATCAAAAAGTGGTAAGGAGGCTAAAAGAAGAGAAAGGAAAAGGTAAAGAAAGGTAAGGAGAATAAAAGAAGAGAAACAAAAAGTTAAAGAGAGAAATAATGATAAAGAGAGAAAGAGAAAAACGTCTGAGAATAAAACTGAAAATTTGAGACAGGAGAAACAAAGAAACAAAGAAGGAAAGAAAAAAATAGAATAAAAAAGTATAAAGAGGAAGAAAAAAGAAGAAAAATAAACGAAGACAGGAGGGATTAAAAGAAAGAAAGAAAGAAAGAAAAGACGTTTTCAAAAAAGAGAAAAAAGAAAGAAAGGAAGAAAGAAAAAAATGGCTCGAGAAGAAAGAAAAATAAACAAAGAAAAAAGAGAACAAAAGGGTTCAAGCCAAAAAAAAAAAAAAAGAAAAAAAAAAGGAAAAAGGGAATGTAGAAATAAATAAATAAAGAAAGAAAGTGAAAAAAAAATTTGAAGGAAAAAGAAAGAAAGAAATCAGAAGATATTAACGAAAGAAAGAAAGAAAGAAAGAAAGAAAGAAAGAAGTGCTTAAACAAATATCAAAAGAAAAGAAAAAATGAGCTTAAGCAAAAGGAAATAAAGAAAGGAAAAGAAACTCAGATGAGCTCAACGAAATGGAAAAGAAAGAAAGAAAGAAAGAAAGGAAGGAAGGAAGGGAGGAAAGAAGGAAGGAAAGAAAAGAAGCAGCTTGTTAGAAAGAAAAAGAAAGAAGAATGGGAAATGTGTTTTCATGAAAGAAACAAAAGTGGAAGTGGTAGCAAAGTTATAGGGCTTATAAAGAAACAAGAATCAGATGGAAAAAAAGCGAGAAATTTATAAAGAAGCGATCATTCCGATAGCAGACAACAGAGAAGGAAACAATGACAATACATGCTGCCGCTTGCACCCGTGACTGAGTGGACGATGGTAATGGACTTATAGTACGTTGAATAAAAGGTGTGGTCATTGGGAATAGACTCGGTTTTGGTAACTCGAGTAAAATTAGTTCCGTAAGTGCTAGTGTAAATTTATCAGCCTAAACCACAGCTTGGGCATTCGGAGCTTGTGATGTAATCATTTTATAGTATTGGGGTTAAGCTTCTAATAGCATCACAGTCTTGTGGGGCTGTCAGATATTGTTCAGGATGACCGTCCATATCGAAAATGGCGTCATTGTACGGTATGTAATAAATTTACATAAACGGTAGTTAGAATATGAAAATATTTTGAGCGACAATTCGGCTAAATGACATCAGATCTCTTTCACTGCTTGTGTAACCTAATTTGTATGTGGGGGCGCTACCCATGTAGCGCGTGCTGCGCACGAATAACCTGATGGAGACCATCACATCTTTACTGGTTTGGTTTGGTTGTATGGGATATCAACTATTGAATGTTATTAATGCCAAATCCATTTTAAACATGAAAACAATTCTATTTCAAACAATTCAGTTTACTATAAGTATAGATTTTTATCTACACACAATTTAATATTAAAACAGTTCTATTTTAAACAATCCAGTTTAGCGTAAGTACGGAGTTTACGTGCAAAAACTTCTTTTTCAAACAATTCAGTTGAGCATAAGGACAGAGTTTACTTCTATTTGACTCATAGAGAGGAACCTATCAGGTGCTACCAATTTGGACCCGAGTAGACCTGTGATCGATGGCAATAAAGTGTACTCTGCATTCCCCAATGCTCCGGGATTACTTGAACCTCATCATCAGATTATTTGGTGTCATTTTCACGACACTCGTTAGGGGTGGGTGTCTTACTCCTCTGCAAAGAAGCAGTCAGTGTTTTCTACAGCGCCAACTGGCTGGGCTACACAATTGGTTTGAATTCAGATTTTCACCTCTCCAGTACCAGTTGAAGGGCTGATTCTGCACTCTCTTGTCTTCGATGTTTTATTTAATGGCATATCATTCTTTGTGGCTTATTTAATGCCAAAGACCTATTTGGAGAATTTCCCAGTCAGCTGGTGCTGTAGAATACACCGACGGCACCTCTGGAGAGGGGTAACCCCCACAACGAGTGTCCCGGATATGACACTAAACAATCTGATAGTGAGGTTCCAGTGATGCTCGGGCTTTTTGGACTACGTAGCACCTTTCATTGCCATTGCTCCCAGGTCTACTCTGGCTCGGAATGGTATCACCTGATAGGACACTATCTATGGGTTAAATATAACTAAACTGCATACTTATGGTGAATTGAATAGTTTAAATTAGAACTGTTTGACTAAACTAGATAGCTTGAAATAGAAATATCTTTGACAATTAAACTGTGTACTTACATTTAAACTGCGTACTTATGCTAAACTGAATTGTTTGAAATGGAACTGTTTTTGACATTAAAACTATTATTACGATAAACTGAATCGTTTAGTATGGAACTGTTTTGACATTTAACTCTATGTAAAGAAAATCTGTACTTATACTAAACTGAATTAGCTGAATTAGAAATGTTTGATCAACCAGAATAGCCTGAAATATAAATGTTTTTGATCAACTGCGTACTCCTGCTAAACTGAATTGTTTGAAATAGAACTGATTATTTGTTAAAAAATGGACTTGGCATTAAATAACTAGCAAATGTTGATATGCTATAAAACCCAAATAGCCAACCAACCTATTTGTAGAAGAACTCTAGTGCTAATGTTTAATCTACATCAGTGAGAGATGAGTTGGTTCATAACTTCAGTAAGGGTATTAGTCCGAAAGTCAATATAATAGTGTGACTGGAGTTTGAACTCGCTTACGATGATGTCGCAGTCGAGCACATTACCCACAATGCCACGGAGACTCCCTCCAATTATTTTACTAAAAGCTGGAAGGAAAAGAGAAGGATTCATAACTTTCGAAAGTGCATTAGCACAACATAAAAGGAGGTGCCCATGGTGTAATGGTTATCGTCGTAGGAAATGGACACGGTGACAAGAGTTCAAAAACCTTGACGAGACTGATTGCATTCCACATAGCACTAATACCCTTGGGATAGGTATGAATCTAATTATTCTCCCTCCAGTTATGGGTAATTTGTAGGGTAGACTAGGGTTTTCAGCCTTAGGCAACTAGTCTAGGAGAAGGAAAACTCTGAATTCAAACCTGTTAAGCTGCGCTTAAAAATTGACCTTGTATCATATCCTGCCCGAGCGGAGGGGTCGGTAAATATGAATAGCGCAACATAAAATGCAAATAGCTTTCTTCAGTATTTGAACTCGGGTCACGCTACCGTAACGCTACAAGAGCGATTTTGTGTGGAGCTTTTTTAGTCAAGACTAAAATTTAATCGTTATTCATTAATCACACGAGCTGGTGGCTGTTGTGTTATGGTCATCGTCATTGGAAATACACGGTGAAACGAGTTCAAAACTTAGATGAGGCTGTGAGCATTTTACATACATATAGGGAAGGTATGAATGCATCTTGTCTCCCACAAACTATAAACAAATAGTTAACAGGTTTGAATTTTGTGGAGGTGCCCGTGGTGTAATGCTTATCGTCGTAGGAAATGGACACGGCGATACGAGTTTGAATCCTGGACGATTGCATTTCACATAGCACTAATACCCTTGGGAAAGGTATGAATCCAATTATTCTCCCTCCAGCTATGGGTAAATAGTAGGGCAGACTAGGTTGTTCAGCCTTGGTGAGGTAACTAGTCTAGGAGAAGGAAAACTGAATTCAAACCTGTTAAACTCCGCTTAAAAAATTGACCTTGTGTCATATCCTGCCCGAGCGGAGGGTTTGGTAAATATGATAAACAAATACTTAGGTAGATAGGGATCTTTAACCTCTGTATGACAATCAATCTAGGAAAACGATAACTCACAATACAAACCTGTCAAACTCTGCTCAAAAATTGACCTTGTGTCACATCCTAGTCGTGCAGAGGGTTTGGGTAGATACATACATGAGATGTATCAAATAAGAGTAAAATCTTTGAGGTTTGGAACGTTAAATTTTGGAAATGGTTTTTCTAGATACCAGCAGGTGCCCGTGGTGTAATGGTGCCTGTCGAAGTAAATGTACACGGATACACGAGTTCAAATCCTGGACGCAGCATTTCACATAGCACTAATACTTTTGGGGAAGGGAACTCTGAATTCAAACCTGCAAACTCCGCTGAAAAATTGACCTAGTGTCATATCCTGCCCGATGGGGGGAGGGGGTTGGTAGATATGGATACCTGCAATATTTTCGTGCAATAATGCTAATGTATTGTCAAACAGGTGACATTTCTACACTTAACGGTAGCTCTCTGAAACTAATTGACCTAAGTTCACCTACCTAGGAAGCAGTGTCTCATCGACCGAGACGGACATCTACACACGACTAACAAAGGCATGAACAGCTATTAGTAGACTATCGGTCATATGGAAGTCAGACCTGACCGATAAGATGAAACGCAGTTTCTTCCAAGCAGTAATCGTGTCGATACTGCTCTATGGATGCACTACATGGACGCTAACTAAATGGATGGAGAAAAAGCTTGACGGCAACTGCACAAGAAACTTACGAGCAATATTGAAAAGGTCCAGGAGGCAGCACACCACATAGCAGCAGTTGTCAGGCCACCTACCACCCATCACGAAAACTATCCAAATTAGACGAAGCAGACATGCAGAACACTGCTGGAGAAGTAGGGACCAGCTCATAAGATATGTACTCCTATGGACCCCTTCCCATGGCCGAGCAAAAGCAGGGCGACGAGCTCGAACCTACATACAGCAGCTCTGTGAGGATACGGGGTGTAGCCCTGAGGACCTGCCGAAAGCGATGAATGATAGGGATATGTGGCGAGAAAGGATCAGGGATATCCGTGCTGATGGTACGACAAGATAATGATGATGATATATGCGCGAGGGAATCAGTATTAGTATAATCGCCGGGAGACCGGAATTCAATCCCAAGTGGAGTCATAAAATGTTCTGGATACTGCCCCGTTTTACACTCAGCATTATAAGATATGGATTAAGGGTAAAGTGAAGCAATCCAGGTAAAGGAGTATCACCTTCCACTACACCAAGGTGTAGTAACTAATGAAAATGGAACCTTCTGGTTAACCCTCGACTATGGTCACCAACGTTACTTTATATGTATATAAATGTATATGTAGCGTGTACAAGTTGGTTGGTTTATTGGGTTTTATGGCATATCAACCTTTGTAGGTTATTTAACGCCAAATCCATTTTTATGTAAATAATCTGTTCTATTTCAAACAATTCAGTTTAGCATAAGTACACAGTTTAACTGTCAAAAACATTTCTATTTCAAACTATTCAAGCAGTTATATGTAACAATTCAGTTAAGTGTAAGTACAGTTTTAATGTCGAAAAACAGTTCTATTTCAAATAAATCAGTTAAGCATAAGCATGCAGTTTAAATGTAAGTACGGTTTAATTGTAAGAATCATTTCTATTTCAAGCTATTCATTTTATTCAAACAATTCAGTTTAGCATTAGTTTGCTGTTAGTTCTTTTTAACCCATAGATAGGGCCCGATCAGGTGCTATCACTCCGGGCAAGAGTGGATCTGGCAGCGATGGCAATAAAGGGGTACTCCGCATTCTCCAAATCTTCAGCACTGCTAGAACCTCACCATCAAATTGTTTAGTGTCATATCCAGGACACTCGTTTTGGGGGGGTCTTACCCCTGTGCAGAGGTGCAGTCAGTGTATTCTACAACCCCAGCCGACTGGGCAATACATAGAGTTAAATGTCAAACAGTTTTATTTCAGATAATTCAGTTTAGCATAAGTATACAGTTTAGACGTTAAAACAGTTCTATTTCGAGCAATTCAGTTCAGCACTAGTACGCAGTTCCAATGTCAAAACAGTTATATTTTAAACAATTCAGTTTAGCATAAATACGCAGTTTAAATGCAAAAATCAGTATAATGAAAGAAGCACGGTTTAGTTCTATTTAACCCATAGATAGGACCCCTATCAGGGGCTACAACTCCGTGCCAGAGTGGACCTGGGAGCGATGGCAATGAAGGAGTACTCCGTATTCCCCAATGCTCCAGCATTACTGGAACGTCGCCATCAGATTGTTTAGTGTCATATCAGGACATTCGTTGGGGGGGTTCTTACCCCTCTGCAGAGAAGCAGTCGGTGTATTCTACAGCCCCAGCCGATTGGGCAAAGCGTGTACAAGGTTGAGTGTATTATAGCATTACAGAGATAAGTGAAGATCAGTACAATTTGAAATATAGAATAGAAAGTTTCTTAGTATGATTCAAAGAGAATGATTTCTTGGTTTGGTTTGGTTAGATTTTATGGTATATCAAGTCTTGTTGGCTATTTAATGCCAAATCTTGTTTTTACATATATATAATATATTTGATTTGTAAGCATAAGTCAACAAATGGTTTCAAGTATTGCCATGTGTCTCTATCAATTTTATTAAACGTCACTTATTTGTTTTCACAGTTAAAAGATCCAACAATTCAATTTCAAACAATCCAATTTAGCATAAGTCAACAAAGTTAGATTGCTCCAAAAATTGCTATATATCACCAACAATTCAATAAAACATCAGTCATGTGTTTACACACGGTTAAATGATCAAAAACTTCAATTTCAAACAATTCAATTTAGCATAAGTCATTTGTTTCCACTCGGAGTTGTATGTCAAACAGTTCTATTTGACCCACTCCTTGTAAGTGTGGATCTGGCAATGAAGGGGTACTTCGCATCCCCAAAACTCCAGCGTTACTGGAGACTCGCCATCAGATTGTTTAATGTCATATCCAGGAAAGTCGTTGCAGGCTTCTTACTCCGATGCGGAAATGCAGTCGGTGTATTCTACAACACCAGTTGACTGAGTTCAAAGAATTCTTGATGGAAATGAAGATTTGTTTTTAACGTCTATTATAAATTGAATATTTCAGTGTGAATACGGTTAGAAATTGGCAAACAATAATCTCTTTTGTGGCTTTAAGTCTGGATGAAAAAGCGCGGGGTTTGGCCAGAACTTGAGCTCTTTTCCTTCAGTATTGAGCATTTGGCCGAATGGTCAGATCGAAACTAGTACAGTTCCTGGAGCAGTTATCCTTTGTATACAGAGATAAAAGGATGACTGATCAAACTAAAGTTCTTTCCCTACCAACTGAGTTAGTGTCTGCTCGTCTAGGATTGAAGAGTCAAATGTCAGTCATGCAACCCTGAGGTTGGTTCGAAAGAAATTATAATCAACAAATACGGCTTCCAGATTGAATTTTCGGGTCCGTTTTGCTTCTTTTTCTTTTGTGGATCTGACCTATTCCTTCAAGAATTTTGACCAAGATAAGCAGTCGACTTTAAAACAAAAAACGAAAAAAAAAAAAAAAAGCGAGGTGAGAAACAGTGTGTGGAACCGAACTACAAAAACACGTATTCTTAAACTGAAAATTTCTCTTGATTTAATCTCGTAATTCAAAACTTAGCGTCCTCAAAGACAGGCACAAAGATAGATACGCAGACAGTTGAACATTTCAGTTTTTCTTAAACGCAATACTTCAAATTTCATTCTTGTTTTTGATAATAACAAGAAAATGTCCTAAAGCGTATGCTTCCTGAGGCAAAGTCAATTTTCAGTCCATACACTTAAAAAAAATTTTCTGTATGTTCCTTTGCAAGGAAACGAGAGAAAAAAGAAACCTAAGAAAGTAAATAAGACATTTCGTGTCCATCACAGTCAATAAGACTTGTTTGCCTGAAAAATTGTTGTTTAACAATTGGATTAAGCAAAAAAAAATCGGCGCGGTAATAAAATTATAATGATTAAGGCAAATAAGAAGAAACATAGATGGGAACAAAATCCGATATAAACAATGATAGATAGATAGATAGATAGATATTAACTGATTGATATGGAAATAAGTATACTTATATATATATATATATGTGTGTGTGTGTGTGTGTGTGTGTGTCTGCGTGTGTGTGTGTCCGCGTGTGTGTGTGTGTTAATTTACTAAGCTTTTTTTTTTCTTAGATGTAGCACAAGGCCGCATGAATTGGGCACCCAATGAGAATCGAACTCACTCGTGTAGGTTTGCTAGTCTACCTTGCTAACCAGTACACCACCCGAGGTGCCCCGTGTGTGTGTGTGTGTGTGTGTGTGTGTGGAGAGAGAGAGAGAGAAAAAAAGAGAGTGAGTGATAGACAAAGAAAGTTATGAATAGAACAATAGAGATATGAACAAGCTAAGATAGATAGATAGATAGAACATACATACATACATAATCATTTAATCAACGGCCGAGAGTTATAATTTAAGATAAATGCTAATTTTGTTTGCTTTGAACACTTGCCCTGGCACAATCATGGGAAGCAGAGTCAAAAAACAAAAACAAAAACAAAAAAAAAACCATAACAAAGTGTCTCAGGTGCGCAAAAGAAAGCTTGATGAGAAAGCAATCAGTATTTTCATAAAGATAACCTGATTTGAAAGAGGTAAAGTGAATACGAATCAGTAGGCTTATCTTTAGAATAAAATAAGTCGTTTAGGTTGATTTAGTTCATTCCATAATTTGACACTTTCGCTTTCTTCATCACCTGAACGATTCTCACGACTTTGTTTCTAGCAATGATGCACGGAAATAGTACTGAAAAATTCAAAATGTACTTAATGTAGGTGTATATATAAGCAAACCCACAGATGTAAAGAGAAGAGAAGGAAAACTTGCAATTCCAACCTGTCAAATTCAACTTATAAAATTGATCTTGTGTCATACCTGCTTGTGTGGAAGGGTTGTAAATAGAAAATAGAGATAGTATACACACACACACACACACGCATACACACACACGCACACACACACACACACACATATATATATATATATATATATAACTAAGTTGTTCTTCCTTAGTAGAAGATGACCTGAAGGCTCCCATTACGATAACTACTACGCCGAAATGTAGGAGAGAGGATTATATCCTTTTCCTGCATTTCGCCACTTATCTACATATATATATATATATATATTTGTATGTATATATATATATATAAATATATATATATATATATATATATATATATATATATACATGTGGGGGTTTGTATATTTTGGCTTCAAGTCATAACTCAGACAGGTTAAGTTAAAGAGCATGGGACTTTCCTTCTTTATGTTCTTAAGTTTTTACTAGAGCTTTCTTGCTATGTTCTTTGTATCAAGGTCCAGTTGATAGAGGAGTTGTCTCAGGTTTTGCTCTTTAGCGCTATCAATCATATGGCTTAATCGTCTTCTGGAGAATTACTTTTTGTAGGTATTGTAAGTTTTTTTCTTTATTTTGCAAACAAATTTAATTTTTTTGGACGGGTTTATAATTGGTGTGATAACTTAGATTCCCATTTTAGTTGTTGAGGATGTTCATACCTAAATTAAGCCAGAACAGAAAATACCTACCTAAAAAAATAAGGAAAAATGCTCAGGGATCAATTATCGTTGATAGGATTTCGTTTTCTAGCTTCTTCTTCAGTCGTTTAGTTAGCGTCCAAGTAGTGCATCCCTGTTGTAACCTAACAAAAAGTTACTGAATAAGAAATAACTAAAACGGAGTTTGGAAATGAAATGGTAATCTTTATAACATTAACAAAATACAACACCCACCAGCGGCGTGAAGAAAGAAAAGCACTGCTTATAGTGAATACTTCATCATCATCATCATCATCATATCGTGCTGGCAGCACGGATATCCCTGACCCTCTCTCGCCACTCCTCCCTATCGTTCATCGCCCTAGGTAGGTCTTCAGGACAACAACCTGTATCCTCACATAGCTGCTGAATGTACGTTCGTGCTGGTCGTCCTGCTTTTGCGCGGCCGTGTGTGGGGATCCATAAGAGTACATCTCTTATGAGTTCATCTCTGCTTCTCCAGCAATGTCCTGCATGTCTGGTTCGCCAAACTTGAATAGTTTTCGTGATAGGGGGCAGGTGGCCGTACAGTTGGTGTCTTGTGGGGTGTTGCTGCCAGGACTTGTTGAGGATTGCACGCAGCATTCTTGTGTAATTGCCATCTAGTTTCTTCTCCAGCCGTTTTGTTAGTGTCCATGTAGTGCATCCATATAGCAGTATCGATGTGACCGCTGCCTGGAAGAAACTGCGTTTCAAAAAAAAAAAAAGTGAATACTTAGTCAGCATATTTATAGTAATTTACAAAGCTCTTTGCTTCGATGTGGCACAAGGCCGAATGAATGGGGCGCCCAATGAGACTCGAACTCACTCGTGTAGGTTTTGCTAGTCTAGCTTACTAACCGTTACACCACCAGAGGTGTCCTCGTCAGCATATTCATACCATCAAAATAGTGTCCATCCTATTTATGAGGAATGGAACATACCCATTAATGTTCATAGGTACGGTATATGACATTGCCTAATATTTCTTTCTTTTCTTGATATTCACATACATGTTGATTTTTAAAAAGTTATGACACACACAAAAAAAATAAACACACACACACACACACACATGCACACACACACACACACACACATGCGCGCGTATGTGTGTATGTGTGTGTGTGAATATCAATTTAAATATGACAAAACGTTATGTATTCCTGTCAATGCTAGAGAGCGACCTGTCGGTGAGACTTAAAATATGTAAATTCCCTCGCACTTCAGCCTGGAGTGGTAGCACCTGACAGGGCTCTATGTATGGGTTAAATAGAACTAACTGCATACTTATGCTAAACCGAATTATTTGACTAAACTGAATAACTTGAAATTAATCTTTTTTAACAATTAAACCGTATATACATTTAAACTGTGTGCTTATGCTAACCTGAATTATTCGAAATGGAACTGTTTTTTGACATTGAAACTGTTTTTACACTAAACTGAATTGGTTAATATAGAACTTTTTTTATATTTAACTGTGTGCAAACAAGAACTCTACTTATGATAAACTGAATTAGCTGAATTAGAACTGCTTGGCTAAACTGAATAGCTTGAAATATAATTATTTTATCAATTAAAATTTACTTACATTTAGGCTGCGTACTTATTGTTTGAAATAGAACTATTTTCATAAAAATGGATTGGGCGTTAAATAACCAACAAAGTTCGATATGCCATAAAACGTAAACAATCAAACCAAACTATTGAATAAAAATCGTGGATAATCGTATGTTTTAAATAATATTTAAACAACATTGGTATTAGAGAGCAATTTTTGGAAATGCCAGGTTTGTGTCGGGGTTACGGTCATGCGCTTGGACCCACCAAAAAAGCCTTATGCCGCACTTGTCCAAATCTAAAATTCTTAGGAAACAAGAAAAGTCGAATTTAAAAAAACATCCTTTGCCCTCAGATTAAATGTCTTGTTTGCACACACACACACACACACACACACACACACACACACACACACACACACACACATATACATATATATATATATACACATACTCACACATATATTGAGCCAGTCGGTGGAATAATGAATGAATGAACCGATTGCACCATCTGCTAAAAGAAAATGTACTTAGAATGAACATAAACTGCTGCTAATATTGGGGCACCTGTTCTGGAACTCATGAGTATAAGGATATTTTTTTATTAGCATTTAGAAGATTTCTTATCAAACACAATCAGTGCACGCGAATGGAATATTTTGATGATCACCCAGTAAATGCGTCGTGAACTTTTGCATCAACATTATAAAATTGAAACCAATCGTTTAATAGTATTAAATTAGCATGTCTCTCTTGATACTAGCTTAAAGATACCCACATTAATTTATCTATTCCACTAACAAGACTTAAATGAGATCAGCAAAACATTTTGAGCTCTCAGGGCTTAGTTTGAAATTGCCCTGCAGAAATATGGAAAGCTGAAACTTTTATCACGAGGCTTAAGAAGCAAAAGTTAGCCAAACTCTGCTTAAACTTTCTTTTGTACGCAGTGAGAAAATATTGCCTTACGACGATATAATCAATTTTATAAGTTGAAATACATATAAGACCGCAGGCGAAAAGGAATGAAAGACTAGACGCCTGTGTAATGATTTTGCTGTAGGCTGATGAGCCGGGAGCTTGAATCTTCATAGACCTAATATTTTGAAAAGTTATGAAGGAAATGAACGGTTTTTCATCGCAAGAGAGGAACTGTTAAAGCCGTTATTTTTAGGTCACTATAAACGTTTCTTTAAGATATAAGTCAGTAATTAAGGTCGTACTAAATGAATGTTAGGCAAGAGGAGTTTTATATGATTGATAGAAGCACAGAGAGTAAATGTGAATAAAATGTTTTGAGAAATACGGGACGGACAACTGACTTGAAGAATCGAATAGATTTGTGCTTTTAGAATGATTAATAGAAATACATTCAGACAGTAAGAATCTGCCCTATCGAAGACTGTAACCCTTTCACAAAAATAGATGAATGGAGCATGAATCAAAACTGCATCTGATGATGAGGCTGCGTTTCTGAAGATCTGAGGAATGTAAAGTTGCCGTTCAACGACATTATTACCAGGTTTACCCTGACCGGGACTGGTAGTATCTATTTGGGTCCCTACTATGAGTCAAATAGATGTGTTTTAAGAATATTCGTATTCGATCAGAACTTCTGCAAAAAAAAAAAAAAAAAAAAAAATCGAAAGAAACAACCATGCACAAAATGTAAATATATACGTACAATGAACGCGATTCCCTAACCACTTGGCTTAAGATAAGTCAAGACAGGTTGGCATGTGTTAAAATCGATCAAACTAACAATAAACATGAATAAAATGATTTGAGAAATACTGAACAGAATACCAAAAGTATTTCGAGTACAACATTAGGGCTTGTAGAACGAATTGATGAAATCAATAAGAAGAAGACAGGAGGATATACGGCTGAAACGTTGTATGCCCAGCTGGTAGTTCTTTGAATATGATGACTGCATCCTCAGCAGGGTGATAAGAAGTGCAAAAAACGGAGTGCCCTCCGTGTGACATTAAACTATTTCTAGGGGTGACATCCCGGTTCTGAAGCCTTGAATAGTGGGAAGTCACTCTTTCGTTGCCAGCTTTACCCTATTTACCAACCCCTCCGCTCGGGCAGGATATGACACAAGGTCAATTTTTAAGCGGAGTTTAACAGGTTTTAATTCAGAGTTTTCCTTCTCCTAGACTAGTTGTCTAACCAAGGCTGAAGAACCTAGTCTGTCCTACTATTTACCCAAAGCTGGAGGGAGAATAATTGGATTCATACCTTTCCCAAGGGTATTAGTGCTATGTGAAATGCAATCAGTCTAGTCCAGGATTTGAACTCGTGTCGCCGTGTTCATTTCCTACGACGATAACAATTACACCACAGGCACCTCCTTGCCCGCTTTACTGTGAGCTGAAGTGGTAGCTCTTGTTTAGGACTCACCAATCAATCTAAAATATATTTTGATAGGAATACAGGAAATCATATAACTATGTGCAAAGTATTTCTATGAAGAAAACTTTATTGAAGCCATTATCGTTTTCAAAGGACTATTGGAAGTTATTCGAAACGATATAATTGCTTGAAATGAATGAATCCATGTAATTGTTCATAAAGTATTAGACTGGATAGAAATACTTTTGTAGTTTCCTGATATCCTATTAAAAAAAATGACTTCGAAAATTTAATTATCCAACAAGGATTGGAATGCGATGAAACTAAGCCAGCAACAGACCAACCAATGAAATGTAATTAAAAAAAGTATACAAACTAGGAAAGAAGTAACATTTAATAAAAGACAAAACCCTGTCAACCATCTGGCAAAAACATTGAATCATTTTGGGTTTTTATTAGATAACTAGAATACACCTGTCAATAATGACTGTTGAATTTTATATAAGATTATAATCCAAATCAAAAAGATTTCAGAATCTCAAAAGAATAAATCAATACATGAAGAGCATCACGTATGTTATTGTAGTAAAAGCACAACCTCCATGTAGCAAACTTAGAATTATCATAAAAATCAAATTGTCTGTATTGTTAATAAATGGAGACTCTCTCACTTTCTCTATCTTTCTTTCTCTTCCTTTTTGCTGTCAATGTAGATTCAAAAGATATATAGCCAAGCAAAAGAATTCAATAACTAAAGAAACCGTTTGGTTATGACGTCAGCCTGTTTTCCCGACAACTTTCTTCATCTTATTTTTCCGATGTGGTTAGTCACAAATCACATAATTCGTTCGTTCTTTCTTTTTTTTCTTTAAAAATTCCAAAAATAAAAGTCAGAGAAATCACTTTCTTTCTTTCTTTTTTTCTTTCTTTCTTGGTTCTTAAATCAGCCTGCTGTTACGACTGCTTACTTGACACCTGGTCTGCTTTATTTTCTTCTCTCTTTCAATGTGGCAAGCTACAAATCACGTGTTTCGTTTTTTTTTTCTTTCTTCCCTTTTAACTTTAATTGTTCTTTCTTTAAATATTATAACAAAAAACGTCAGAGATCTCATCTTTCTTTCTTTCTTTCTTTCTTTGTTTTTAAATATTACGCAAACAGACACACAGATGTACACACAGATGTACACTCAGAACACTTGTGTTTTATTTGATTAGGATATAATGGTTTATTCTGTAAAAGCTTTCCTCTTTGCATTTCTGATAAATGACATTTTCTTCTTTAAGAATCTTAACAATATATGAGAAAATTTTTCTACGCTAAATAGGCAACTTGGTTATTAGTGATTGTTTGGAATTACAGTATGCCAACATTTATCATCGTATGTCATTTTTACAAGCAATTATATGATTTCAAGTAACAGTTGCTGTTTAATAACAATAATTTATTCGCAAACAATAGTATTGTTCCAAGAGCTCAGATCTGCTACGAATAATTTGCAAGCAATCATATGGTTTAAAGAAACTATTCTAATTTAATATCAAAAATAATTTGTATGCTCACAGATATATGGTTTCAATTGTTTCTATCTAATCATGATAATTCCTTGAGAGATCTATTTGATGGAACAATTACAGGTGCTGCTACTCTAGGTAAGAGTACAGCTAGGAGTAATGGCATCGAAAAGTTACTCAATATTCTCCAGAACTCCATAAGTAAAGCCTCACCACAATTAAGTTGCGTAACCAGGACACTGTAATGTGTACGTCATAACCATATTTACCCAACCTCTCCGCTCGGGCAGGATATGACACAAGGTCAATTTTTAAGCGGAGTTTAATAGATTTGAATTCAGACTTTTCCTTCTCCTAGACTAGTGGCTTCACCAAGGCTGAAGAACCCAGTCTGTTCTACTATTTACCCATAGCTGGCGGGAGAATTACTGGATTCATACCTTTTCCAAGGGCATTAGTGCTATGTGAAATGCTATCACTCTCGTCAAGGATTTGAACTCGTGTCGCCGTGTCCATTTCCTACGACGATAACCATTACACCACGGGCACTTCCATTTTTTTTTTACTTACCCCTCCGCTCGGGCAGGATATGACACTAGGTCAATTTTTAAGCAGAGTTTCATCATCATCATATCGCGCTGGTAGCACGGATATCCCTGACCCTCTCTCGCCACTCCTCCCTATCGTTCATCGCCCTAGGTAGGTCTTCAGGACAACAGCCTTTCTCCTTGACTAGTTGCCGCACCAAGGCTGAAGAACCCAGTCTGTCCTACTTTTT
This sequence comes from Sepioteuthis lessoniana, assembly GCA_963585895.1. NCBI lineage: Eukaryota > Metazoa > Mollusca > Cephalopoda > Myopsida > Loliginidae > Sepioteuthis > Sepioteuthis lessoniana. The sequence goes on along the minus strand of OY757923.1, from coordinate 69,581,910 downwards.
ACCCCTAGCTGGAGTGAGAATTACTGGATTCATACCTTTCCCAAAGGTATTAGTGCTATGTGAAATGCAGTCAGTCTCGTCCAGGATTTGATCTCGTGTCGCCGTGTCCATTTCCTACGACGATAACCATTACCCCATGTCATAACAGAATACGCCCCTAAGAAATACTAATTCTGTGTTTTGTATTATTAATATTTTCAATAAAACGGAGTAATAAAATATCGAGAGTGAACTATTAATGTTTTTAATTCTAAAATTTAAATGTTTAATGCTCTGTTGAACAGCTTATATTAGTGATTATGTATAAACTGTGACCAACACAAAGGCAAAGCACTTGCTATCATTCTGGAACTTCGAACCACGTTGACGTGTAAGCGCCTGAGTTCAACAAGAAACATCTGAAGAAGGCCGGAGGACATATCGGCCGAACCGTTGTCTATATAACAATAAAGATGAAAATGATAGTCGGAAAACCCTGAATGATAAAAATCAAGTTTCGTCTCAGATATTCAGAAAACTAACACCCTTGCTAATTTAAAGAGAGAATTAAGAAGCCATTCTCGATGCTTTTTTAACAAAATGTTTTTTTGCGAACCAAAGGATTATTCAACTACACATTCAGTGTGATTTTTTAATTTTTCCTAAACTAGAAATTCATCTTAAAACTTAGAATGTGGAGGAGTTTAAATACCAGGAAGCAGCGTCTCATCAACCGAAAAAGACACCGACACACGGCTAACGAAGGCATGGACAGCTATCGATAGGCTCTCGATCATATGCAAATCAGACCTGACCGATAAAATGAAACGCAGTTTCTTCCAGGCAGCGGTTGTGTCGATACTGCTATATGGATGCAATACTTTGACGCTAACTAGACGGCTGAAGAAGAAGCTAGACGGCAATTACACAAGAATGTTGCGAGCAATATTGAACAAGTCCTGGTTGCAACACCCCACAAGACACCAACTATACAGCCACCTGCCTCACATCACAAAAACTATAGAAGTTAGACGAAAGAGACACGCATGACTCTGCTGGAGAAGCAAGGACGAGCTCATAAGTGATGTACTCCCATGGACCCCCGCATATGGCCAAGCAAAAGCAGAACGACCAGCTCAAGCATACATACAGCAGCTATGTGAGGATACGGGATGTAGCCCTGAAGACCTGCCAGAGGCAATGAATGATAAAGAGAAGTGGCGAGAGAGGGTCAGGGATATCCGTGCTAGCGGCACGACATGATGATGATGTTGATTAGAGTAGATTCAACGAATGGAAAACGCGATGTAATAAATGTGAAAAATCCCAAATATACTTTTCCCAGTCGGCTGGGTCTCTAGAATACACCGATTACAAAACTGTAGAAGGGTAAGTCATCCCAATGAGTGACTTGGATATGACACTAAAAAATCTGATGATGAGGTTCCAGTAATGCTGGAGCTTTGGGGAATGCAGAGTTCTCCTTTATTGCCATCGCTTCCATATTCACACTGGCCTGGAGTGGTAGCACCTGATAGGGTCCTATCTATAGGTCAATTAGAAATAAATGCATAATTATGCTAAACGTAATGACTAGAAATAGAACTATTTTGATATTTAAAATGAGTAGTAATGCTAAACTGAATTGTTTGAAATAGAACTGATTTGATATTCAACTGTGTGTGGACAAAAGGTATATTTATACTAAACTGAATTGTTTAAATCAGAACTGTTTGACTAAACCGAATAGCTTGAAATACAAATGTTTATGACAATTAAACTGTGTACCCATGTTAAACTGATTTTTTGAAATAAAACTGATTATTTGTATTCAAATATATTTGGCATTAAATAACCTACAAATGTTGATATGCCATAAAATCCAAGCAATCAAACAACCAACCAACCTAAATGTTCTATTTTGTCAGATTAAGGTAATAATTAAGAAATTATAGTTTAATACGTATCCTATAAGCTGTGATTTCTGTGAGAATAAACAGATTTCAGCTAACTACTGTAAACACAATCTTGTTCATAAAACAGAAATTAATGATTATGCAGAAGAAGATGTTCTGTAGCTGAAAACTTTCTCAACCAAATAGTGTTGATGCTTATTTGTTGTAGTTTCTGCGAAAATAAATTAGAAGCTTTGTTCTTGGGGCGACCCTCCTATTTCCGCCATGTTCACATTCGGAATTAGGAATGGAATGTTGTCAATTCACAATCTGCCTGACCAGAATACTGAACACCTATCAAGGCAAAGCCGCGCACAATGTCCACCAACAACAGCAGGCTTATCTTTACGATAATCTCCTTGATCAACATAATAAGATGTTCGCCTGCCGGTCTGCGACTTATCAGCAGACAACATGGCGGCCGCTGCCCGTTGTATTCCCCGCTACTCTTGCAGCTAAAGGGAGTTAACTCTGTTTGGTCTTATGTTCTTCTTATCCTTACATCTCAGTTTGTTCTCATTCCCTGCCATTGTTGTTCAGTGGATTCGTCACCGGATCTGATTGTGGCCTTGGGGCACGGAGTATTTCCCTGATATTTATGCAAATAAAGGGCAGATGTGGCCGCCGCAGACTATGCCATTTACGCTTCGTCTTTCATAAAGCTTTGAGGGGAAACAAAAAAGACAAGACAGGAGAAAAGATATTGAAATTAGTGTTAGCATCTCACAGCTCGAGTATGAGAATTACAATGTATAAACTGCCATGCATTGTTTGATTGTATGCAAGCTAAGCTAGCAAACCATTATTAGTAGGTTCAATTCCAACTGGGTACTCTATACTTTTGATCTTGTGGCAAGCTTACCCTATCTTAATAATTTGGAATTATGATATTCGCCTTAATTCTCCAGATTATAAAATGAATTTATAAAAATTATATATAGAATGAAAATTTCAAGGACTGTTACCAGACAGATGATCATAACTTTCATTTCTTCATTGAGTGTCGTTTTTTACGGGCTTTTGCAAGGATTAACCTGGCGATATTGAATATCTACTATCACTGACTGTAAATTATGGTGTTAATAAACTTAGATGATATTCAATATTTAGTGGTAAATATAAGAAATAAGACGCAAGATATTTTGGTTTAATAGAAAAACATTCTGACTTTATGAAACATAGCTGAAAAAACTACATTAAATTATTTGAATTAACGATAATTTTTTTATACTCTGCCCACGAAAGTATTATGAAATCATCTAATGTTTAACAAAAGATAAAATGAAAACTTAGTTGTCCCTCCTTGAGTTTTTTTGATAGCCTTAATTCTTTCATGCATAATTTTCACTTATTTAAAGCAACATTATTTATTTGAAATGTTTCCAACTCTCCTGAATGACATATCTTTTTTGATGGATGAGACCATCTGATTGACTATTTAAAAAAAATCAACTTGGATTAGATTCAGTGAATTTGCTGAACTTCTCCTTCATTTTAAATCCTTTTTCCAAAGAATAACTTCAATCCCCTTTCCCCTGAGACATAATTTTTTTATATAGAGGAATTATATAATAAATTGAATTACCATGATCAGAAAATCTGGTAAGCTCTGTTCGTGACATAGAGAACCACTGGACAGCTGTTTCGACCTTATTAGATCTCATCAGCAATGTATACCGCGATCTCCCCCGCTGAAGATCGAACCAGCGACCGGAAAATGCAAAGAAAAAATAAAATTAATTAGATGCATTATAGTTTTGAAAAATAGAGCCTATTTTTTTCTTTTGATTTAGTTTTGTTTTCTTTATTGAATGGTACATCAACGTTGGTGAGTTATTTCATGCCAAATCTATCTTTGTAGATAAATACTTGTGGTACAATTTAAACCATAGCTAGGGGATTGGGAGATATGTCTGAAAGTGAATGTTACTGCACTACCAAAGTTCGAACTTGCTCACTATGATGTCACAGTCCAGCACATTAGCCACTACGTCACGAAGACACACTCCCCCAGGTCTGGCTTCAAATAAACCTGAGATAAAAAAGAAACACCTGACAGGATTAATTGCTGTATACAAAACATTGCTTAATTTGACACCTGGGTAATGTTTTCTACGGTATCTTCTGTTCTTCCCTGGTAACTCATCTAAAAATTGAACGAACACATCGTTCCATAACTTCGTTGATCTGACCAGAACCAGAACTTGCAGTGTGAATTGAATGATTTAATGAAGTTAGTTTTCTTGCACATTGTTTTATAATCTTACGCGTAATTTTTATTATTGAAGCCATGTGTCGGATTTAAAATGGATGAAAAATATTAGATACTGCAGCCAGCATGAGTAAATGAAAATGTTTGATATAAAACTAATGATTGTCTTTAAAGGTTGAAATATCTATAACACAGGTGTTATAGATACTTCGTATATGATATGTGGTTACACGTTATTGGAACTGAAACTCTAATTACAAAAGCAAAAAATGTACTGTTGATTGACTTAGTTGATGTTGTATGGCATATTGACTTTCATGAGTTATTCAATTTCAATTCCTGTTTATATATATATATATATATATATAATGTAAATTTAAGAAAACTCAACAATAGTTAAATTGCCATTATAAATTTATTTCAGTGAAGAATGTAATCTTCGTCTCTTCAGATTCCTGAAAAGGAATATATAACAATAGCCTACATCGAGCACCCGCATGGATTTATATGAAATCCCTCATATTTCTATATACCCATTGTCTTCGGACACCGACTGGATATATATATATATATATATATATATATATACCACACAGGGTGCCCCATTCATTCGGTCTTGTGCTGCATATATATATATATATATATATATATATATATATATATATATATATGATGTGTAAGCTAATTGTCTGTAAGTAACTTTATTCTTAACAGAGTTGTTAGAGATCATTTCTTTGCAGATAGTTAAAAAGTTGAAAGTATTCCTAAGTAAAGTTGGCGACCGTAGTCGAGGGCGACCCAAAGGCTCCCTTTTCAGTAGCTACTACACCGAGGTGTAGGGAAGGGCGCTACTCCTTTCCTACTTAATATTAATTATTCTATTTAACATTAATTATATGTTTGCTTACATTTAAATGTTTTCACATTTTCCTATCCAGCACTAATAATTCTATTTTGCATCAATTATTTGTTTTCATCCATTTAAATGCATTTGTTATATTTTGACCCTCGCCCCGGCCCAAAAAGGCTATTCCAAGGTGATACACCGGAAGGAAGTGACACATTTCAATGGCCAGTAATCGAAAGAGATCGCGTGGGCGGATTAAGGCTTATGATATGGGACAAGGTGAAGGTCCCATTGTGCCACTACAGTGATGCACCGGAAGAGAGTATCCTCTGAACTGCATGACAGTTATTTCCGCTTGATGACGATTAAACATTCGATTTCAAAGATACAGTGGGCGATCGTGTGGGCGTTGAATTATTATATAATTGAGTTGAGTTGGGTGCCAAAGCAGTTGCCAGCAGACTTCCAGACAGTAGAGACCAGATGTGGTAGGGAAGGCCACACCCAACTGAGGGGGCTCTCGGAAACCCCCGATAGAGTGAGCCCTAGGCCTCTGGTTGAACAACAGGGGAACAAGAAAGACACAACGTGACGGTCATAACAGTGGGGTCAAAATATGAAGTTTATGTTCGGTCTCCAGCACCCTCTCACATGCAAACCCTTGAACAAACCTTTCAAACCCTTGCAATAAAGTGAGAGTTAAATATGTTGTTAAAGAAGTATTCCTGCTTCCTTTCTTCATGCGTCTTTCTGTGTGCGTCTGTCTTTACTAGTATTGAGTCGTTATGATACGGCAAATGAGTATATAACACATTCAAGTTATTCTATCTAGCACTGATAATAAATAGTTTCAAGCATTGCTATTTAAATTAGTAATTCAAGTTATCAAGTATTCCTACGTCATGTAAATAATTTACACATAGTTGTATGGTTTCAAATAACCAAAAATAACAATCCTTAATAAATAATTTAACGGTTCTATTTGACCAATAAATATGAACCTGACTGGTGCTCTAATTCCTAGAGTGGGTGGATTTTAGAGTAATTGCACTGAAGGAGTACTCCACATTCCCTAAAATTTGAGGACTGGAGTTTCATGATCAGATGCAGTTTAGAGTCATAAACATGACACTCAGAAAGGAAGGAATTACCCTTCTGCAGAGGTCCAATCAACGTATTCTACAGTACCAGTCAGGAAACGTTAAAACTCTTTGAGATACTTCCTTTATTTTCCCAACAATGTCTTTGTAAGTTTTCCAAAACCCTAAAATTTTTCCCCTTCAGCACACTTTATTTATTAAATATTGAAAACTTTATGATATATTTTTATCATTTAGAGTATTCAGACTTTATATATATATATATATATATATATATATATATATATATATATATATATATATATATTCTGTTGGTCTGATGAGAAAAAGAAAGTATATACTTTAAGAGGAATAGGTCACCCAATGAATTTGCTTTTAGGTTATCTATTCTTCTTCAATACGTGTTTGGACACGGACACTCACGCAGACATAAAACACTCAGAATACACTCTTGTAAAAAAGAAATAAAAAAATTAAAACAAAGAAAGAAACACCATATACAGTGACAAAAAACATTATAAGGTACGGATAAAGGGTAAAGTGGAGCAATCCAGGGAAAGGTGTAGCGCCCTCCCCCACACCTCAGTGTAGTAGCTATTGAAAAGGGAGCCCTCTCGTTGCCCTCGACTACGGTCACCAATTTACTTACTACATTTTACTATGCATTTAAACTGCATTCTTATACAAAAATGAACTGTTTTAAATCGAACTGTTTTGACATTTAACTCTGTGTAAACAAAAATATAACAAACTGAATTGTTTGAAAGCTTTATCAAAATGACTTAATTAGGCGTTAAATGACCCGAAAAGGGTTGATACGCCGTAAAACAAACCAACCAAACTATTGTACATATATGTACATTTAGGGAGAGAGAGAGAGAGAGAGAGAGAGAGAGAGAGCAAGAATTGTTAGAATTTTGAAAGAATATAAAAATTCATAAGTGAGAAAACTCTAAAGACGCTATTTTTATTTTGATCAACATTATGATGATGGTGGTAACTTTTGCTTTGTTTAATAAAATAAAAATAATTAATTTAATTAAATTTAAACCTATTAAAAAATCAGATATAGACAACGGTAAAATGTTTCTTGACTTTTAGGAATTCCAAAACACCGGGTACAGCTATGAAGAAATGGGCTCTCTACAGCGCCGGGTCGCTCAAAAGGTTTTAAGTTCACCCAGAAGGAATGTTTCAATTATCTCCTTCGTGTCATTCAATGCATTTGGTCCAACGTTGCTCAAGCATTGCTATCCCATCGCAAAAGAAAATGGTATGCTGGTCCACTAAAACTCTTCCACAGCAAATATGACCTCAAAATGGTGACCCCGCTGGTGGGATTTGAGTCTAAGAAAGAAGTCAGATAGAGATAAGTCTGGTGAGTACGGGGGTTGGAGTAGCAATTCAAAGCAGCAGTTGGCTGCTTAAGATACTGAAATCTGACCAGAAGGAACGGGTGAATAATAATAGAGCAGGAGCACACCTGCTCTTAGAATCCCTTGATTGCTTCATTCAGTTGTTCGAATTCTGATATATAGTATTGTCCATTCATAGTTTTTCCCTTTTTTCAATAGTTTATAATGATTACGATTTGGGAATCCCCAACAGCTGAAGTAATCACGTTGCTAACATGCACTGCCGACTTGAACCCCTTCGAGGTTAAAAACAAAAGTGTTTTAACTGCTTCTTTTGAATATTTTTATTCAGGTTTCATCTTGAGTTACGAACAAGCTGTGGGAATTCTTAGGCCTTCATTTGTCTATCTCTCAGACAGACATTTTATTTTCTGCCTTGTTAACCATAATATCCCCAGAATCTCGAAATTTATTCAAGAAACTCGGGAGCGGTCTGTTTAGCATTTAATAAATGGAACTTCCGAACATAACACATATTGACTTCAAGAAAGGAGAGGAATGTGTATGTGCACCGCTTCATATCGACTCATTTTTTTCCTTTTACGAGGGGCATGCGATAGGTTTCCAGCCTCTTTTCGAATGTGCACTTTTATTGATAGTACACACATAAAACTCTAGTTCCCTTCAAAGTACTCTCCTCCGGCTGCAATGCACTTATTGTACCGTTTCAACAACTTCTGGAAGGCCCCATGGAAGTCCTCTTGTGTGAGCGTGTCAATGACCTTTGTCACAACCTCTTTCATCTCCTCAGTTGTCTCATAACGACGACAGCCTCTGAGCTTAGGGAATGAGCAAAAGTCACAGAGAGCAAGGTCTGGACTATTGGGAGGGTGAGGAAGTGTTTTGATGCCCATCTTGGTCAAATTGTCTGGGACAAAGATAGAGTTGTGGATTGGTGTAACTGTTCTAGTAGAAATGCCACTGACCCGATTTGAAGAGTGCTGGCCTCTTCCGACGGAATTTCTTCTTGAACTCCCTTAAAACCTCAACATAATAAACCTAACCCTAACCCTTTGGCCAATCAACTTTCTCCTATTGACTCCCTTACTCCTCCCACACCTCTCATCATTCCTCACAGACTCACTGCCTTCCTTTAATTTCTTATGCCACTCAAAAACTGATACTCGATTCATGCAAGATGCTCCAAAAGCAGTGTTTTTTCGAAGTTTAAAACAGAATTTTATTGCATATCATTCTTCTAAAGTGTCCTCACGTCCAGATGGCATTTTTGAAATTCACCAGCTGTGAAAATAAGGGCGTATTAAAAATTCCTGCTGTAACTGTTCATTTGAACCTGAAATCATAAAATATGGTCAGTCATCTCATAATATGTATAGCAATAACGTACTGAATTTTCAAGGGTCTACGATAATGTTAAATGCCTGCACAAAAAATTCTGGAAAGCTTATTGAAGGCATCGCATAACATCTAAATAGAAAAGAGAATACAGAGAGATGGCCAGTCTTAGATTATCTCAAAACATGAATTTCTTACGGATTATTTAATACTATAATATGGTTCATTTTTTAATTGCACTTTAAAAAGATTCTCCATGGTAATTATTTGTTTGCACATAGTTTTAAGAAATCACATATAACTGGTCATAATCTCTGAACAATAAGTTTGATTCTTTCTGGGTGTCTCATGTGTGTCGCCCAAAGCCAAAAGTGTGCTACGTCTAGTAAACAACTATTTGAGGGTTATGATATTAGAAATAAGTGAGGTGAATAGAGAATGCTTAACGGTGAAAACCAAAGCGAAATAAAGTTGTCCACTCTTCTTTCAATCTTTTCAAATGATAGCAACGCAACCATTCAGATCTGCCCACTGGATCATATAAGTGGAATCTGTTTCTTCGCTGGCAATGGATGAGGTGAAATGAATGGCTGTCCCGGACAATCAAGAGTGAAAGAGAATAGAAATGGGAATTAAATGTCCAGTCTGTGCAGAATTCGTTACAGTTGAAAAGAGATTACATGACAATAATCAGTGCTGCGTCTTATAAGGCCTAAAACGGACTTACTTACAAGAAAACAATTCACTCACAGCAGATGTGAATCTAGAGGGCCGGCGTAAGTGGATAATGTGCTTAGATTTTTTCATAAGTTCCATCCTTGTCTAAAAAGAGAAAGACAGTATATTTTTTTTACAAAAGAAGAATATTCCATTCAATGAACATCAAATAATCAGCCTTCTAAAGTCATTATACTAGAGTTGTATTTACATTTATTAAAGCAAGTTTTGTTAAAGACAATGGAACACTGTCAGTTTATCATTTTTAATTCTATTTTTTCGAGATTCCTGGTTATTTTTCTAGAGTCGGGATTTAGAAAATTAAGAAAGAATCTAGAAAAAATAAAATTAGAAATAATAAACACAGTGTTCGATCGTCTTTAACAAAACATGCTTGATTAATAACGTACTGCCAAAATATACACTCTTAAACACACACACACACACACACACACACATATATATATATATATATATATCATCATCATCATCGTTATCATCATCATGTCCCGCAACCACAGATCTCGCTGACCCTCTTTCGCCACCTGTCTCTATCGTCCATTGCTCTCAGCAGGTCTTCAAGGCTACATCCTGTATTGGCACAGAGCTGTTGTATATAGGTTCTAGCGAGTCGTCTAGCTTTTGCTCGTCCATGGGAAGGGGTCCAATGGAGTATGTCACTTATGAGTTCGTCCTCACTTGGATTGTTTTCGTGATGGGTAGTAAGTGGTCGTACAGCTGCTGCTTTGTCGAGTGCTGCCTACATGACTTGTTTAATATTGCTTGCCGTCAAGCCTTTTTCCCAACGTTTAGTTAGCGTCCATGTAGTGCATCCATATAGCAATATCGACATGATCGCTGCTTGGAAGAAACTGTGTTTTATTTTATCAGTCACGACTGACTTCCATATGACCGATAACCAATTGATAGCTGTCAATGCATTTCCTCGTTGCGTGTTGATGTCTTTTTCGGTTGATGAATCACTGCTTCGGAGGTAGGTGAACTTGTCCAGTAGTTTCAGAGAACTAATATTTTGTGTGGAGATGTCGCCACTTTGATTAAAGCACATGTATTCCGTCTTTTGTTCGTTGACATAGAGTCCTATGCCCGCAGCTGCTCGTTCCAGACTATGTTTCTGGGATTCGGCTTAGGTGGGTGCATTTGCCAGAAGCGCTATGTCATCGGCGTAGTCTGCGTCCGTAATTGTTTGTGGGGGTATCTTCTGTTTCTTTCCTTAGCCAGATTGAAACTATTATCTTTCATTTTCTCAACAGACATTTTAAGCGCGTAGTCTAGATAGATGATAAAGAAATATGGGGTTAATGTGTCTCCTTGCAGCACACTTGCTAAACTTTCGAGAGTCTTCATCCGAGGAGCGGACTTTTACTTTTGTGTTTTTATATAGTACCATTATGGCTGCGACGGTTTTTTTTTTGTGGTAGGCCGTAGGCGAGAAGTATTTTCTCCATCTTCCCTCTGTTTATGGATTCAAAGGCCTCGAAGAAGTCGACGAATAGTATTGTAGCCTCTAGGTTTTTTTGCACGTACACGTAGAATTCGATGGATAGTCAAAATCTGTGACGTCATGGACCGATTACTCCGAAAGCTATTTTGGTTCTTCCTATCTTCCCAGTTTTTGTTTCAATGCGATTAAGTCGTAGAGAATTGTATATATTGTAATGGATGTAAGGGTTATACCTCGATAGTTCTTGGTTATTCCGAAAGGGAAGGGGGGATACATCCTTTTGTCAATCTGTCTATTGTGCTTTGGTCATATAGGGCATTACAGTGTCGGAGCAGTATGTATAATTCCGTAGTCTTCCATATTTCTGAGGGTATTTCATCAAGTCCTGCTGCTTTCCTATTTTTAATTTTTCTTAGTTCTGAGTCGAGTTCTTCTTGCGTAAACTGTCCTAGTTTTCTGTCGATTTGATTATTAATAATTTTCGTGATTGCTTCATGCTTAACTTTCGGGGTTTTCCGAGTAAATTCTTGAAATATTGTTTCCACGGGTGTATTCGTTCTTCTTGACTGGTAGCTTTCAGTTTAACTTTCGTAGTGATCTTCCTTCTGCTCACTTCGTTTACCGTTTGCCATGCTATTATAGATTGTGTATCTCCAACCGAGTCTCTAATCTTATTGATCTGATTTTGTATGTATTCTGTTCGTTCTTTTAGGTATAGGTTAGCTAATTGATTTTGTGCCTTCTTAAGTTTCAGGGCATTGATATTGCTTGGGTTCCTCCTATTGCATTTGGAAGCAGTTTTTAGTTCTGTCCGCTTTTTGAAAATCACTAATGTCTCCTATGTGACTCTAACTCTTGGTCTTTGTTTACTTGGTATGCATTCTGCTGCCGCTTCTAAGTGAGCATTGACAAAATTATCATATTCGTCATTCGGGGTAGGTGTTTTTGATAGCTCCTGTAGTGCATCGAATTTGTTTCTTTGTATATTCATCTCTAATATGCCTGTCGTTAGGCAGGAACCAGTCATAGTTGACGGTGGTTGTTGTTCGGGCCGCTTTGTTGACTTAGTCGTATGTTTGCCGTGACGATTCGGTAATCGGAGGACACACCCTCAAAAGAGAAATATGCCTCGCAATTCAATGCGTTATTTTTCCATTTCTTATTCATAAAGACATTGACTATCTGTGCTTTAGCATTATTCGCATAGTTTCCCTTTTCTTTTCTGAAATTTAGTATTGAGTCATTTTAATCTATTTTCTAGCGTGAAATCTATTAGATCTTCCCCATTTCTGTTTGACAAGTTGTGCATGCTGAATTTAAGGTTTACGTTTTTAGCAATTTGGGCATTCATGTCTACACCGATAATAAGAACGTTGTGTTTCGGGATGCTACGAACTAGAGAGGATAGCTCGTTATAGATAGCGGTGAGGTCAGTTTCTTCACTAATATTGGTAGGGCTGTAACAGGTGATTGTTGCCCTAGGGTTGCTATTAAACGTAGCTACCATCATCTTTCGTTGTATTTTTCGATGCTATTTAGTGATTTTAGGACCCATGGTTGTATAAGCATACCTACACCTCCTATCGTGGCATTAACAGCGATTCTCCTGGTAGATGCAGAGACTAACGTCCATCCATTGCCGGTATCTTGATAATTAGTATCTTCGCTATGAATGTATCTCAGTTCTTGTGTGCATATTATGTCTATGTTATGATCTATCGCCGAAACTGTCAACTCCGGTATTTGGCCAATTGTATTTAAAGTTCTAGTTTCCATGTCTCTATTTGTATTGTGTGTTTGCATTTTAGTATTTTTTTAAATTCTGAGTTCTGTAGCTGATTTTTAGAACACAGGGCTCCAACCTCGGCAGGACGCACCCCTTTTCATGCGCGCGAAGAGCGATGCGGTATGGACACTGTCCAGAGCGCATCGCTCCATTGGACTGGTAGTTTGAGTGTGGGTTATGGTAATCTCTCGATGGGTGTTTTTGTTTTCATCTATAGAAGTCACCCTTATAGATGAGCAGCAGTAGTTCCACAATCGAACTATTTGATCCTGCCCATTGAACCGTAGGATTTGTATGACCAGGATCTGATTAGGTATGGCATTGAACCGACATAGGGTTTGTCCGCTTGCCTTTACGTCATAGCGTTAAAAAAATGTTTTTCTTCTCCCCACTATTGCCTCTATTAAGTTTTAATTAAGTTAAAGATTACAATTACTTCAAGTCATCAGAGTCCTTATTTATGTTTTTTTGCATCCTTATAGGCATTCTATTTTTTACACTTACTTAGGCTTTCAATTTCTAATAAGGTCCAAAAGTATTGGTTTCTTTAACAACGTTCAAATGTCACTCGGAATTTCAGTATTTGTCTTAATGCATTTAAAGCACAGAAAATATACAGCCGGATTTTACAAAAACAAAATATTTCATGCCTTTTAAAATGATAATATAGTAAAAAAAAAAATCTAACCGTCATTAGACCTCTGCCAAAGGTGGAATCGAATTTACCCTGTATTTTGGAGTAGGCTTTTTTTTAACACAGTCGGTCAAATTCAAACGTCACCTCGACATAAAATACAATTCTCTTTTCTACAGATATACACGTATTTTCGAGAGTTTGCGAGGAGCGTTATTCAGTTATTCCCTTTCCTTTTTCTCTCTTTTTCTTTAAATATTTCACCATTTAAATATTTCACCATATATATATATACTTCTAGAAGTATTACATAAAAGTTGTATATACATATATATATATATATACATATATATGTGTGTGTGTGTGTGTGTGTGTGTGTGTGTGTATGTGTGTGTGTGTGTTTGTGTGAGTGTAACTTTAATGTTAGGGCTCTTGGAGTATATGTATATATATATGTGTATCATATTTTATTCCCATAGCAAAATAAAATAGAAAAGAAAGTACGTAAAGATAGTTTGGTTTCGGTTGCTTGGTTTGTTGGTTGTTTTATTTTACGGCGTATCAACCCTTTTAGGGTCATATAACGCCGAATTAAGTCATTTTGATATAACTTTCAAAAATTCAGTTTAGTATAAGTATTTTTTGTTTACACACAGTTACAAGTCAAAAACAATTTTACTCCAAAGAACTCAATTTTGCATGAGTACGCAGTTTAAATACATAGTTACATGTAAAAACAATTAATTTCAAACCATTCTGTTTAGCGTAATTACACGGTTTAGTTCTATTCGACCCATAGACAGGACCCTATCTGGTGCTACCACTCCGGGCCAGAGCGATGTCAATGAAGGTGCACTCCGTATTCCCCAAAGCTCAGCCTCACCATCAGATTGCTTGGTGTCATATCTAGGACATTCGTTGGGGGAGTTCTACTCCTCTAAAGAAATGCAGTCGGTGTATTCTGCAGCCCCATGGTTTGGTTTCATTAATTTAATGCCATACAAACCTTCTAAGGATATTTAATGCCAACATTTAATCTATTTGTAAATATTTTGTCATAATTTCAACGTTCAATTGCAATCATTTTTTAATCACATTTATAATTTATCTGTAGCAGCCCTTTGTTTACTCATAATTAAAGAGTGTCAAGTATTCCTATCTAATACTAATGATTTGCTCACAATTATATGTTATCAAGTAACTTTTCGTACGTAATAAAAAATGTGTTTATACAGTTATATGATTTCACGTTTTTCTATCAAATAGTTTTCTGGTATATTTGACCCGCCAATAGGTCAGCACTCACCCTTTATTCGAATTCATTTGACAGGTTATAAATGATTAGGAAATATTTTCTATCAGATGAAATAAATTGAAATTTTTTCCAAGCAGTGGCATAATACCGAATGGATGTACCACATGGACGCAAACAAAATACAGTGAAAAAATTGCATGTAAACTACTCAAGAATTCTACTTGCTGTCTTGAGCAATTCCTGAAGCAACATTCTACAAAACAGCGCCTTTACGGCCACCTACCGGAGATCTTGCAAACCACCCAAGTAAGACGAAAAGTCATGTCAAGCACCGCTGGAGAAGTAAGTACGAACACACGAGCCACGTTCTCTTATTGCGGCGTCAGTGTTGGCTGACCAGTAAGGTCCTATATAAATCAAATCTGTGCCGACACTGGATGCAGTCTAGAGAACCTACCAGGAGAGATGGATGGTAGGTACTTATCATATGACACAAGGTCAATTTTTCCTTCTCCTAGACTAGTTGCCTCACCAAGGCTGAAGAACCTAGTCTGTCCTACTATTTACCCATAGCTGGAGGGAGAATAATTGGATTCATACCTTTCCCAGAGGTATTAGTGCAATGTGAAATGCAATCAGTCTCGTCCAGGATTTGAACTCATGTCGCCGTGTCCACTTCCTGCGACGATAACCATTTCACCACGGGAACTTTATGGTGAGAAAAAGAGAGAGTTACTGAACTCTGTGTTGTTAGTATAACTTAATAATGATAATGATGATAAGAATTCGAATAAAATCAGATAATATGTGGTTGAGGAAGATGATACGAAAAATGTAATAGGCATATTTCGCCATTACTAAGTGTTTACTCATGGAAGTACTGAAAAAGCTCACTACCAAGTCCGCTGTAGCTGTAGAATACGGCGACCGTAACTCCTCAGAGAGGTTAGAACCTCCATCTAATGGATGTCCTTATATATATATATATATATATATACTAATTGATGGTGTGGTTTCAGTCCTGGAACTCATGGGAATGCGGATTATTCCTTCACTTAGGATTCCATTTTTGGTTTGAAGAGAACTATTTAATCATTTTCTGTACATAAAACCATTTAACTGTGCGCAAATAAATGGCTGTTGAGCTGGCAAAGGAAAGAAGCTAAAGATACACCGCAAAAACAATTACGGACGTGGAACACGCTGATGACATACAGCTTGTCGCAAATTCACCCACCTAATCCGAATCCCAGCAACATAGTCTGGAACAAGCAGCAGGTGGTATAAGCTTCCATGTCACTGCAGAAAATACAAAATACATGAACTTTAATCAAAGAGGTGACATCTCCACACTAAAGGGTGGTCCTCTAAAACTAATGGACAAGTTCACCTACCTCAGAAGCAGCGTCTCATCAACCAAGAATGACATCAACACCCGACTCGCAAAGGCATGGGCAGTTGTCGACAGGCTATTGGTCATATGGGAGTCAGACCTGACAGATAAAATTAAAAGCTATTTTTCCAAGCAGCGGTCGTGCCGATACTACTATATAGATGAACTCCATGGACGCTAAGTAAACGTATGGAGAAAAAGCCTGACGGCCATTACAAAAGAATGCTACGAGCCGTATTGGAAAATCCTGGAGGCAACGACCCACAAAACACAAGCTGTACGGTTACCTACCGCCCATCACGAAAACTATCCAAGTTAGACGTGACACTGTCGGAAAAGTAAGGACAAACTCATAAGCAATGTACTTACATAGACCCCATCCCATGGATAAGCAAAAATAGGACCACCAGCGTCATGAAACTTCTCTGACTGGTTTACTGTCGGTGAAGGTGACTGGCTTTCATTCTCGACCCTTTTATCTACGCCTATTGCCCGGACAACGCCAAGCGTATTGCTGGTATTGGGTCGGACAATATTTTATTTTGCGATGTCATTCAACCACAAGCAAAAAGGGAAAGTTATGACACAGAGATTTTCGAACAAACCGAAAATGACGACAACACGAAATGCACAATTTAGAATACAAATTATTTTATCATTAACCAAAAAAAAAAAAATAAATTAATAAAGGCATGTATACGAAGTAAAATAGTCTTACCGACAAAAATAAACATTCTTATATTTTAACAATTTGGAGACAATTCTCCTAGAATTTTTTCTTGTGATGATCAAAAAATATTTTTGCACTAAAATAATTATTTTGATGTGTTTTGTGTGTGGTAAGAACGGGGTAAGCAAAAAGATAAAACGACATTAAAATGAAAACTTCTCTTACTTCTCTCTCTCCTTTGCTTTTATCTGTTTTTTTTTTCTATACATATCTCTCTTTTTTTCCTCTTGTGCCATTAATTTTTCTTTCTTTTTTTTCTGGGGTCGCGTTTCACCGACCGTTAATTTCTTTTTCCTTCTCTCTATATTTCTTTTTTGGTACATCTTCAAATCGTTTCTTGTTCTCTGGTTTTTCTCGTGGTCAATCGACGAACAAAATAGTCACGCAGTTCTTATCCTTTTTTCTGGCGGCCTTTTAATCTTCCCATATGAGCTGGCCTGGGGGAGGCAATTTACTTTTTACATGACAGACACGTCCGTCTGCTAAGGGATCTCTTGGCCAACTGACTTGTCTGATTTTTCCTCTTTGCAGATTTGATCTTCCCGCTGCCTCGTATCACCATAGTTTCTTGGCCAATCGGCATCCAGCTTTCAAATAGGTCGCTTGTTGCTAGGGGCTGCTTGCCAGTTCATTCGGGAAACTTGAACGTCAATAGGTCAGCACTCACCCTTTATTCGAATTCAACTCTTCAGACTTTCTCATCTACCGCTGCTGGTTTGCGAGGGAAGCGCCGATACAGGATGTATAGCCAGGAAGACCTCCCGGGAGTGATGGACGAAAGAGTTGGGTGGCGAGAGAGGGTCTGGGAGATCCATGCTAGCTGCGTGATATGATGATGATGATAATGATTACGTTGCTATACTCGGAACCATTTTACTGTATGCAAACAAATAGTGTTGTATTGAAATGCTAGAGTAAAATAGCAACACTTGAAACCATTTGACTGTGTGAAAATGAAACAATTTGTTAGATAGCAATCAATTAACTGCCTGAAAATAGGACTACATATTTTATATAGCAATACTTTGAAATAATTGATCTGTATGTAAATAAACTGATTCGTGTTAAATAGCAGTATTTGAAATTATATAATTCTGTGCAAATAAAACTATAGCAATACTTCAAATCATTTAACTGCACTCAGTCAAATCATCTATGGGTCGTTTGATAATTTTTACCAAGGAATTATTCGTTTACAACTCATAAGTATTTTATGTATATGTATCAACAGGATTTGGTATTATGTAAGGTACAAGAGTTGTCAAGCCATAAGAGACAACCAACTAAACTGAACGGGTTTAATGTTACTTAACATTTCCCAACTTACTTATTTACTAAGATCTTCCAGCAACATATTCTCTATTCTCACGAAAATTGTACCAAATGAATGTGGGTGATAATAAAAGTTATAAATTGCCAAAACAGTGAGATAAAAAATTCATTTAAGTTCGAAAATCAAAACTATGTAGGAATATGTAAATGCAGCCTGTTTCAATATAAATTTTGTCATGTGTAAATTCCATTTTTGCGAAAATAATCTCTAAAGAAGCTATTCTTACAACAAAACGTTCCAATTTAATTTACTGTGTTGTTTTTCCCCACTTCTCATTAATGTCGTCTGTAGTTTAAATTTTCATCTTGGTTGCCCATTAATATTTTTCATGCTAATAGTTTTTTGTTATTTGATTAACTGGCCTACCAGTAAAAACAATGCGGCGTTTCTTACTTAATCTTCCTATGTTGACTTAATATAATAGAGATTTTGTATGTGTTTCTCTTTGTGTAACTGTACATTTGTCACCAACGACGTCACAACTCCATTAGTTAATCAGTTCTTCTTCTCGATGATTTTATTTTCATTTAGATCTCAATAATTAAGAAAAGTGAATATATAATTTGTCCTGTGAACCTTATCTACATGAATAGGATTTATTAATTAGAGACTTTTTGAAGGTATATATGATTAAATATGGATCCCAAGTAGTTGGGGAGTAGAAAGGAGAGTGGTAATCTGCTAGTCATGCTAGTCATGCAAGCTTAAAATCCTTGCTAGCCATATTCACTGCCCCAGCCATCATCATCATCATCATCATGTCGTGCCGCTAGCACGGATATACCTTACCTCTCTCGCCACTTCTCCCTATCATTCATCGCTTCTGGCAGGTCTTCAGGGCTACATCCCGTATCGTCACATAGCTGCTGTATGTATCTTCGAGCTGGTATTCTGCTTTTGATTGGCCATATGCGGGGGTCCATAGGAGTACATCACTGATGAGTTCGTCCTTGTTTCTACAGCAGTAGCCATACTCTACAATAATCGCAATCATTCGAGTCGACCTTACTACATTTGCCTAAATACCACAATGGCTCTGCTTGATATCTAATTAAAAAAAACTGATTAAAAATCTGCAATGAAGAAATGGTAGTACATCGAAATGTTTGAAGCAAAAATTTCTACATACAGTAAGAATGAAGTCTGGGAAATACTATGTACAATGTGAAACACAAATGTATTTTAGATTAAAAACACATAATACAATAAACATTATACAAAAAACAGTAAGAAAAATTGAACCCACCAACACTGCCATACCAGTTTAATAACTCCTCATACTCCAATCTAGATCTGTTTTCCGGACACGAAGACCGAAAAAAAAAAGATGCGGGAGTGGGTCTTTGCTAGTTGTGGGTGCAAAAATTAACAAGGGGTTTGTGATGGCGGAAAACAAGTGGGAATCGTATTTATCCTGTATGAAGAAAGAGGGATAGATGATTATGAGAACTTTAAGAAAGAGTGTTTAAAAAGCTGTGGCTGTTTGAATCCTGGAATTCTAAGCTAAATAACATAGCTCTATGACTATCATATTCTTAACTAGGATGAAAAACAGAAACTACAACAGGACCCAGACCATCTTAGCCATGAGAGGGTCGAGAAAGGAAGAATGACCCCAACGTAGCTCTCTTTCTTACGACTAGGCTTGTCGTTTTTACCCACCTTCTGTTGAATCTCATTCGACCTGTGCTTTTTCAATTAAATGACGGCTCACACGGATTGCATTGCTCTCCACCTATTGTGCCTTCAAGGCGGGCTGGACAGACATGCCTGATAAGAGCCCAAGCAGCATAAGATTAGAGGAAACGGCTAAGCATGACTTCTACCACGACAAGCGGGTCTGCTCGTGTTGGGACTATGTCAGATAAATGACGACCCACACGCTGCTCCATGTTTATTACGTTATAGATAATTTTGATCTTTCGTGGACATTGAAGAAACGAAGGGTGTTTTCTCGAGATCCTGGCCGTAGCATGTCTGGTGAATTAGACGATGCAACAGAAAGAAATTTATGACGGTGTAACTATTTCTCATTACAAACCAATCTGCCTCGTTAGGCATCAGCTTAGGTAAAGATTAGATGTGATTTCCTATCTCTACTCTTATGGAGGTGGGGCTCTAAAACGAGGGTTCGATTGCAAAGGTCCTCGAACGCTTTCCGTTCACCTGCACCACTGCCGTAAGCGGTTGGTATAGAATGATTATTCATTTGTGGAACTCCGGTTAGAAATTGGCAGTTTCCAACACCGCTGCCCAAAACTGATAGTCCACCATATCAAAATTGATCAGTGTAGCTTCAGTGTGATCTTCTATCCTTTCAATGATCTCGAGCACCAAATAAAGATTGTTTTGGATCGATATTCAGTCATGGTTGGGTTAGTTTAATGGCATATAAACCAATGTTGGTTATTTAATTTCAAATACATTTTTTTACATATATATTAGAAATATATGACATGTAAGCATATTTTGTAGATACACACAATTAAATGACCAGATAGTTGTATTTAACTCATAGAACCCTATCAGGGTTCTATGAGTCAGAGTGAACCTGCTCTCGGGGTCAGAGTGGACCTGCTAGTGATGGCAGTGGAGAGGTACTCTGCATTCCCCAAATCACGGACATTACAGATAGTTTATTGTCATATCCAGTTCCCTTGTTGGTGGGTGTCTTACCTCATGATAGAGATTCAGTCAATGTATTCTACAGCCCCAGCTGACAAGGCTAGCTCATTTGCGATTAGATCGTGTAGATCCTCCAATACATGCTTACCACCTTTCTTCAGTAATGTGATCACACCTTTTATGACATGTCTTGGGATGACTCCTTGGGGAAAACTAGGGGTAAAACATATCCGTCAGTATAGGCACAAACATGTGCTGCAGCCCCCAGCACACTTCATTAGGTAAACCAACTAGTCCTAATGATTTGCAGAATCCGACCTGCTTCAACGCATCGCGGACTTCACTGTCTACAATTCTCTCTTCACAACTAGTTGCTTCAGCCTACTGCCAGTTAGAGGAGCCAGTTAAATAGTTACGATTCTCCAGCACCGAAAGGTCTGGCAAACGGATAAAAAGACTTTTAAGAAATGTACCCAGAAAGCTTCATGAGTTTCCCGATCGGTTCGTAGTCTATAACCGACCGAGGAACTGACGAACATGAAAAACGGACGGGAAAACCTTCGCAGTTCTTCCTTACACGCATATGTGTTGGTTTTCACTGCTTAGTTTGGTATTTTTTTTAATCAAATGACATATCTTTGGCAGCTTTTTCTAGCAACAATATTCAAGTCTCTCCGTGATAAATCTATTTCTAGGGGACTTCACCTTTACCAACCGATTTGACTTATCATCTGAAGACTTCGTTGGCGAAGTCCCTAATCCTATACTAACCACCCTCATTAACGCCCTCAGAATTAGA
This sequence comes from Sepioteuthis lessoniana, assembly GCA_963585895.1. Lineage (NCBI taxonomy): Eukaryota > Metazoa > Mollusca > Cephalopoda > Myopsida > Loliginidae > Sepioteuthis > Sepioteuthis lessoniana. The sequence continues at coordinate 69,560,369 of OY757923.1, read as the reverse complement.
TTTAACAATCAGTTCTGAAAGTCCTGTATCTCTAGCAAAGACGTATTTATCTTCTACCGATCAGGCTAGGCCAATCATCAAAATGTAAGCCGACCAAAATTAGTTTGCGATCAACAAGCTCTACCAAGTTGAACGTGGGACAAGAGACGAATCCTATGTTGCTGCTCCTACTAACAATCTGGATCTGGATCTGGATAGATGGGCAAACTAAGGAGCCACTTCCACTTCTCCCCCAACCAGGTGATCCCGACGTAATCTGTCGACTAAATCGTGCTTAGCCCTTAAGTTGATCAGACTGCTTTCACACATTACCAAATCTCTGGCGTCCCACTCGACCCTATCTAATAAGGGGTTAGGATTGCATCCCAACTGCTCACCAGAACTACACACCCTGTTCGTGAATTAAGGATCCAACAACCGTAATAAAAAACGTCCCTCATCAACGAAATTGGGCACATCCGTCTTTTTTCCTCCTCGTTAACATGACTGCTTATAGAAGAGAGAGAGAGAGAGAGAGAGAGAGAGAGAGAGAGAGAGGGAGTACAGTATATATTTTCAGACTTGCTTTTGTTGAAAGAGTCAGGTGTAGCCTCAGAGGAATATCTGCAAGTGAATCTGCAATCGCGGCGAATCTTTCTCTCTGGATGCACATTAAGAAAAAAATAGACTCCATTTTGTATCCCAGTATTTCCACATGGCCGGATTCAAAGTACCAATAAAAGGCGGCGTAGGACGTCACTTGGTAGGTCTATGGAGACGTTGAAAATTTTCATTTTTGTCTTACTGGGCTCCAAATATAATTGCACTTGGTAGAACTTGAAGACGATGTTCTTTGGGAAGAACTCCACCGCAACTTCTTTTAACAGCAGGATCTCCCACTTAGCAAAGTTCTTCTGGCAGAAGTGCTTAAATGGTATTCCAATCTGATAATAATGATTCATTCAAAATAATATGGTTTAGAGTAACTATTACAATATGATAATAACCATTTTTTACATACAGTTATATTGTTTCAAATATTTTAATCTAATACCAATAATTTGCAAGCAATTATATGCTTTCCAGCAAACTTCCCTGGGATTTTGAGATACAAACGGATCACCTAATCTCGGCTAGACGACCAGACCTAGTGATAATCAATGACAAAAAGAGAGAATCTGCTAAATTGTAGACTTTGCTGTCCCGGTTGAACTCAGGGTAAAATTGAAAGAAGGCGAAAAGAAAGTTAAGTATGTAGACCTTGCTCGAGAACTGGAAGACTGTGTACCATGAAAGTGACGGTGACCCAATTGTAATTGGTGCTCTTGGTGCAGTTGCTAGAAGATTGATAAAGAGGCTGGAGGAGTGAGAAATAAGAGTTCAAGTGGCGACCATCCAAACAAAAAGAGACAATACTTAGACCATGACATAGAACTAACTAAAAAAGCAATAGAACTTGAAGGTGACGGTTATACAAAGTGAAATTGATGCGCATGTTGCGATCCCCAAAAGCGTGGTGAAGAGGCTGGAGGATTTTGAAACCGAGTTATTAGACGAGACTATCCGAACTACATAATTGTTAAGATCGGTAAGAATACTGTGAAGAGTCCGGGAGACTTGAAGAGACTTACTGTCACTCAAACTCCAGTAAATTCTGTAAACACAAGGAATAATAATAATAATAATAATAATAATAATAATAATAATAATAATAAGCTACATCTCACACGACAAAACCAGGACGTGGCTAAGAAAAACCTTAAGAGAGAAACTGAATCTCTCCTAATATCAGCACAAAACAACACCATTAGAACCAATCATATCAAAGCGAGAATAGATAAGACGCAACAAAACAGCAAATATAGGTTATATGGTGATAGATACGCAACGATCAATCACATAATAAGCGAATGTAGCAAATTAGCCCAGAAAAAGCATAAGACAAGGCACGACTGGGTGGGGAAGGTGATCCACCTGGCGTTGTAAAAGAAATTTTGATTTGACAATACAAACAAATGGTACATGCACAACTCAGCATCTGTCCTAGAGAATGACACACATAAAATCATATGGGATTTTGACATACAAACGGATCACCCAATCTCGGACAGAAGACAAGACCTTATAATAATCAACAAAAAAAAAAAGAACTTGCAGAATTGTGGACTTTGCAGTCCCGGCTGACCTCAGAATAAAACTGAAAGAAAGTGAAAAGAAGGATAAGTACCCCAACCTTGCTAGGGAATTGAAATAACTATTGAACATAAAAGTGACAATTATACCAATCGTGAGTGGTGCTTTTGGTACAGTCAGCAAAGTCCCATCTTTGGTTTAACTAAGTACGTTTGCAAATCATTTGTATCAGATTAGATTATTTTATATCATATGAACGTGTGCCAGAAATAAATAAATAAACTATGCAAAAAATAAATAAAAACGTTCAATGTACTCAATTCCTTACTAGCCATAAAATAAGACCGACGGTTTGATATACCTTTAAAATAAATCAATCAAAAAACCGTTATTGCCACTTCAAAAACCTCGGTATCAGACGATGGCCCATATTACAACTATCCTCGACTATTTAGACACAGAATTTATCCCGCTGAGTCGACGCAAGGAAAGGTAGAGTTCTTCATTATTTAGAAAATTTATCTGGACACCCCGTCAATAAACGTTTTCCTTTTTTTCTGGCCTTGTACAGAACTAAGAAAATCTAAGTAAAATTCTCCTGATCGATGTCTGTATATACATAGATAAACCAATTTCACACAACGTTTTATACTTAATTTCCTGTGACAATGCTGTTCATTCAGAAGTTCCTATTTATAACAAAGATCGAATGTTATGAAGTCAATTTATTCTCCTTTTGATACTGCTCTATACTTGCTCACACAGTGAGAAACTTCTTAAAACCTGTCCGTAACTTTTTAATCAATTTAAATCCTTACATTCTGATGAAAGGGTTTTTTCCTGCAGTCAAAGGTTTGGCAATAGTGTGGAATTTGCAAGAGTGGATAGTTCACCAATGGTCCGGAATACCGGGTTTTAATCCCAGGTCGAGTCATACCAAAGACTCAAAAGATGGTACTTGATGCCTCCTTTCTTACCACTATTATTTTAGGTGTTATAAAGTACGAATCAAAGCTAAGTGTAACAATCCAGGGAATGAAGTAGCGCCTTCCCCTTCAGCTTGGTTTAATAGCTATTGAAAAGGGAGCCTTCGGGTCGCTCTTGACTACGGCTGGCAAACTACAGTACGTGACTAAAGCAGTTCAATCTGTGGTAGGTACTCGCTGCATTTGGGAGCATCGTAGTAGTTAGTGCTCTGACACGTTGTGCATTACTCCACACAGTGTGTGCTATAAAAGCCACAAAGATGAATATACTTCAAACTGGGTCATAACACTGTGGTAGCAACCAAAAACATTTGTTGTGGGAAATGTGAAGGTGCAGTTTTTTATAGTACACCAACCCGGTGGTCGCCTAAAGCTCGATGTTCAAACAAGAATAACTAAGCCTAAAACCATAGTTTCCGATGCTATGCCCCAAGCCATAGAGGGAAATCTGACGAGTAACATTCAGGAAGTATCAGGCCAACTCACAGTCTCTCAAATCCAGTGTGGTTTGTCACCAACATGGACTCTGCAAAAAATAATTCTGGAGTCATCGAATGGTGGCTCACGTCACAAAAATATTTTTTTAAAACTTTTGACTAACCTTGATATTAAGAGAGAATCCATTTGGCATCCCTATGTTGATCTGTAACATCCTTGCGTGCTGTATATCCTCCCGCAGCTATGGCTTAAATAGTACAACTATTGTTCGTCAACAAGGATGGCTGGCCAAGTTGGCTGGGGCTGCAGAATATACCAATTGCATCTCTGCAGAGGAGTAAAACTCCCTCAATGAGTGTCCTGATATGAAAGTAAGCAATCAGATAGAGAGTTTCCAGTTATCCTTGAGCTTTGGGGAATATGGAATAACCCTTCATTACCGTCGCTCTCATATCCATTCTGGCCCGTAGCAGTTGCACCTGATATGATCCTATCAGTTGGTTAAATAAATCTTAAGTGTTGTCAAGCTAAATTGAATTGTTTGAAATAGAGCTGTTTTTGGCATTTAAACTGTGTACTTATGTTAAACTGAATGTATATGTATAAAAATAGATTTAGCTTTTAATAACCTACAATAGTAGATATGCCTTAAAACCAAACCAAACCAAAATTAAGGAGGCTTTGACATTAAATAAGCCATAAAGGTTGATATATCATTAAACAAAGAAGCTATAACCAAACCAAAACTATTATGTAAAGTATAAAATTTTAGGGAGAATATTTAAAGGAAATAACGTTTTGAAATATATAAATATGTTTTGAGAATGGTTGATTTCGTTAAAAAGATGTATCAAGTTTTATTCGAATTTGAGTGAACATTGTATTTCAGTATGTAAAACAAATTATTTGTACACGGCCATATTATTCCACCGTCGTATATTAATGCAATTTATCTGGACATTTCACTGACCAATTAAGTAGAGTAAATAGGTCGATCCTCATTGGGTTTATTCACTAGCATGATCTCGAGGTAGACGAAGCTAAGCTTTGCAAATAACTTTAATAAACTTTATCTTGAATCGATGCTAAGCGGAATGCAAGAAAATCGTTAGGATGCAAGAAATATCCAGTAAGAAGCCATTCTAAACTACTAAAATGAGAGCCTTTTTCTCTACGCATAGATGCGAAAACCTTACTTTTCCCTCTGAGCAGTATTCATTATGAATGATTCCCATCTTCCACTCCCCTTTTGCGCCCTCTCTGCAAGCACTCCTCGCCCCCGTACTCCACACAATCCGATCTCCCTTCTACCGAACAACATAGTTTATGTGCAAATGTGTTCCCATTTTCCACTCAGCTGAATTAGTGTGATGTCTCCGCCAGGAATGGCCGTCATTAATGCAAGATGGAGGACGGTGTTCGGTTTCGAAATTTGCTATTCCATTAAGATTAAAGCAGAACAGCCAGACAAGCATATAAAGCAGAGATTCTTCTTCGTCGAGTTGGAAAAATGACTGATTCTCCCTATTTTGCATTTAGAACGTCAAACTTAAATGATAAATAGAAAGTAAGATCACTTAGATTAACTCATTGCAAAAGACCCACGGGAAATTTCAGGAAATATTTACAGTCCAAAGAGACGAAGATCGACGTAAAGGATATTTTAAAAAATGAGGCTAATAAAAAAAAAAAAAAAAAAAAAAAAGTTGAATATAAAAACAAACTAATTCTTAGAAAACTATATTATCATGCTAGGAAAAGCAGTGATTGCGAATGACAACCAGGCTGCTAGTTGGCTGAGATCAATCCACTACTCTAGCAGTAACATGATACTTTTGATCAAACACTCCCTGGGATCGGTTTAGAAGGACGGAGGTTCTTAACCATTGATCTTGGTTGTTCCATTCTTGATCAGGTCGACTAATATTGCAAGAAGCCAGGATAAATAAAAATGAGAAGCAATTAAAGAATGTGTAATTTAGTGACCCTCCTCCAAAAACCAGTAACCCTGCTGCCCATCTGTGTGACTGACAACAAAAAGCATCACCATGATGAGGTAGTAGTAGAAGTGAGGTGTACTGTGAACCCCAGAATATATATATATATATATATATATATATATATATATATATATATATATATATATATATATACATTTATTCAAGCTATTCGTTTTGATGTCATATTAAACCTTAATGGTTATTTGATGCCAAATCCTATTTATGCATATGATATCTAAGTGAATAGTAAAATGGTTTCAAGTATTGCTATTTAACACTAATAGTTCTATTCACACATAGCAAAATGGTTTAAGGTAGTAAATAATTCAAGTGTTGTATTTGACCCATAAATGGTGCCCAAACAAGTACAACAACTCTAGGCCAGATAATTATGACAATTTAGGGATACCCCACATTTCCCTAAGCTCCAGAACTTGAGCCTCACCATCAGATATCTTGGACATCCTTTAGGGGTGACTTTCATATCTGGGCTGACACACAACCACCCTCATATATATATATATATATATATATATATATATATATATATATATATCACAGATGTTTTGATTTGGCCTCTATTATCTTTTTTGGTGGCTAGGTTGCGGAGAGTCAAATGTTCCTTGTGAACGGAGAAGGAGTGAAGAGCAAAGATGCGGGATGGTTCATGTCTCAAGAATAACGAAGAAGCTTATTGGGCTTTGGTTTCCATTGTTTATTTCTTCCTGCTTTCACAAAAACAGATACCGAACAGGGAAAATAAAATAACGAAAAGTCCTAAAACAAAACGTCTAGATGTGTTTTGTGGTAATAGTCATTACCGAAATTGTAGACCGTCACTAACAACCACACAAATACACACAGAGTTGGTGGCAACGCTACTACTAGGACCAGCCATAGGCTATCTTTTCTAGTGTAACAGGACAGGGGTATATTTTTAATGTGACTGTCAGTCACTAGCTATTTTCTAAGATTTTTTGTCTAACAGGATATGTACATATTCTTAATTTGGTGACATAGTGACTCACACGGAGAATACTAGTGTCAGATCCCTGCTATTTCTTTTAAAAAGAGTTTATCTAATAGAACATGAGTGCATACCTTCAATCTTTATGAACAGTGATTTACACAGAGGGCACTAGGGCCAGATTTTGGCTATTTATTGAAGTCTAACTGGTTATGGGTGTATTTTCAATCTTTATGCATAATGAAACGCACAGTGGGGGCTAGGGCAAGATTTTGGCTATTTCTTGAAGATAGTCTAACAGTACTTGTGTGCATATTCTCAATCTTTATGCAAAGTGACAAGCACAATGGAGGTTTCGGTCAGATTTTGGCTATTTCTTGAAGATTAACTGGACATATGAGCATATTCTTAATATTTGTTCTTAGTGATACACACAGAGTGGGGTTAGGTCCAGACATTGACAATTTTTAAAAGGGACATATAAATATTCATTGTCTTGGACTTTTGACAAACCCATCTTTTTTAAAGATTGTTTTTATCGGGGTTTTTTATTTGCTAATCCACGGTGCGTTAATTTCAACACTTGCATCGAAGAATTAATGGCAACATTTGCGCGGACATTTCTCATGGAAATTGTTGGGCAAAATTTAAAATGGCTAAAACACATGATCATTGTATGGCTTATCAAATCTATTGAGGAATTAGCAATGTTCAAACCAAATGTCACGGAAATTGTCAAATGAGCCCAGTGTAATGCTGTAACATTAGTTATAGTGTCTATCCTTGTGGTATTCAGTGTTCCATTTTTTAATTCTTCACAGAGTCATTAACATTGACCATGCTTTTGGCCTATGAAAACAAGGGTCGTGACGAAAATTGTCAAAGATAAAATAGAAAACGTATGTTGCGTTGCAGGGGTCTCGAAGAAAGTTGACGAAGATGAAAAGACAGATGTGAGATGAAGAGATGACGACGAATTGCATTAATCAGACATGTGTTTACGGAATAAGATATTGTTCACTTTATTTTTTAGTGTTACCACTTTCTCCTGAATCATCGCAGAAACAGTAAGACATGTAAAATTTTGAATTCACTCAAAGAAAAATCTGTTCTTTGACAAATCGTAGGAAATCCACAAATCTTGTGAGCATTTCTCGAACCTTCCACGTGAGTTTCATGATACAGCTAGACACTAGTGTCATGGGTAGCTGTCATTACATAATATATATATATATATATATATATATATATATATTACACGAAGGCTGCTGAAAGTTCCGATTAAGAAAGTAATAACGAAAAGCAAGTTTAAGGAACTCACGTTTTTCAAATTGTCGACAGGAATCATCTACTGCTTTCTTTAATCTGATATTAAATGCTTTTTTCTCAAAAAGAGATTTATTTACAATTCTACCTGTGCTGTCGTCTTGGTGGTTTTAATTCTTTCTCTGATCTTCAGTTTTACCAGGTTCTTTTATATTGTGCTAAGTGCTCCAATTCTGATTGGTATTAGCGTCCTTTTCATGTTACAGAACTTCTTTCAGCTCTCTAACAAGGTCAAGGTATTCGTATATCATTTCGCTTTCTTTGGCTGATGAAAGGGCAAAAATCCACTTGAAAATATATTTTTCTTGAAAATTAATTCTAGGTTTGATCTTCAAGGTATTTTTGGGTGATTTGTTTGTACCTCAAGATCTTAAAGTAATGTAGACCCCATATTCTTGAATAGTTTTTTTTTCTTTTTTATACTATTCGTTAATATGATCTAAGTTTAATATCTTGTGTGATATTATTTCTAGTGGATCAACTTTCCTTGTATCAGTTTGCTATATTCGTGTACTATTGGAATAAACATTTTATGTCTGTCTCTACATAAACTGAATATGCTAATCTGTTGCATATTATCAATTTTCGCTTTGATATCATCATCATCATCATGTCGTGCTGGTAGCACGGATATCCCTGACCCTCTCTCGCCACTTTTCCCTATTGTTCATCGCCTCAGGCAGGTCTTCTGGACAACATCCCGTATCCTCACATAGTTGTTGAATGTATGTTTGGTCGTCCTGCTTTTGCACGACCATGTGTGTGGTCCGTAAGAGTACATCACTTATGAGTTCGTCCCTGCTTCTCTAGCAGTGTCCTGCATGTCTGGTTCGTCTGACTTGAATAGTTTTCGTGATAGGAGGCAGGTGGCCGTCCAGCTGGTCCTTATAGTATATGTTGTATTTCTATTAAGCGAGATTCAGTTTCTTTTTGAGGTTTTCTCTTCTCAGCTATGTCCAGTGCGATTTTCCTTGTTTGTAGTTTTAAGATTTCTTTGTTTTAATGTCATATCAATCTTTGTTGGTTATTTAATGCCAAAGCCATTCCCCGAGAAGAACAGTAGTGGTGCTATTTAACCCATAGCTGGGAGGATAATGGGGTTCATATCTTTCTCAAGGGTATTTGCCCGAAAGTGAACGTAATACCGCGACTGGAATACGAACTCGCTTACTACGATTCCGCAGTCCATCGCTTTAACCATTAAGCCACGAGGACATCTCCCTGTAGTTTTAAGCATCTATATAGTTGTTATTCTTCGCATTTTACTGTTTAAGATTCTATTTTCTCTAAGTCTTACGGATTAATAATTTTAGTTTTTTTATTACTCTTTTTTCTGTATTGGACGATTCTTTGCATCAACCACACAGTTGGCAAGTCCACTTTCTCCTTAATTTCTTGACAATGTTAATGTCATCTTCCGTGTGTACGGCTTTGTCCATGGTAATCGGTTTACTTGTCATTTGGTCAATTTGAGTTCCATCCTAGACCATCTTGAAAATGATCGAGAATATCTTGCAAGGAGAACTGCCCAGGTGTTTATACTTCTGAGTAGATTTTTGCTGCCTAGTTTGGTTCCGAGTTTGTTTTTTTGGTTTTTTTTTTTTGCTTTTTGAGGTACTCTTTTCTTATTTTTTTCTTTGATTTTGTCCGCTTCCAATATTCCAACGAACTTGTAATTTGCTTTTTTCTGCGAGCATTCTGATGATTCCTGAGTCGGCTGTTCTATTTCTCCCAATGTTTCTCTCTATATTTTTCACAATCACTACGGCACATTTTTCAATGTCTAATTCCTTCCAATATCTTGATGGTATAGTTTGTATATAGAGTTTTAATTTTTTCCCCATTTTTGGCAAATATCTTATGATCATTTATATACAGAAGGTGTTTTATCTTTTCCTGTGACTTCGTAAATATGAAGTTATATGTACATTTCCTAAGTATATCTGAGAGGCATCATTGCTATAAATAATACAGACGCCCCTTCGGTTCGGTTAGGTTTGTTTTTTTTTTGTTTTTTTTCTTTGGCTCATCAACCATTTTAGGTTATTAATGCCAAATCCATTTTTATTCATATAAACAGTTCTATTTTAAACAATTCAGTTTACTATAAGAATAGTTGTTTTACACAGTTAAATATCAAAACAGTTCAATCTAAAAAGTCAGTTTAGTATAAGTTTAGGTATTATTGACCCATAGAGGGGACCAAATAAGGTGCTACCACTCCGGGAAAAAGAGGAACTAGTAGCGATGGCAATCAAGGCATACTCTGCATTTCCCAAAGCTCCAGCATTATTGGAGCCTCACCATCAAATTGTTTAGTGTCATATCAGGACACTCGTTTGAGTAGAATTACCCATTTGCAGAGATGCAGTTGGTTATTTCTGCAGCCCCAGCTGACTGGGACAGCTTCTTTTGATTTTCATCAAAGCTAATGATTGTTCTGCTGCTTACATAACTTTTAAGGTTTCCATATGATGAAGTTTATGACTTCGATGGATATTATTATTATTATTATTATTATTATTATTATTATTATTATTATTATCAATTGATGTTTTTGTTGAAGCATTGCTGTTAAACTCTTATCTTATTTTATTTAGTTTTAACTTTTTTTTTTCATTCCAGCCTTCTCAGGTCATAGAACTACGACACAGACGAACGTTTAAATGCTTTTCTCGAAGTGGACATTGGGCGTATGATTTCATCTCTGGCAACAAGTTATGTGTGGCCGCTTAAAGAATCCTCAGACTTTCTTTGATGCCATAGATCTTTTTTTAACATTCTGAACTACTTTTTTTTCTTCTGGTAGTAGAACTTTGTTGTCAAGTGACAGACTGCGTCAGTTAAAGTATGGTAACGCCCACAACACAGAACATTGTTTTAAAATCTCTAAAATCAATGATGGCTGACATGTGTAATTGGACTGCAATGCAGTTGTGACGCATACAGTCAAACTGTTAGATTTTAGTATGATCTATCTTTTTCTGAATTGACATGTTCACATATGTTGCTTTTGTCTTACTCGTTTCAACTGCAATATATATATATATATATATATATATATATATATATATATATGTATATATATATATACATGCAAATACATGTATATATACAAATATTTGTGTATATATACAAATATATATATATATATATATATATATAAGTGTGTGTGTGTGTGTGTGTGTGTGTGTGTGTGTGTGTGTGTGTGTGTGTGTGTGTAATGAGAATTTTAGGAATAGATAAATCATGGGTGAACTGACAAAGGACTTTCTCTGTCTCTACATGAAAAGGAATTATTAGCCTTGTATTGTCCATACAAATATACGTGTGTTCTTGATTAGTCGTTTTTCTATTGGTCCTCCTTCCGAAGATATAGAGAAATCTATTGAACAGTGATATTTTACGAACGTATCTACTGAACTATATTAATTAAAAAGTAGGATTACATAGCTTTTTAAACTTTTTAGGTATAACACATTGATTCATTTGTGTCCTTTTCTAAAATGACCTTTGTAACTCGGACCTCTTGCTGCTTTAGACTATCACGTACTACCCAACTGACCGACTGCAAAGGTCATTCCTAGGATCGTAAGATTTAATATGAAACTTAAAGCAAATAGAATAATTTCATTTATTTATTTATTTATTCCGTTTATGACTGAGTATTCTATGAGGATTAATTTGCTTAGAAATATGTTGGTTTTTGGTTCGTTTTTTTTTGTTTAATCTCATATCAATCTTCGTGGGTTATTTCGTGCCAAATCCATACTTGTAGAAGAACAATAATGGTACAATTTATTCCAGAGCTGGATGGATAAAAAGGTTCATGCTTTTCCTAATTATATTAGTCCAAAATGGAATGTAACAGCTTGACTGGACTTCGAAATCGAGTACGATGATATTACAGCCCATTAACTTAGTCACTACACAACCCACCGAAGATAATGTTGTAAACATCTAGGCGTAAATATGTGGACAATTTCGATTTTTATTTTGCCCGATCATGAAAAGTGAAAAAACAAAAAAATAAGTGAATATTTTGGATCATTTGAAAAAATTATGTTCGTCAAAAAATATTCAGAAGAAAGAAAGAAAAAAAAGAAAGAAAGAACAAGAGTGAAAAAAGAAAGGAAGGTAAATAAAAAGGCAAAGAAAGAAAGAGGAAAAAAGGAAGAAATAAATAAAGAAAAACAGCAAAGAAAGCAAGCCAGGAAAATAAATTGCGAATGATAAAAATAAAAAGTGAAGAAAGAAAGAATGAAAAAAAGAAAGAAAAAAAGAAAGAAAGAAAGAAGATAAGGAAACTGTGTTAAAAATATAAAGAAAGGTCGATAAATATAAAATGAAAAAGAAAGAAAGAAAGAAGAGAGAAAGATGAGAAAAAATAACTGGTGCGAAAAAAATAAAATAAATAAGTAATAGATTTTCAAAAAAAGTAAGAATAAGAAAAGAATGGAAAGAAAGAAAAAGAATAAAAGATACTTGCGGTGAAGCCAAACATAGTTATCTCCCCTGATACAGCTCTCTAGTTATACGAAATAATCTTCCCCTTAACTTGACGGCAGAAATGCAGTACCTTGTTCGTCTTTTATTACGAGATGAAAGAAAAGAACGAAAAAAGAGAGAATAAGAAGAAGAAAAAAATTAAAGTTAAATACAAACGAAAGATTCTATATGAAAGTACTTGTAAAGAAAGAAACTGAGAAAAAGCAAAAAGGGGAGAAAAATAATAGGAAGAAAAAAAAGAAATAATAAGTAAGTAAAGAAGTAATAATATAAGAAAGAAAAGTAAAGGACTTCATCATCATCATAATGATAATAATAATAATGATAATAATAATAATGATGATGATGATGATGATGCAGCAGACAAAAATAATTACACTTTTGCACATGCGCAGATCTTTGTTCCAAAGTAGTTAACTCGTAGTCGTCGTAGTGTTGGTGGTTCGTTAAATTGTCTTCAAATTTGTCAAAATCATATCGGTACTAGCACTCATAATCACATGGACAAGTACAGATTGTTGAAACATTTATACTTGCACACTTTCAATTTTCTAACACACACACACACACACACACACACACACACACACACACACACACACACACACACACACTCACATACATATATATATATATATATATATATGTATATATAGTTTTCCTGCTGTCAAAACGATTTACGAAACTTTGGTTTTATTCTTGGCTCTAGATTATTCCTAATGTTTCTCAAGACAAAAAAAAAAGAAAAAAAGAAACGTTGTCCGTTCTTCCAAAATCGGACATTTAGATATAGGTAGTTTAATGTCATTTAATGGCATATCAAACTTTTCAGGTTATTTAATGCCAAATATATCCTTTACTTTTTAGAAGGACAGTAAATGAGAGGATAAGGGGTTTCATACCTTTCCCAAGGGCATTTGTTTGAAATCGAACCTTATAGCGAGACTGGAGTTCGAACTCGAGTACTACGATTCCGCACTCCAGCGCTTTAACTATTATACCCCAAGGTAGTTTTAGTATTGTGGCGATAGCATATATTGTTTGTTATTATTTTTCGCAAGGAAAAGTTGCAACATGCGTGTGTGTGTTTGGTTACTTCCTCACTAAGTTTCAATAGTAAATAAAGGAGAGAAGTTCCAAGATGTCGAAATGTTTATAGGAATAATTTTTAATGGCAGCATGGAATATAGATTTTGCGTTTATGCGGCAAGCCTCGTGGGAAAGGAAAGAAGTAAAGAGACGAAATGGAGTTATGAGAGAGTTGAGATAGCAGCGTGTGTTGTTGGAAGTGCGAGGGAGGTATGTTCACTGTATGTAGCAAAAGTCATGTTTGCCGTTGGAGGAAATAAACTTTGTGTCATCGTGAGTTTGTGTTTCTCTGTTTCGGGGAGAAGCGGAATGTCTCCAGAAAATGTTCCAAAGAGGTGAAGTTGTCGCTAAGTGCCGGAGCGGAATTAGACATCGCAATCGACATAACCAATTTTGGGGGTGAAATAAAGTTGTTCCTGTGTGTGTCGTATTGAATTTATCTAATTCATATTCAACTGGGATCCCTTGGTCTAAGAGAAATAGACGCAAGGGATCCATAAATTAGATAGGTTCCCTCATTGTGTCAATGCTGCTGTTGCTCAAGGAGAGCAGACGGTAGACGTCTGTACAGAACCAAGTCGTTCTGCGAAAAGGGTGTGTTTGGCAGCTTCCCCAATTTCTGCTGCCTAGAAATGAGTTCCGGTTTAATAGGATAAGTCATCCTGATTGGGTGAAATTATGCGTCGAATTAAATTACGCGCCAAACAAAAATACGAAAATTCCTTCTGCTACAGTATTCTACTAATGACACTAAGGTACAATGTGAATCTATTTAAAACTACTAATGGATTCTTACCTATTTGTACAACCTCCCGCGTAAGTACAAATGAATACCTCAGACATTCATTTATATTATTTTTTTTCTTGTCAAGTTAACGTAGACAAATTATATGGATTTTACACACATCGGCACAAAAATATTCTCTCCTCATTCATAGTTCATCAATGATATCATCATTTTGGCCAAATCGTGCTGATACCCCAGAGTTCCTTTATACTCTTTTGATCTCGCCATCACTTCTGAAAGTCCTCTAGACAGCATCAAGCGTCCACACAGAGCTTAAGTACGTAAGTCTTTGCCGGTTGGCCCAAACTTGTGCGCTCATGGCTCAGAGTATATAGGAGAACGTCAAAGAAAGAATTGTTTTTACACTCCTTCAGTACACAGCATGTCTTGGTCATTTTATTTAGATGGTTTGTGAGTGACTGTACAGCTGATTTTGTGGGATAGGACCTAATAAAATCAAGAGTAAACATTTCTATAAATCTCTTTTCAATCTATGCGAATAAGTATCTGATATAGCACGAAAAATTAGTGGTCATTATTTCGAGCAAAGAGAGAAAGAAAGAAAGAAAGAAGGAAAATAATGAAAAAAAAAAGGAAAAAAAAAAAAGAAAAGAAGGAAAGAAAAATAATCAAAAAAGATAGCAAGGCAAATAAATCATAAATTATAAAATAAAAAGTAAAAAAAAAAAAAAAATGAATAGGAATATTCTCATCACTGAATATTCGGACTCTTATCTTCGTATTTATGGTTATGCATACAACGTTTCAGCCGATATGTTCTTTGGCCATTTTCAGGGGTTTCATGTCGAACTCGGGAGCCTTCACAGAACCTCGAATTGAAACCTTTGCCTTATTCACGGTGGTAGATTGTTCCAATTCTATTTACCATGAACCTACTTCTGAGTGAAATCACCGGGAGGTTGCAGGTTCAATCCCAACAACAGGAAGGACTAACAAGGAATACTTATTATAGCTTAACATTTGTACCCGGTCATGGTAAACAGAATTGGAACAATCTAACACATGAATCAAATAAAGAGTTCAGTTCCAGGTTCGGCATAGACTCCAGAGTCCAACATGAATCCCCTGAAAAAGGCCGAAAGAGGTATCGGCTGAAGCGCTGTGAATATAACAATGAAGATCTAGACAAAAGTATTTCCCTGGCCTTAGCTGGGCCGTCTGGCATTCGTGCCGGATGGGGTATCGAAATCAATGGCAGATTCGAGGCCGAAAGGTCTCCGGCTTCAGCTGGGCCACCTTCGGGTTGGCGAGCTGCAACATTGATATTTTGCCCCCCCTGAATAGCACTGGACCTTGCTGTCCAGTTTAAGCTATAAGCAGGCATACGTGCCTGGACCCAGATTTGGGTCCAAGACCAGCTAGGCTCATCAGGCCCGCATTGCACTAGGTGGGTCGCTGTGCAGCACAGACCAGCAGGGTTCAAGCCTCGGATCGTGCCTGACCTTCCCCTCCCCTAAATCCCAATTATAATCGGCCTTCTGGTCATTGACCTTGTGTCGAGTCCTGTCTGGCAGAAGGCGGCGACAAATATCAAGTCAAAAGTCCGAATATTCTATGTAACAAAAATCATGAAGCTTAATCTTAGAAATTTAAAAGAAATAATGGGGCCCAAACAAATTCAGTGTCTCTGACAGTACTGATAAATAAAGATCATATTTGGTCTTCTTGAGAGGATGGTATAGTCAACTTACTCTCTGTCTGATAATATTTTCGTATTTTACTTCGGAATACTTCTGGTTTTCAAAAAAGATTGTTTACTTCATCGAACCAAAACTATTTGCCATTCATTGGTACATCAATGTTCTCCACAGAAGATTAACTATTAAAAGAATTGTAATGTTAAGGACATTAGGTTCGTAATTTCATTACTTCTTTGCGAAGTCAGTCGGTGTAGATTTAGTGACATTAGAATATTGAATGCCATTGAAATTTGTCCCTTATGACGGTGAACAAGTCCAGGAAAGACACACAGACACAGACATATATATATATATATCTAGTAAATTCATGGTAATCCTCTGATTGCTGTTTTTTCTCATCAATAGATACCACCCTTGCAGATAACTAGCCGTAGTTTTCTGACTAAACTATTTGATCCTAGCCGATGAACTAAGAGGTTCCTCCGCTCAGCATTTGGTAAAGCGACCGTTGACCCGACTTTGAATTCACCCACCTTACTTTACATCCATTGTGCTGCTTCCCTGGTTTCCATTGCGATACGCCTTTGTTGCTTATTCAATTCTCTTCTCCCTCAAAGACTGTTATCCAGGGCCAAACCGGGGCAGCATTTTTTAGTTATTATGGAGGTAGAATATTTCTATATTGAGGACCTTCTTCTCGCCTGTTTGATCAAGGTTTTAATGTACATCTTTGTTGCTACAATTGTATAGTTTTGATAATGGGAGTTTTTCTTCTCTGAAGTAAGAAAAAGGAAAATTCCCACTCTCTCCATCTCCTTAACTATTAGCTTAGTTAAAGTTCAGTTATCCTATTTCCTTTTAATCACATACAAAGCGGTCAGGACTCTTTCCGTAAATTCATCCACCAGTTCAAACCTAAAACCAAAACCCTTGTCGGAAAACTTGAAAGGATTCTAATAGAATTATGTAGACCAAATGGGTCTTTATTATTTAACCAGTCATGCTTAAATGAAGGACTACTGCCTAACTACACACACACACACAAACACATATATATGTGTGTGTGTGTGTGTGTGTGTGTGTGTTGTACCTTTTCCAAATTTATTCGTCCAAAAGTGAATATATCAGAGTGACTAGATTTCAGACTCGTGTACTATGAAATCATAGTCCTGAACGTTTGTCATTTCTCCAAAAGGACTCCCTCTTCGTAGCAGTTGCTATTACTCTTGGTAGCTGGTAATAATCATATTTACCAACCCCTCCGCTCGGGCAGGATATGACACAGGGTCAATTTTGAAGCGGAGTTTAACAGGTTTGAATTCAGAGTTTTCCTTCTCCTAGACTAGTTGCCTCACCAAGGCTGGTAGCAGGTAGTAATATAAACAGATAGATTCCCATCCCTGAGAACTGTACAAATTAAGAATCACCACCAAATACAGTTAAATATCATACTTATGACATTAAGAAATGAGGTAGGTAGATAGTTACAATAGTCTCGAATGATTGAAAATAACTCTTAATTCATAAATTCTTATAATTCATTTTTACTATGACTTTTACAAGAAATAAAATGTGAAGAAAGCATTTAGTAAGGGTTTTATTTATAAATCACTGTGAGCACCAGCATTCACGTCCGGCTTTTCAAGCCTTCCAGTAGCTGTATCGATTGATTTCGCTTGGAATTCTTGAGGGATAGACGATACAGCTCTTTTTTCGCTCTTTACATTCTTCAAAAGTCGTTGGTTTGCTAGAGAAAACTTGCTCCTTTAACCATCGGCCACAAAAAAGTTGTAGGGGTTAACTCAGGGCTTCTGACTGCTCAGTATTGCGGACCACAATGACTCATCTATCTGTCAAAATAGTGGGCAATTAGTCATTCATGAACAACTATAGCAAGATATAAAGGAGCGCCGTCTGGCATGAAAATCAAATCTTCAATATTCTCTCAAGTATTGATAACTGGTAAGATTTCATTTTGAAGAATGGAGAGTTAGCTTTAAAAAATTGATGCTCTCGCGAAACAGTTGTTTTTAATAATCCAGTAGATAACTGTTTATATAACCCGATGATCTGCTAGTAGGGTGCTACACGTGATCGCAAAATTCCCAAATCTGTTTTCTCGCACAAAATTTCGTCTCATATATTATTCAACCTAAGTCCATTGGTTTTTCCTATTAATTCAATTTTTTAGGGATAACATTCTTTTTTTAATTTATTGCGGTGCGATAGACAACAACTATGGAAGGCAGTAATTACTGGGGATACGGTTACAAGACTCAGCATTCCTATCCGAGGTCGCGGTAAATCACCTGAAGAAGGCCAGAGGTGAAATTTGACCGAAACGTAGTGAAAGAAGAAACAACACAAAAACTACTAAAATGAGGACAAAAAAAGTCCGCAATAAATAAATAAAAAAAAGAAAAAGAAAGAAAAAGAAAAAAAGAAAAATTAATTCTCAGATTAAAAAGCCTCATCTCAAAATGATTCCAATTAAAGACGAAAAATTTTTCAATTTTTAATCTTTCGCCTTAAGGGAACTTATTCTTCTGAATGGAACCATAATATTCAGTAGACAATTATTCATCTAGACATCTATGTTTAAAAAATGAATGCTACAAAAAAAAAAACAACCTTTGTCAGATGATTGTTTTTTAATTCATGAAACTAAGAGTAACAGGTTACCTAAAGAAACTGATATTTTTTGTAAGTTTTTGTTCAGTAAGAAAAAAATGGCAAACTTTTGAACATTTGAAGAAATTTTAGCTTTTATCTGAAGCTAAAATCCCTTTTCGAGTAGAATGTGTCATTCATGTTCTTTTACCAGGTATTTACTGTTGAGGGCGGCTTTTAGATCTACGGACAAGACATGACGCCCAGAAAACATGTCTCGCCGGTAGGCGACCGGCGCCATTTAGTTTGCCATATAAATACACGCAAAAGAAGACAGCCCGCGGCTTCAAGGCGAAGAATTCATTCCAGCAATCACGTAATTTTCGTCAATGCTCGGCTGTATGCCATCATTTGCAGTGATTCAACAATGTAGATTTTTGTCACGCACTCAATTTGCAGGGAAATAAGTATTGCTGTATGTTGGGTATGAAATCTTCTCATGTGGTAGAGACAGATTCTAATCTTCTGAAAGGGTTTGGGAAACAAGGCTGGGCAAATGAGTATAAAATTGTAAACTTTCGATTGGGGTTCACTCTCCTTTCACAATTCTTGCTTCAGTTACCCCTCAACACTAGATGTCTTGCCCAAGAATTCAAAATGATAAGATTGTTGGGAACAAAGAGTGTATGCAATTACAAGGCAGTGCTGAAAGGTTCTCAGACACAACAAACGAGCTCATCAGCCGTATCATGTACATGCAGTTCTATTCGATATACTCCTCCAGTACACACACACACACACACACACACACACACACACACACACACACACACACACACACATATATATATATATATATATATATATAAACACACACAAACTTAGGCAAACATACACACAGTGCTGAAAGATTCTCAGACACAACAAACAAGCTCATCAGCCGTATCATGTACATGCAGTTCTATTCGATATACTCTTCCAATACATACATACATATATATATATATATATATATATAGGAATATATAAACACACACAAACTTAGGCAAACATACACACAAGCAAAATCACACTTCCAACACTGCCAACAAAAAAAATTAAACACATTCATCGTTTATTATTAACTTTGGGGAATATGGAGTACCCTTTCCTTGACATCGCCCCTTGGTCCACTCTGGCCCGAAGTGGTAGTACCTGATAGGGTCCTATCTATGGATCAAATAGAACTAAATTGTGTTGGTTGAGATATTACTGTTTTGACATTTAAACTGTATACTTATGCTAAACTGAACAACATGAAATAGAATTGTCTTGACGGAATTGCTTGAAATAAAACTGTTTTTACATTCAAATCAGTGTATTGCTCAGTCAGCTAGGGCTATAGAATACACCGACTGCTTCTCTGTAGAAGGGGTAAACCCCCCTAACGAGTGTCCTGGATATGACACTAAACCGTAGGGCTGGAGCTTGGGGAATGCAGAGTACCCCTTCATTTCCATCACCCCCAGGTACACTCTGGCCTGGAGTGGTAGCACTTGATAGGTTCCAATCTACGAGTCAAACCTTTGTTCGTATACCTAACTGAATTGGTTGAAGTAGAACAGTTTGGAAATTCAAACTGCGTACTTATGTTAAAATAAATTGTTTGATATGGTACGGTTTTTTCTATTCTAAAATAAATTGTTTGAAATAGAACTGTTTTTGACATTGAAACTGTACTTATTCTAGGCTAAATTGTTTGAAATAAAACTCTTTATGTGTATAAAATGGATTTAACATTAAATAACCTGCAATAGTTGATATACCATGAAGCCAAACCAAACCAAACCAAACCAAATCAAACCTATATATATATATATATATATATATATATATATATATATATATATAAACACCCCTACCATTGATATGGAGCACTATTTAATAATACTGCAAAATTTGGTCCTCTATTAACTCACCAAGAGAAAACAATGAACCATTACAAGAGATGAGTAAAAAGATATGCGAAAAAGTCATTTAAGAACGTTGGGAAAAAAGTGCTATTTTGCCGACAGAGCAGTGTAAAAACTCAAATAATTTATTCATCATTTTCTGTTACTAATGTTTTCACTAGTTTTTTTTTTGCCGCTGTTTTTTAATCAATAAAGATAAACACAATCGTTTGGCAGGTGTTTTTGGGAAGCAATATTTTACTTTTACTTGATCTTGTAGTGTATTTTGAAGTCCCATCCTTGTTGAAATTACAGATTATATATTACAGCCAATTAATACTACCACTGTAAGTTTTATACTTCTCCATAGTATTCTTTACTAGCGGGGTAAACCGATGTTGTGACTGTATTGTACTGTTCTTTTTTTTCTTTGATTTTTTTTAGAAAATAACTGGGGAAAGGACAATATTTATTACAATTAAATTAATAACTTGAAATATTTAACTTCATATGTCTAAACAGAATTCTCATTTTTTTCATTTAATGATCTTTCATTTTTATCAATTTTTGAAATTATTCGAATGGATATGTTTAATGACCTTTTTTTCATTTATATTGATTCAATTTTATCTCTCAAAAATTACCTTAAAAAATGAATGAACGTTTTAAAATATGTATTTGCTAAAAAACATGAAAAATCAATCTTAAAAAACATTCGACATTATTTTTAAAAAGCTATATTCTTTAGCTTCTTATATAACAGCTTGAAAAAAAGGAATATAATAAGATAATGTATTGATTTTTTCCTGTTAATTCCAATAACTTCTCATTTTTATGAGATTTTTTTCACTTAATTTTTTTCAAATGAATAAAAAATTGAAATTTGTTTTAATTCATTAACTAAGATAAAAAGAAAAAAATAAATTTTATTTCCCAGAAAAAGATGGTTGACAATGTTTCTAATGATTTTACCTTTTGTCCGAATTTTAAGAATCAAAAATAATGTGTACATTCAGAAACAATATTTTGCAATTTAATTATTTTTTGAGTATTTGTTATAGCAATTTAAAAAACAAAGTTCATTTCTAATTTATCAAATTAAATTTATTAAAAAATAACAAAGATAAAAAACATGATTTTGAGGTTTTTATTTTCTATGAACTTTATTTATACCATAAGTAGCAAAAAGAATGTTTACATTTAAGAATGATTTCTAAGCAGAAAACAAAAAGAAATGATATTTGAATAATTACAGAGAAATATTATACTAAACTTTATAAATTGAATAAAATTAAGTTTTATTTAAGGATTTTGTATATTGTTTCAGTAGTGACAATGTAATATAATGGCTGAGGGATTTCATTTTATGCCTTTGTGTTTAGTTAAACTGAGAACCTTTCGGCTAAGTACATG
The DNA here is from genome assembly GCA_963585895.1 of Sepioteuthis lessoniana. Classification (NCBI taxonomy): domain Eukaryota; kingdom Metazoa; phylum Mollusca; class Cephalopoda; order Myopsida; family Loliginidae; genus Sepioteuthis; species Sepioteuthis lessoniana. The sequence continues at coordinate 69,538,540 of OY757923.1, read as the reverse complement.
GGTTACTTATATTTTCCACACTCTAATTCCAGAACTTTTTGAAGATATGAAAATTCCTTAATCACAAGGTGATGACGATAATTATTTTAAAGACTATACAATTCACTTCTTTGTTCTATGTTTTATGTCTTGTGCCGCCAACTGGCTTGGCCAGATCAACCCTGCCTAGTCGCAAAGCTGGAAGAGTTGACCCAGACTTCAGAAAGAAGTAAAAATGGTATCTGTTTGTCGTCTTGTTCTGTTTAGAATTGTTTTCCAAAAGAAAGGTTTCTTCATTTTCTTACTGTGATTCTCTTTTGGTAATGTGTCATAAAAAGGTGCTCTTGCCATTGCCAAGTAAAATGGAATTGTATACAGTTACTTTTGGGTCAACGAATAAAGATTTCTGAAGCTATTTGTCTGGAGAAAACTTTGAAAAGAATTATTATGCTGGGTGATAGCTTATTAAGAAAGAAAGAGAGGAAAAATGCGCAACATAGTATATATCAGGGTGATTTCATGTTAAATTACCCTGTTTCAACATGAGGGAGAAGAGATGACGGGGAAAAGGAGGAAAACATTCTGATTAATAGCTTATAAAATTTTTAGACATTATGTGCATGTAGTTATGGAATATGTGTGTAAATTGAATGCTTAACTGTTCACTGCTTTGGCTAAAAGCTGTTAGTCTGGTAACATATTGAACAAATTTGAGGTGTCATTAGCGCAGCAAATTGTCTCTTCTCAGTCGATATCACAGAGACAGCATAAAAGAGAGAGAAAGAAAGGAAGAAAGAAAGAAAGAAAGTAAGAAAG